>OY856410.1:402835705-403435705 GCA_963693085.1 Alisma plantago-aquatica
GGCCAACGATTGAAACCAGATCCAGATCGAGGTGCTGGGATGGATGTATGGTGAGGCGCTCGTTTGTCACCATCTGAAATTATACAACATAGGTCGTCGGCTGGCACCAGCCGCTGCACCACGCAAAGATAACACGGTGAGCATCTATATTTACAGGAGACTATCTTTAGTAAAAAAATGTGTATTTTTTTAACTAACTTTAGCCGTTCATATAGGTTTTTATTTTACGTTGTTGAGAGACACATGGTTTGTCGGGTATCAGTGAAGAGGTGTCTTTTGGGGATACCACTGCTCGAGGTATATATTTAAAAGAAAAAAAATCTTGAAGTTTTATTTCCTAAAATATATTGTGCCTAATTCTTGAATCTTGTAAAACCCTTTTATTTTTGGATATCTTAGTCTAGGTTGAGCAAAATATGGTTAATAATGGATTAACTGGTTGGTTAAACCCAATTGCTTAATTTTATTTGGACAATTTGACTAATTCAATTAATTTGATTAATTTCTTTCGGTTAATTGGTTAAACAGTTGATTTATCGGTTAAATATATTTTTATTTTTTTAATCGAAAATCGAACAGCCATAATTTATAAAAAAAAATAACCAACACACACATATCTATACATATTTAGTTATACTTCAAGAAGCCTCTTCATTTATATTGTAATCAAGTTTTGCTAAAGAAATTCAAAGAGCGTTAGCTAAGGATGTTGTAAATAGTTCAAAGTAGTATTTTGATTGTTGTAGTCACCAAGAAAAAGTTTTGATGGATTATATGGCGTTATATTTATATGCAATACTACTATAATATAAGAAATGTTCAAATTTTTTTGAATATTTTCATACAACATTATTCAAAAAAATGTTATTTGGTTAACCAAATTAACCAATCAAATTAGTTATTAACCGACTAATCACAAATGAATTAACCGAGTAACTCGGTTAGATTAATGATTAAAATCTCAAGTTACAAATTAATCATTTAAATGGACTGAATTAACCTTAAATGACGGAATTAACCGAATGCCCACCCTTATTCTAGCCACTCTCCTGTCGGTGTTAATTTATGTAAAATATCATTCGCATCATAGTACAATTCATAGTATAGGATAACCCCCCCGCTAAACTTGTGTTACGAAATGTAACACTCGAAAACCCTATCGAAGTGTAGAAATTTATATATTCGTTATCAAATCAAACAAACGAAAAAAAGTCACTTCACGTATATATCAGTATCGTAATATTTTAATCTTATAGTTTAAATATGTCAACCTTCAAATCAGATACCAAAATATATTTGTGGAGCATGCTATCAAGAAAAAAGACGTAAATATTATCCTATTTACACAAATGATCTTATTGTATCCCCATGTCATATTTGAAGTAATATGTAGAAGCTTCAAGTCTAAAGAAATCCCTCGAGATACAGTCTAAGTATGCACAATAAAGTTACGACGGCTTACGTCGACAAAGCCAATAACTACTAAATAAATAATCGAACAGAGAATATGGTTGGAAAAGAAGACAATAAAATTCTATAAAGCAACCTCAAGACGGTTATGAGGATTGTCGATTGCTCACAATCTCGTGTCATAATAGAATTGTGTAACCCACTCTAGTTCTCTCTCCTCTTTGGTAATCTTTTGCGGCTTCCCGTCTTTTGGCCCACAATGTTGGCGCACAATGTTGCCCATATCAACACATCCAAAGTACTACATGGTCGAACACACACACACATCAGCACACCATATTCCATCGATGTCTACTAGTTATATAGATAGTACAGCTCCCGGTTAGACAGTACGAGGGCATATGACTATTCTATAGAGATTAGGAAACAACAATAGAAAAGAATAAAGAAATAATATCTTGGACTCCAAATGGACTATTCATTTGTACTTTTATAATATTGTTAGATATTATTTCTTATCTAATTAGGTAACAGACAAAATCTTAACAATTTTCACTTATCTGTTAAAGTTGCTCCTCCAAGAAGTCTGCTCTCATTCTTCTTCTATGCTTCCGCTCTTGAAAACTTCTTCCATAATCGGAAGTGTCTACCATGCAACCCTGCGTGGAGTGTGTTTCCAGACATAGTTGCCCTAACCTTTCACATGAGAGCTCCTCAAGATGTACAGTTTGAGAAACTGCATCGCCTCCACCCGCAGTTGAAAAACTGCATTCTTCACACCTTTGGCCCCCATGTTATAGGATTGTGTCACCTTTTATCTGTGCCCACTCAAGGACACCATGTGGTCGGTCCAACCATAACTTCCTCTTTCCAACAGTTGACAGCTTCTCCTATGTGCTTGTTGAAATCGGCAGGCGAGTTGCAGCCTCACACCAGGTTATCCTTGAGAGTTGAATACATGTAGCACTACTCGTGTGATGACCCCAATTTCTATATACTTTCCTTAATGACATTCTCAAGATATGCTTGCACTCATATCTAAAGATGTCAAAAAGAAAAATATAAGAGATTGTGATAGTCAACTAAATTATGAAAAGGAGCCAAATCGTTATTCACAAGCATCATTAAATAGCCACACAACAACATTCATTGAGGATAAAAGCCATACATACTATTCTATAGAGGGAAATGAATAGTTCTAAGGAATGAAAAATACAAAGGAGATAATTCTTCCTATACATCATCTAATGGGAAAAGAAATATCTATCTAATAGAAATAGAGATAAGAAGAAGCAATGTAGCTAGCTATCCTCTATGAACTATTATTTAGTAGCTTCCGGAACTTTAAGATGCATTATTTGTTCCTTGTATCTATAAAACACGAGAAACAAAAATCATCAACACAATGTTGGTATGTGGTTAAAAATACAGTACTATGATTGCATATTTCAAAATACTTGAAGAAACAAAAGAAGAAAAGAAAACCATTGTTTAAGGTGAAAAATCAAGTAAACACCTCTTTTAGACATATCATTAGATGTAGTTGTACTACTATTTCTTCCAGCACATTATCATACATCCAGTATGGGCAAACTACTTTATCATACATCTAGCATGGTAACATCATACATTCATACTAGGCAATATATCATACATCCATACTGGGCCATCTCCCATTGGTGCTTACCTTAGTAGCTACAACTCATCAAAATTTCTCTTATGCTCGATTAAGGTTTGGCGAAGCATAAAATACTAGTAATCATCCAACAAAGTATAAGCAAATAGGTTCACCCAAGGTACATCATATCTTATGCAACCATGGAAAATTAGTACCACGTATCTGATTTGATTAGATCTGAAATCCTAGAGTCTAGAGGAACAATAAATAGATTACCCTAAAAGGAAACAAAGACCTAATGTCATTATAGGTTCTCATCATCCCATATTAGGGTTTTGGTCTCACTAGGGCTTTCATTTAGGGTCTTGGGTTTAGATGATAGTATTACAGAGAGGATCTCAGATAGGGATTAGGGTTTGGATTTAGATATTTAGGATGGTTAGTTTTTCCTTAATCACCATTATTGAAAGAGAGAGAAAAATAATAGACCATTCATGTGGTGTTAGGGAATATAAGTCCACTATCATTCAAAAACCTAAGGTTTCGGGTTAGAGGTCACAAGATTAGATTGATGTCTCAGGGCTTTTCATAACTATTGATCCCTAGTTTTATATCCATTTTTCATATGTTAAAATAATTAAAAGAACATTAAAGCCATGAAAGGGTGCATCAATTTTAGAATTGGCTCTAGGTACAGGTAATAATGTATATGGATTATTCTCAATTTTCGAATAGCATGGGTATTTTATGGGGATTTATCAGATATTGGAATCATTTATTATTGATTTTTCAATATTGGCCAATCAGAAAAAGGTTGGAGGATTGAAATGAAAAATAAAAAAAGAAAAAGTGGTCGGGCCTCGCAAATCAGAGGAGGGATCCAGCTCCGTGGATCCTCCTCTTAACCCACGATCCAACCTTGGCTAAAAGGGTCGATCCTAGGAGTATAAAAGACACAAATACCCTTAGGGTTCTGATAAATGATCATGACCAGGCATGGTCAATTCAGGGTTTTTCTCGATTGGATTGTTTTACTGCTCACGCCATGGCAACATCTCGTGATGGACGAAAAGGGGTGATGGCTAGATGTGAGGAGGAGACTGTTGGATTCATGTTGAGGGCTTAGTTGACCTCATGAGGTTGTGCCAAGTTTGACTAGCCTAGAAAGGTTGTCGGAGGTCAACTGGAGATAGTGCTTTGATCAAAACAGGTGGAGAAGATGAAATAAGGAATTGGGATTCTTACTTGCCCTCAAGTTGGAGTGAGGGGTCAAAAAGTTCTGTGTGGGGTTCGTGATGCTCTACAATCACTTCATGTAGCTCGAAGGTATCCCTAACCTCGATGGCGATGGGACTCTGGAGCTTGGTTGCAGGGACTCGTCGACCCAGGCCTCTGGACCTTCACGGCTTCAACGGTTGGTGTGCTTCTTCTCGTCAAGGTCCCTAGAGCGTGGGGTCACAATTGATTGGGAGAAGAGGACCTCTGGAGTAGGGGTGGATATGGGTTAGACTAGGTGTGGATACCTTGGTTAGGGGTGGTGGCGACCCCTCTCGATGAAATTGGTGGTGCGAGATGATTAAAGGAGGGTCGACGGGGCTAGAAGGGTGCTTAAATATGCATGGGAAGGAGTAGAAGGCAAAGCCCTAAAAATGCCTCCGCCGCTAGGTGAGAGGGGTGAGGACTCGAGAGGTCATTCTCCCTAACTCGAGGGTGAGAGGACACATGTGAGGGATGGTTGAGTTCATTTCGGTGATAGGAACTTTTCCTCCAAAAATCTTGTGTTGAGAGGGTCTAGGCTGTTAGGGGTAGCTTGATCAGGAATTCGATCTTAGTCGGCCGCTACCCCATGAGTTGTGGAAGGTAGGAGATGACTCAGGGGTCGTCCAATCAAATTTGGGATGGTTGAGATTAGAAATCAAATAACCCAGATCCGCACCCTGGCCCTGTGACATAAAATGTCACTCAAATCATTCAATTAATCAATGATCTAGGTCTAGGGTTCAAATAAATAGTATAATGTGTATGATTTTCAAACCTTTATAACTTTCAATTGGTTCATCTGATTAAAGTGAAATTTTAGGTGGAGCTTCACTATGATGTCATCTATCTATGGTACAAAATTAAGAGTTAAACTCGAATGTTTGTTAAATAGAGTTACTATGTGCCTTAATACATGTCATTCATCTAATATGAGATTAGGGTTTGGACTTTAAAGCAAATGATAATTACTTTTAGTCTACTAATCATGGAATATGGTTGAGGGTATAATTGGAAATAAAAAATTTATAAGAGAGAGAAAATATAAGTAAGACTCACTCTATCACATTCTTTCCTCCTTTTTTAAGAATTTTTTACCCAAAATTCAAGT
Source organism: Alisma plantago-aquatica (assembly GCA_963693085.1). Lineage (NCBI taxonomy): Eukaryota > Viridiplantae > Streptophyta > Magnoliopsida > Alismatales > Alismataceae > Alisma > Alisma plantago-aquatica. The sequence goes on from OY856410.1 coordinate 402,841,102, forward strand.
AGCTTGAAAGAGATGTGGATATTTTTGCTCAACCTCAGACTTGAGCTCCCAGGTGGCATCGGTCTGATCATGGTGGCTCCAGAGAACTTTCACCATATCTAAATGTCGAATACTTTGAAGCTCCTTTGTCTTGAAATCAAGAATTTTGACTGGGGACTCATCATAATACAGATCATCTTTTAGCTCGAGAGGCTCATGATTCAGACTGTGACTGGGATCCTTGACATATGGCTTTAGATTTGATACCTAAAAGACATTACGCATGGCACTATACTGAGGTGGCAAGGCAAGATGGTAGGAACATTCACCATCCCTTTCTAGGATCTCAAAGGGTCCCACATAGAGAGGAGTGAGCTTCTCCTTGTTCTTGGCCAAAGATCAAATAGGTCAAATTTTCAGAAAGACGTGATCACCTTCCTTGAACTGACGTTCCAGCCGCTGAGCATCTGCACATGATTTCTGCCTATCATGTGTCTTCTTCATCCTCTACCGAATCAGTACAACTTTGTCTGTATACAATTGCATCTCCTCATATTTCATCAAGGTGTGTTTCTCGACGTCCTCCCAGTGTAGCGAAGATCTGCACAGTCGGCCATAGAAAGCTTCATAGGGAGGCATCCCAATACTTGTCTGATAGATATTATTATATGCAAACTCAGCTAAAGGCAAATAGTTGTCCCATGATCCTTCCAAATCAAGAACACAAGCTCGCAGAAGATCCTCTAGAATGTGTATTGTGTGTACTGACTGTCCGTCTGTCTGTGGATGGTAGGTTGTACTAAAGTTCAGTTTGGTTCCTAGTTCTTCTTGAACTTGTTTCCACAACTTTGAGGTGAACTTTAGGTTCCTATCTGAGACAATGGATGCTGGAACTCCATGCAGACATACTATCTCCCGTATATAGAGGTCGGCCAGTTTGAAAATTTTTTCTTTAGTCTTCACAAGGCAAAAGTGAGCTGACTTGGTGAGACGATCCATTATAACCCATGCAATGTCATACCCCTTTCTGGTCCTGGGAAATCCCACCACAAAATCCATGATGATGTGTTCTCATTTCCATTCTGGGATTCCCAAGGGTTGTAGTAGACCACTTGGCCTCTGGTTCTCTACCTTAATTCTCTACCATGTCAGATATCTAGATATGAATTCATCAATATCATGCTTCATGCCCCTCCACCAGAACTGGCATTGCAGGTCTTTGTATATCTTAGTTGTGTCGGGATGAACTATGTACTTTGACCCATATGCCTCACTTAGAATCTTCACCTTCACAGCTCACTGCTCGGGAACCCACATACGATTCTTGTATCAAAGACCACCATCAAGATCTACAGACATATGTGTTTGAGGTTTCAACAGGAGAGAGAAGAGCTCATCAAAACCAAGACTGGCCTTTTGTGCCTTAAGAAGTTCAAAATACAGGTCAAACATGATAGATATGTTGTTGACATGGACCCGATCAGATAGAAATTGTGGCTTCTAGTCCACTAGATCCTTCATATTCCTCCACTTAGGAACAGACAAGGATGCACATACTGCCCTTTTTCTGCTAAGAGCATCAATGACTACATTAGCTTTGTCTGGATGGTAGCTGATAGTGAAATCATAATGCTTTAGATATTCAATCCATCAACGTTGATGCAGGTTTAGGTCCTTTTGAGTCAAGATTAATTTTAGGATTTTGTGATCAGTGCAGATATCAAATGTCACCCTGTACAGGTAGTGCCTCCAGATTTTGAGATCATGAATGATTGCAGCTAGTTCCAAATCATGTTGGGATAATTAAGTTCATTGGGCTTTATCTATCTGGATGCAAAGGCCACCACTTTTCCATCCTAACCCATTTGTTGAAGCAACAGTGAATATCACAAACCCTTCATTACCAGAAGGTAGGACTAGAACAGGAGTCGATGTCAACTTCTGCTTTAATTCCTGGAAGCTGGATTTGCAAGCAGCTGACCATATGAAGTGTCCGTCCTTCCGAGTAAGCTTAGTCATAGGAAGTGCCACTTTGGAGAAATTGGGAATGAAGCGAAGATAATATCCGGCCAAGCCCAAGAAGCTCTGTATTTCAGAAGGATTTCAAGGAGGTTGCTAATCAAGAATAGCAAACACCTTGGCGGGATCAACAGATATATTACCCCCAGAAATGACATATCTAAGAAACATGACTTTATCAATCCAGAATTCACATTTAGAAAGTTTGCCATAGAATTTTTGGGCTCGAAGTATTTTAAGAACTTCCTTCAAGTGCCCACGATGTTTTTCCATGGAGTCATAATAAATTAGGATGTCATCGATGAAGACAACCACAAACTCATCAAGATAAGGTTAGAAGAATTTATTCATCAGATTCATAAATATGTCAGGTGTGTTGGTTAACCCAAATGGCATCACTAAAAATCTGTAATTCCCATAACGAGTTTGAAAAGTAGTTTTAGAAATATCAGATTCTTTGACTTGATGGTAGCCAGAACATAGATCATTTTTTGAGAAAACTTTGGCAGTGCGAAGCTGATCACAGAGGTCATCAATGTGAGGAAGGGGATACTTATTTTTCATAGTGGTCTGGTTCAACATGCAGTAGTCAATACACATACGCATAGAACCATCTTTCTTTTTGACAAAAAAAACACACGCATCCCAAGGGGAAACACTAGGATGAATAAATCCTTTATCAAGAAGTTCATCTAGCTGTTTCTTCAACTCCATAAGTGCAACATCCCTGACCTGGGTTATGCTTTAACCCTAGGTGTTTTGCTTAATAAAGTTGATTAGATACTTGCTCTTATCTTTTAAAAAGTAACTAAGGCTCAAGAGGAACTTATATTTCAATTTTAGTCATTTTGAATGATGTTGAAACAATGTTCTGTTTGTTTTGGACTAAAGTGCAAATTACCCAAGTTGAGGGGTTAAATTGAAAATTGTGCATGATAATATGTTCCTCATGTGTTGAAGCTTCATGAGAATGAAGATGATGCAGAGGTATGGCTTGTGGTGGCCTGAGTACCAAGAAAGAGCTGATAAAGTAATCTTTGTGCATTAAAACCTAGTTTTGGTGTAATGTGCAATTTACTTAAAACCTAGGGTTCAATATGCAAAATGACACTTCTAGAGGGTCCCTCATGTTTCTTGGCATCTTTTAGAGAAAATAAAATGAGAGGGGCGCCTCATTTGAATTACTTTGAAAGAGAGAGAATCTTGATATTACAATAATCAAGATTTAAGCATAATTGGAACTTTATTTCAATTTAATGTAAAAATAAATAAAGTAATTGAAGGGTCTTCAACCAAAAACGATATGGTTGAATTTGATCAAGTTTGAACACCCTTGTGCCTTTGCTAGGCCACGAAATATCTCAAAGCAAGTGGATAACTCACTCACATAAAATAAAGAAAAGTAATATCCACTAACTTTAGGATATTAATATTATAAGGGTTAATGTGCTTAATTGTCTTTTCTTTAAATTGTGCATAATTGAGAGGAATAAGAGGCAAGGAGGTTAGACTCGTATCTAAGGAAGATAAGGGGGCAAGTGGCAAGGATTTGGGGGAGATAATTCCTACTTTCTCTCTCTTAATTGAATTTTCAATAAAATTCACATATATGCTCCTTTATCCATAGAATGAAAGGGTAATTTCGAACCCACTTCTTCTCTTTGCTTTCAAAAAGACCAATGAAGCTTTGGAGGATCAGGAGGATGACCCCCAACCTGTTGGTAAGCTTCTTGACTTCCTTTCACCTTGAATTCATGGTGGAAATCACAAAACAATGCATGATTTCTTCTTATCTCGATCCCATCTTCAGTTCTAACCATTCCTTTTCACTCAAAGCTTGAGGACGAGCCTTGTAATAGTGAAAGGAGTTGCATCCACCATTGTTTAAGTGAGCTTGAAGCTTTGAAGCTCAATTGGAGGTGGGTTATATAACTTGAACCCCTTTACATTGTTATTCAACTATCAATCTTGCAATTTCGTTGATTCCTTCATCTTCTTGATTAATTGTTGGTTGAAATTGGTAATTCCATGAAATCAGAAGTACTATAAGTTATAGGGACGAAGGTAGATGATGATGACATCATCTTGGACACATTTTCTAAAGAAATTGTATTTCATTCGGTTTCAATAGCTTGCTCATTCGGTTTCAACAAAACCGTTTGAAAGCAAACAGTTTCATCAAACTGTTTGAAGCTAAATGGTTTCAAACCATTTGGGAGAGTTGACCAGGGTTGACCGTTTGGAAATTTTGATTCTAATTATGATGGTTGATGACCCACCAAATTTTATTGATTAATTCCAAAGGGTTCATCAGTTGAAGGTTAATCAATTAGCAAACCCTAATCGGGTTAAGTGTTGAAACTCAATTTGGTTAACTTAGATTTTTGGGTTGATTAGCCCAAACGGTCTCAAGACCATTTGGAGGTCACCCAAACGGTCTCAAGACCGTTTGTAGGTCACCCAAGACCGTTTGGAGGTATAGGGTTAAATATGGTTGAGTAATTGAAGGTCTAGAGATACCAAATTGAAATGCAATTAAGTGTTGATTTGATGATCAATCCAATGATCTAAACCCTAATGGAACTTCACAAAATCCAAGGATAGGATGGGTAAAACGGTCTCAAGACCATTTGGACGTCATCCAAATGACCTCAAGTCCGTTTGGGGTCAGGTCATATCAAAAATTTGATGATGATTCATTGATTTCAATTGAATCAATTCCACAATGTTGATCATTAATGGTTCCTAGATTTCAAAGCCCTAATTGAAGGTTCTTGAGTAGAAACCCTAGATCAATTGAGTATAAAACCCTAATTGATGGTCTAATTGAAGGTTGATTCAATAGTTCAAGTGATGAAGAAATCAAGGATTCAATTGTTAATCGGTTCATCTATTGAGATCATGAATCGTGTAAGTGTTGAAAGGACTTTTTGGTCCATTCGGTTTTGAGAGGGTTTGGACCAAATGGTCTTAAGACCGTTTGGGTCCAAACGATCTCAAGACCGTTTGGGTCCAAATGTTCTCAAACCGTTTGGAGACCCAAAGTGCAATCGGTTTCAACACCTATTTTATCCAATCGGTTTCAAGGACAAATTGCCCAAATGGTTTTCTACCAATTGAATTCTGAGAACTAAGATCGTTTAGGGCTTATATAATCAAATCTTTTTGAGGTTCAACATGGTTGATCCATTAGGATACCTCATGTAATTGGAGGTCCAATAGGGCCAATTCAATTGAATGCCTAATGCATTTGAAGATTTAATTGGTTAATCCAATTGATCACCTAATGTAATTGAAAGTGTAATTGGTCAATTCTTTTGGGATCCCTCATGTAATTGAAGGTTCAATGGATCAAATCTTTTGGAGACTTGATGTACTTAGATGATTGATACCCTTAGTGGGATTAATTATTGATGCATAATGATGTAATAATTCAATACATCATGCTAACTTTAAATGCATGTATTTGAATAAAGAGTAGGCTCAATTTGATCAAGAATTGAGTAGTGGACATCCTGAGTAGGATGAGAGAGAAAGATTCATACATGAATGATAATCATGTAGCAATTAAGTCTAAAATAATCAAAATGATGTGACATACAATTAGGGTATGATCCTTGATAAAGAGATCATAAAACCCTAATTGAGTTGATTAATGAATTCAAACCCTAATTTAGGGCAAGTTTGAATGAAACCCTAAACTAGGCGGATGATGTGATATGAACGTAGGGTAATGACATGAGTAACCCTAATTCAGGGTATCTTGATGATAAATCCTAATTAGGATGAATAGTGAACCCTAATTATAGGTAATGGAATATGAAACCCTAATTGGGATGAATAGTAAACCCTAATTATGGGTTATTGAATATAAACCCTAATCTGGGCTGATGTGATGTGAATAGTAAACTCTAAACTCTAAATAGAGTGAAGATGTGTGAAACCCTAATTCTGGGTTATATTATATAGCATGAAACCGTAATCTTGGACAATGCAATGATGAAACATTAGTCCTAATTGAACAAAGGGGGTGTGTAACTCCGATTGACATGAAATGGGAAACCCTAACCCTGGTAAGGGAATAGTGGTGTTACCCTTGTATAGTATGAAATCGAAATATGATTGATATATCTGTTATCATGTATGTTAACCATGCAGGTATCCTGAGATGATGAACATAGCCAGGTATGAGCTATGATGCTTTATTCATTTAAAATTATTCATTGGGCCTTGTGTGCCGTAATATACCTTGTTGCTTAGTAAATGGTAACAAGAGAGTTAATGAGCCTCAAGTGCCATAAGAGATGTTAGTGTAGCAAGTATCATGTTTACCTCGGTCAAATGACTTGAAGGTGATAACTATCTGAAAAAGTGGTAATTGTGCTCAGTGATGAGCTAAGGGTTTGAATACCCATCTCCATATAATGATGGTATTGAGATTGTGAAGGGATGATAATTCCCAGTATTGAAATAAGGGACTGAGATCCCAATGTCTTATAAAGACTGAGAAGTAACTGATGAAAATAGTACATGTTTCTTTGTAGCACTTGTCTTAATAAGTTATGTTTGAAAACTTGACTGTTGCTAAAAGAATATGATAATGTACTTAACTAATCAAATCATACCATAAAATGTAGTTACCCTAACCACAGATCCATCAGCGTCAGAATTAGCTGAATGGTGAAATGAGTTTTACTCAGAACGCATATTTTTGAATATGTGGGGGTAATTGGGCAAGTATATCCTTATGCCCCATAGGAATGGCTACGGGCTATGTCCTATGTACGGGATTGGTTTCGGACCATACCCCAATAAGAGTATGGCTACGAGCCATAACTCCTCCATATATATATACCAAGCATTGGCTACAGGCCATAACCCTAAAGAGAGTATATGCTACGGCTATAACTCTATAGCGAAGATGCCAATATACCCTGGTAAGCTAATTGCAGTTTGACACATGATGTCTCTGCCAAAGTAGTCTCGTACTGACTGAGACAGTTGAGGTCATGGAATCTGGATCTCCCATTGACCTTGTGTGGTACTGATGCTTTACGTAATCGTGGTCGAGCGGTATATCTCATCTCCTCAGGGAATAATCTTAAGAATGTTTGTAATACGTAATCATCCGTGTAGCGTATTTGTATAAGATTGAAATACAAGAATCACTGGTTGATGTTATTCTACTTAGCATGTTCTAGATACATAAATGTTATATATGTTCTTCAACTCCTTATTAAATAAGAGACATGCTGCTTTATCAAGTTTTAGCTTAAATTCTTGAATTGAAATGTTTCTCTAATCTGCATAGATATTGAACTATCTACTGTTGAATATATGATTCCACTGTTCAGTTTATTTCTATTAAACTGCAATAACAATGTTTTCGGCAGAGAGTTATATCTCTCGCTGGGGCAATTTTATAATTGTCTCACCCCCGTGGGATTCAACATTTTTAGGTGGACACAGATGAGGTAGAGGCAGAAACCCCATAATAAGAGAAGAACAACAACAGTAGCAACTAGGACAGCAGTGAATTCCTCAGGTGGAGATACTGGCTTTCGAGTCATGTATATGTGTAAATAGAGTCCTATGTGTCGTCTCTTTACTCTCAGGTCCTAGGAATCAGTAATAGTGTTTTTATAATCGATCTGAGATTTTGGTATGATGCCTCGAGGATTTTGTTACTTGATATTTTGATAAATCAAATGATGTATATATATTCCTTAAGAAGAAATGGTACATAGAATGTACTGTGTGAACCAAGATTTGAATGTAATATGATGGTACTTGTTGAAAGTGTTTTCCGAAGAATGGATCTCCTTGCAGAAAGTTTTAATTTTTAGAAGTTTTCAGTAATTCCGCTGCTAACGATCGCTTCCGCATGTTTTACTATTGTTGATGACACTTGTTATCTTAATTGATGGCGTTTGTCATCACAATTTAGTGGTATCAGAGCTCTAGGTTCGCTAAGTCTACAAAGACATAGGATTAAGGTCGTTGAGTCTGTTCTAATGTTTTCCAGTTTGTCTAATAGTGTCTTCTGCTCATATAGGATAAGAAGAACTTGAAGATGTATGGATCACATGACGAACATGCTGCTGAGAGTAGCGTTGCTGCACCAGGAGGAGGTGCAAGAGATCAAGATAGGGAGGAGCATGTACCTAAACAACCCCAGTTCAATCAAGCTGATATGGGGAACCCAGCCTTCCAAGCCATGTTTGGACAGTTTATGGCAGCCATGACTCATATGACAGATAGGATGCCATTACCTACACCTAGGGCACCTACCCACCATGAAGGACAGGGAGCCGGCAAGACATTTGAATGACTTCGCCGGGTGGGAGCCATAGATTATGCTGGTACAGCTGATCCAGCTTATGCAGACCTATGGCTAACTGAGTTGGAGAAAGCCTTTAGGATCCTTAATATCTCTGAGGATGAGAAGGTGAGACATGCAGTATACCTATTAAAAGGTAGTGTTGGTCACTGGTGGAACATTGAGGAAGGTAAGAGGCCAGGTGTGGAAATTGTATGGGAAGAGTTTCAACGAGAATTCGTCAGTAGATACTTTCCCAAGACTTTTCTGGATGAGAAAATTACTCAATTTGAACGGATTAGGCAGGAACAAATGAACATTAGCGAATATGAGGCTAAGTTCATGGAACTTTTGCAGTTTTTTTTGCATATGGCATCTATTGATGAGGAGAGAATTCGACGTTTCGAGAAGGGGTTGAACGCTGAATTAACCACTCTGGTGTCTGCTTTAGAGAATCGAGAGAGGTTTGCCACCTTCATGGAGTCTGTAAGACGGATAGAGAGGTATGTTATCGAGAAGCGACAGACCAGTAATAAGAAAGTGTATCCTCAGTTTCATGGACAAAGGTCTGAGAGTTTCAAAAAACCAAGATTTTCCGCACCAGCAGCACCACATAGGTTCAATACCCAGACGCAGTGGACGTCAAGTAGGGGAGGAGGGTGTAGTTTTCCTCCGAGTAGAGCCCCTAGCATAACATCAACATCAGTAACTGGACCCTCTAGACCACATCAACAGAGTAGAACTTGTCATCGATGTGGACTAGTAGGACATCTGGCAAGGGATTGCCCAACGGGGAATGTAGTGGTGAATCAACCCCCGAGACAGAGTCAGCAAGGCTCTCAGAGAAAGTTGTTTTCTAGTGGTACCCGAGGACGTGGACAAGCGTCCCAGGCAGGATTTTCTGCACCCAGTAATCGGGCACCGAATCAACCGCATGCAACGGCCAGATTCTATGCAATGAATCAGCCCGAGGCAGTGGTTAATCCATGAGTTGTGATAGATCAGAAGGAACTATTTCATTCTGATATGTCTTCATCCTATTTTATATTTGTTTTAATTGATCCAGGTGCTACGCATTCCTTTATCACTCGAGAAGTGATATATGACTGCAACATGATTTTCAGTCATAGAGCACTTAGTTTGATGCTAGAAACCCCTTTGTTGAGATCTGCAGTGTTGAGGGAGGTGTGTTCTCCTTGCACTCTTATCTTTTCTGAACATCACATTCAATTGGATCTTATAACACTTGAGATGCACGGCTTTGATATAATTCTTGGGATGGACACCCTAGAAAAGTATAAGGTTGTTTTGGATTGTGAATCCAAGCAAGCTATGTTCACATATGATAGAGACACATGGATCTTTCAAGGAGATAGAAAGATTCTTCCAACCTCACTTGTGTCAGCTATGGTAGCTGAGAAGTTGATGAGACAAGGATGTTTTGCATTCTTGGCTCATGTGGTAGATACCACCATGGAGAGTCCTAATCCTTCTGAAGTTCCGGTAGTCAGGGAATTTGAGGACGTATTCCCTGAGGAACTTCCAGGTGTTCCACCACCCCGAGAGATTGATTTTGAGATCAATCAAATCCCGGGAATGCAACCAATAGCCCAAACGCCGTATAGAATGGCACCTGCTGAAATGGCAGAGCTCAAGAAACAACTGTAGGAGTTTCTTGAGAAGGGTTTCATCCGACCGAGTATTTCACCATGGGGTGCTCCGGTCCTCTTTGTTAATAACAAAGATGGGACCATGTGATTATGCTTTGACTATAGGCGGTTGAATAAAGTAACCATAAAGAACAAGTATCCTTTGCCAAGGATAGATGACTCGTTTGATCAGTTGTGTGGTGCAGCTGTCTTTTCTAAGATAGATCTGAGGTCGGGATACCATCAGTTTCGTATTAAGGAGGGTGACATACCTAAGTCTGCTTTTAGGACAAGGTATGGTCACTATGAGTTCATAGTTATGTTGTTTGGACTAACTAATGCACCAGCTGCATTCATGGAACTTATGAATAGAATCTTTCAAACTTTTCTTGATCAGTGTGTAGTCATCTTTATAGATGACATCTTGATCTACAGTAGAGATGCTCAACAGTATGAGAAGCACCTTCGTCAGGATCTAACTTTGATAAGAGAGCATAAGTTGTATGCTAAGTTTAGAAAATGGGAGTTCTGGTTACCAGAAGTTTCTTTTCTTGGACACGTAATATCTGCCTCAGGTATTCGTGTTGATCCTAAGAAGGTGGAATCTGTCTTGCAATGGGAACAACTAAAGAAACCGAAGGAGATTCGTAGTTTTGTTGGACTAGCAGGCTATTACAGGAGGTTCATTAAGAACTTCAGTTCTATAGCTTTATCACTCGAGAAGTGATATATGACTGCAACATGATTGGCAGTCATAGAGCAAATTGTTTGATGCTAGAAACCCCTTTGTTGAGATCTGCAGTGTTGCGGGAGGTGTGTTCTCCTTGCACTCTTATCTTTTCTGAACATCGCATTTAATTGGATCTTATAACACTTGAGATGCATGGTTTTGATATAATTCTTGGGATGGACACCCTAGAAAGTATAAGGTTGTTTTGGATTGTGAATCCAAGCAAGTTGTGTTCACAGATGATAGAGACACATGGATCTTTCAAGGAGATAGAAAGATTCTTCCAACCTGACTTGTGTCAGCTATGGTAGCTGAGAAGTTGATGAGACAAGGATGTTTTGCATTCTTGGCTCATGTGGTAGATACCACCATGGAGAGTCCTAATCCTTCTGAAGTTCTGGTAGTCAGGGAATTTGAGGATGTATTCCCTGAGGAACTTCCAGGTGTTCCACCGCCCCGAGAGATTGATTTTGAGATCAATCTAATCTCGGGCATGCAACCAATAGCCCAAACGTCGTATAGAATGGCACCTGCTGAAATGGCAGAGCTCAAGAAACAACTGCAGGAGTTGCTTGAGAAGGGTTTAATCCTACCGAGTATTTCACCATGCTGTGCTCTGGTCCTCTTTGTTAAGAACAAAGATGGGACCATGTGATTATGCATTGACTATAGGCGGTTGAATAAAGTAACCATAAAGAACAAGTATCCTTTGCCAAGGATAGATGACTCATTTGATCAGTTGTGTGGTGCAGCTCTCTTTTCTAAGATAGATCTGAGGTCGGGATACCATCAGTTGTGTATTAAGGAGGGTGACATACCTAAGTCTGCTTTTAGGACAAGGTATGGTCACTATGAGTTCATAGTTATGTTGTTTGGACTAACTAATGCACCAGCTGCATTCATGGAACTCATGAATAGAATCTTTCGACCTTTTCTTAATCAGTGTGTAGTCGTATTTATAGATTACATCTTGATCTACAGTGGAGATGCTCAATAGTATGAGAAGCACCTCCGTCAGGATCTAACTTTGATAAGAGAGCATAAGTTGTATGCTAAGTTTAGAAAATGGGAGTTCTGGTTACCAGAAGTTTCTTTTCTTGGACACGTAATATCTGCCTCAGGTATTTGTGTTGATCCTAAGAAGGTGGAATTTTTCTTGCAATGGAAACAACTAAAGACACCGACAGAGATTCATAGTTTTCTTGGGCTAGCAGGCTATTACAGGAGGTTCATTAAGAACTTCAGTTCTATAGCTTTACCCCTAACCAAGTTGACCAGGAAAGAGGTTCCTTTTGTCTGGAATGACAAGTGCCAACAATCTTTTCAGATGTTGAAGGAAAGGTTAACACGTGCACCTGTGTTAGTATTACCTTAGCAAGGGAAGGGGTACATAGTCTTCTGTGATGCATCCAAGAACGGTCTAGGATGTGTGTTGATGCAGAATAAGCAAGTAATTTCTTTTACTTCTCGACAGCTTAAGAAACACGAGGAGAATTATCCGACACACGATCTAGAGCTAGCTGTTGTGGTCCATGCTTTGAAGATCTGGAGATATTATCTCTATGGAGAGACATTCCATATTTTCACAGACCATAAGAATTTAAAATATATCTTTTCTCAACATGAGCTGAACATGAGGCAATGCCGCTGGATGGAGTTAATCAAGGACTACGACTATACAATTAATTATCATCCAGGGAAGGCTAATGTGGTTGTTGATGCTTTAAGTAGAAAATCGGAAACACCGGCCTTAGATAAAGCACATTTAAACTCCTTAGTGTGCTCTAAGAGAGATATTCTTATCTCTTTAAGGCAAGATAATGTACAGCTTAAGGTATCATTGTTATTCGGGTTGTTAGCGGAGATGCAAGTGAAACCTACTCTGAGACAGCAGACTAAAGAAGCACAGCAGGCTGATGTTGTGATTCAACAGATCAGGTCAGAGTATGGTAGCGAGAAACGAGATGGTTTCCATGATTCAGATGATCAGGTAGCCTATTATCATGATAGGATGATAGTACCTAATGTTGATAACTTAAGAAAGTTAGTCCTTGAAGAAGCTCATTCTTCGATGTATGCTATGCATCCAGGAAGCACCAAGATGTATCATAACTTGAAAGATATGTATTGGTGGCCTGGTTTGAAGAAGGATGTTGCTGAGTTTGTTATGCGGTGTCCAGTATGTCAGCAAGTTAAGGCTGAACATCAAAATCCCGATGAAACAATGCAACCTCTTCCTATACCGTAGTGGAAATGGGATCATGTGACCATGGACTTTGTGGTTGGTTTACCTAGAACAACCAAAGGTCATGATTCCATTTGGGTGATAGTTGATAGGTTGACAAAGACAGCACATTTCTTACCTGTCAAAACAACTTACACTGCTGAGAAGCTGGCACAGTTATATGTTGATGAGATAGTGTGGTTGCATGGGATTCCAGCTACTAGCATTTCCGATAGAGGTCCCCAGTACATGAGTCGTTTTTGGGAACGACTGCATAAGGATTTGGGTACACAGTTAAGGTTTAGTACTGCCTTTCACCCACAGATAGACGGACAATCGGAAAGGACCATACAAACTTTAGAGGACTTGCTTAGGGCATGTGTCCTTCAATTTGTAGGAAGTTGGGATCTACACCTGAGCTTGATAGAATTTGCTTATAATAATAGCTATCATCACAGTATTGAGATGGCACCATATGAAGCTTTATATGGTATACGTTGTAGATCTCCTTTATGTTGGTATGAAATAGGAGAAAATCAACTTTTGGGTCCTGAACTTGTGCAGCAGACAACTGAGAAGATTAAAGTAATACAACAACAGTTAAAGACTGCACAGGATAGACAGAAATCATACGCCGACAAACGGTGAAGACCTTTAGAATTCTAAGTTGGAGATAGAGTATACCTCAAGGTCTCACCTTGGAAAGGAGTTCTTAGATTTGGAAGAAAGGGGAAGTTAGCTCCTAGATTTATGGGGCCTTATCCAATCATTGAGAGGATGGGAAAGGTAGCCTATAAGCTGGAGTTACCACCTAAGTTTCATAGATTGCACCCAGTGTTTCACATCTCCATGTTGAGAAAGTGTCATCCTGACGCAGAGTTAATTCTGCAACCTGTGGAGGTAGAACTAAATGATGATATATCATATGTTGAAGGACCTATGATGATCCTTGACAAAAGAATTAAAAAGCTGAAAAAGAAAGACATTTATCTTGTAAAAGTCCTCTGGAACCACTTTGGCATTGAAGAAGCTACATGGGAACTAGAGGAAGAGATGAGGAGGAAATACCCTACTCTTTTCTTTTAATGTTTTCGTTGTTGATTTCGGGGACGAAATCCTTGTAAGGGGTGGATAATTTGTAACATCCCTGACCTGGGTTATGGTTTAACCCTAGGTGTTTTGCTTAATAAAGTTTATTAGTTACTTGCTCTTATATTTTAAAAAGTAATTAAGGCTCAAGAGGAACTTATATTTCAATTTTAGTCCTTTTTGAATGATGTTGAAACAATATTTTGTTTGTTTTGGACTAAAGTGCAAATTACCCAAGTTGAGGGGTTAAATTGCAAATTGTGCATGATAATATGTTCCTCATGTGTTGAAGCATCATGAGAATGAAGATGATGCAGAGGTATGGCTTGTAGTGGCATGAGTACCAAGAAAGAGTTGATACAGCAATCTTTGTGCATTAAAACCTAGTTTTGGTGTAATGTGCAATTTACCCAAAACCTAGGGTTCAATATGAAACATACCACTTCTAGAGGGTCCCTCATGTTTCTTGGCATCTTTTAGAGAAAATAAAATGAGAGGGGCGCCTCATTTGAATTACTTTGAAGGAGAGAGAATCTTGGTATTAAAATAATCAAGATTTAAGCATAATTGGAACTTTATTTCAATTTAATGTAAAAATAAATAAAGTAATTGAAGGGTCTTCAACCAAAAACGAGATGTTTGAATTTTCTCAAGTTTTAACACTCTTGTGCCTTTGCTAGGCCACGAAATATCTCAAAGCAAGTGGATAACTCACTCACATAAAATAAAGAAAAGTAATATCCACTAACTTTAGGATATTAATATTATAAGGGTTAATGTGCTTAATTTGCTTTTCTTTAAATTGTGGATAATTGAGAGGAATAAGAGGCAAGGAGGGTAGCCTCGCATATAAGGAAGAGAAGGGGGAAAGTTTCAAGGATTTGGGGGAGATAATTCCTACTTTCTCTCTCTTAATTGAATTTTCAATAAAATTCACATATATGCTCCTTTATCCATAGAATGAAAGGGTAATTTCGAACCCACTTCTTCTCTTTGCTTGCAAAATGACCAAGGAAGCTTTGGAGGATCAGGAGGACGACCCCCAACCTGTTGGTAAGGTTCTTGACTTCCTTTCACCTTGAATTCATGGTGGAAATCACAAAACAATGCATGATTTCTTCTTATCTCGATCCCATCTTCAGTTCTAACCATTCCTTTTCACTCAAAGCTTGAGGACGAGCCTTGGAATAGTGAAAGGAGTTGCATCCACCATTTTTTACATGATCTTGAATCTTGGAGGCGGGTTATATAACTTGAACCCCTTTACATTGTTATTCAGCTATCAATCTTGCAATTTCGTTGATTCCTTCATCTTCTTGATTAATTGTTGGTTGAAATTGGTAATTCCATGAAATCAGAAGTACTATAAGTTACAGGGACGAAGGTAGATGATGATGACATCATCTTGGACACATTTCCTAAAGAAATTGTATTTCATTCGGTTTCAACAAAACCGTTTGAAGCTAAACAGTATCAAACCATTTGGGAGAGTTGACCAGGGTTGACCGTTTGTAAATTTTGATGCTAATTATGATGGTTGATGACCCACCAAATTTGATTGATTAATTCCAAAGGGTTCATCAGTTGAAGGTTAATCAATTAGCAAACCCTAATCGGGTTAAGTGCTGAAACTCAATTTGGTTAACTTAGATTTTTGGGTTGATTAGCCCAAATGGTCTCAAGACCATTTGGAGGTCACCCAAATGGTCTCAAGACCGTTTTGAGGTCACCCAAGACCATTTGGAGGTCTAGGGTTAAATATGGTTGAGTAATTGAAGGTCTAGAGATACCAAATTGAAATGTAATTAAGTGCTGATTTGATGATCAATCCAATGATCTAAACCCTAATGGAACTTCACAAAATCCAAGGATAGGATGGGGCAAACGGTCTCAAGACCATTTGGAGGTCATCCAAACGACCTTAAGACCGTTTAGGGTCAAGTCATATCAAAAATTTGATGATGATTCATTGATTTCAATTGAATTAATTCCACAATGTTGATCATTGATGGTTCCTCGATTTCAAAGCCCTAATTGAAGGTTCTTGAGTAGAAACCCTAGATAAATTGAGTATAAAACCCTAATTGATGGTCTAATTGAAGGTTGATTCAATAGTTCAAGTGATGAAGAAATCAAGGATTCAATTGTTAATCGGTTCATCTATTGAGATCATGAATCGTGTAAGTGTTGAAAGGACTTTTTGGTCCATTCAGTTTTTTAGAGGGTTTGGACCAAACGGTCTCAAGACCGTTTGGAGACCCAAAGTGCAATTGGTTTCAACACCTATTTTATCCAATCAGTTTCAAGGACAAATTGCCCAAATGGTTTTCTACCAATTAAATTCTGAGAACTAAGATCACTTAGGGCTTATATAATCAAATCTTTTTGAGGTTTAACATGGTTCATCCATTAGGATGCCTCCTGTAATTGGAGGTCCAATAGGGCCAATTCAATTGAATGCCTAATGCATTTGAAGATTTAATTGGTTAATCCAATTGATCACCTAATGTAATTGAAAGTGTAATTGATCAATTCTTTTGGGATCCCTTATGTAATTGAAGGTTAAATGGATCAAATATTTCGGAGGCTTGATGTACTTAGATGATTGATACCCTTAGTTGGATTAATTATTGATGCATAATGATGTAATAATTTAATACATCATGCTAACTATAAATGCATGTATTTGAATAAAGGGTAGGCTCAATTTGATCAAGAATTGAGTAGTGGACATCCTGAGTAGGATGAGAGAGAAAGATTCATACATGAATGATAATCATGTAGCAATTAAGTCTAAAATAATCAAAATGATGTGATATACAATTAGGGTATGATCCTTGATAAAGAGATCATAAAACCCTAATTGAGTTGATTAATGAATTCAAACCCTAATTTAGGGAAATTTTGAATGAAACCCTAAACTAGGAGGATGATGTGATATGAACGTAGGGTAATGACATGAGTAACCCTAATTTAGGGTATCTTGATGATAAACCCTAATTAGGATGAATAGTAAACCCTAATTATAGGTAATGGAATATGAAATCCTAATTGGGATGAATAGTAAACCCTAATTGTGGTTTATTGAATATAAACCCTAATCTGGGTTGATGTGATGTGAATAGTAAACTCTAAACTCTAAATAGAGTGAAGATGTGTGAAACCCTAATTCTGGGTTATACTATATAGCATAAAACCATAATCTTGGAGAATGCAATGATGAAACATTGGTCCTAATTGAACAGAGGGGGTGTGTAACTCCGATTGACATGAAATGGGAAACCCTAACCCTGGTAAGGGAATAGTGGTATTACCCTTGTATAGTATGAAACTAAAATATGATTGATATATCTGTTATCATGTATGCTAACCATGCAGGTATCCTGAGATGATGAACATAGTCAGGTATGAGCTATGATGCTTTATTCATTTAAAATTATTCATTGGGCCTTGTGTGCCATAATATACCTTGTTGCTTAGTAAATGGTAACAAGAGAGTTAATGAGCCTCAAGTGCCATAAGAGATGTTGATGTAGCAAGTATCATGTTTACCTCGGTCAAATGACTTGAAGGTGATAACTATTTGAAAAAGTGGTAACTGTTCTCAGTGATGAGCTAAGGGTTTGAATACCCAGATCCATATAATGATGGTATTGAGATTGTGAAGGGATGATAATTCCCAGTATTGAAATAAGGGACTGAGATCCCAATGTCTTATAAAGACTGAGAAGTAACTGATGAAAATAGTACATGTTTCTTTGTAGCACTTGTCTTAATAAGTTATGTTTGAAAACTTGACTGATGCTAAAAGAATATGATAATGTACTTAACTAATCAAATGATACCATAAAATATAGTTACCCTGACCACAGATCCATCAACGTCAGAATTAGCTGAATGGTGAAACAAGTTTTAATCGGAACGCATATTTTTGAATATGTGGGAGTAATTGGGAAAATATATCCTTATGCCCCATAGGAATGGCTACGGGCTATGTCCTATGTACGGGATTGGTTTCGGACCATACCCCAATAAGAGTATGGCTACGGGCCATAACTCCTCAATATATATATACCAGGCATTGGCTATGGGCCATAACCCTAAAGAGAGTATATGCCACGGGCTATAACTCTATAGCGAAGATGTCAATATACCTTGGCAAGCTAATTGCAGTTTGACACATGATGTCTCTGCCAAAGTAGTCTCGTACTGACCGAGATAGTTGAGGTCATGGAATCTGGCTCTCCCATTGACCTTGTGTGGTAACGATGCTTTATGTAATCGTGGTCGGTTGGAGTATGAGTGGTATATCTCATCTCCTCAGGGAATAATCTTAAGAATGTTTGTAATACGTAATCAGCCGTGTAGCGTATTTGCATAAGATTGAAATACGAGAATCACTGGTTGATGTTATTCTACTTAGCATGTTGTAGATACATAAATGTTATATATGTTCTTCAACTCCTTATTAAATAAGAGACATGCTGCTTTATCAAGTTTTAGCTTAAATGCTTGAATAGAAATGTTGCTCTAATCTGCATAGATATTGAACTATCTGCTATTGAATATATTGATTCCATTGTTCAGTTTATTTATATTAAACTGCAATAACAATATTTTCGGCAGAGAGTTATATCTCTAACTGGGGCAATTTTATAATTGTCTCACCCCCGTGGGATTCAACATTTTTAGGTGGACGCGGACAAGGTAGAGGCAGAAACCCCATAACAAGAGAACAACAACAGCAGCAGCAACTAGGACAACAGTGAATTCCTCAGGTGGAGATACTGGCTGTCGAGTCATGTATATGTGTAATTAGAGTCCTATGTGTCGTCTCTGTACTCTCAGGTCCTAGGAATCAGTAATAGTGTTTTTATAATCGATCTGAGATTTTGGTATGATGCCTCGATGATTTTGTTACTTGAGATTTTGATAAAGCAAATGATGTATATATATATATTCCTTGAGAAGAAATGGTACATAAAAATGTATTATGTGAACCAGGATGTGAATGTGATATGATGGTACTTGTTGAAAGAGTTTTCCGGAGAATGGATCTCCTTGCAAAAAGTTTTAATTTTTAGATATTTTCAGTAATTCCACTGCTAACGATCGCTTCCGCATGTTTTATTATTGTTGATGACACTTGTTATCTTAATTGATGGTGTTTGTCATCACAATAAGCTTAGTAGGAGGCATCCTATACGGTGCCCTAGAAATTGGAGTGGTTTCAGGAAGAAGGTCTATGGAGAACTCAATGTATCTATTTAGAGGTAGCACATGAAGCTCCTCCGGAAATACGTAAGAAAGTCGTGTACCACCTCCAGTCTGTCTGTAGCCCCGTTATTAGGATTGGTCTCTGAGACTAATGCGAGGAAGAATTTACATCTTTTAGAAATGAGCTTTTTAGATTTAAGAAAGGAAATTATAATGTTATTATAGAATTCGCTTCCCCTAGGGATCACCACAGGACAAGAATGAGGTTGAGAGAGAACCACCATCTTATTTCTACAGTCAATTTGAGCATGATACTTATATAGCCAATCCATACCAAGTATAATATCAAAGTCTTCCATAGTTAAGAGAATGAATTTGAAGGGCATATCATGATTTTCAAAATTTGGAGGTAGGAAATCAATTTTCTGTAATGTAGTAAGTATTTTGCCACTAGGAATCGACACATCCAAAATATATCCCAAATACCTTATATGCAGATGCAACATAGATGTTATATTTCTAGAGATGAATGTGTTTATTGATCCAAAATCGAATAAAGCTTTAATAGAATGATCATTCAAGAATACAATGTCTACATAGGATAATTATATCAAGAATAATATGGAGGCATCGAGCAAGATATTAGATATATGAGAAAGAAATTAGGTTACCTTCAACAAGCTGGTTGGGATTCGCCTTGTCTTCCTCTGTAGTAATTGCAAAAACTCTGGTGTTGTGGTGTCCCTGAGGAGGTGGAACACCTGCTGGAGGGAGGCCAAGGATGGACACAGTAGGGCACTTGGCGATGAAATGGCCCTCCTTTTTGCAGTTGTAGAAGATAAACTTAAGATGACGACAAGGTCCCTCATGTCCTCGTCCATAGGTCTTAAATCTGTTGCGATAGGTCTTTAGTTGATTCTGATTATTCTGCTATCCTCCTTTTCCTGAACCTCCTCCTTTGCTTGATCCTTTGTTATGGCTAGGGTAGAACTTCCTAGACTTATCCTTCTCTATTGTGGTTAACCCTAGGTATCCCATGCTTGATGGCTTCTGCAAACCTTGTTCCCTTTTCTGCTTAAGGGCCATATCTAGGGCTTCATCTATGCTTCTGGGACGGGAGGTGATGACTAGGATTTTTAGGTGGGTGAATAGACAATCAACATAGTGTTCCACAAGGCAGTCTTCCATCTTAATGGGTGTGTACCGCTCCAACAACCTAAACTTTCGAGTGTAATCGGCCACAGAGAGACTACTCTGTTTAAGATCAGTGTACATCCTCTCCTTCCTCTTCCTCTCAGCTATAGCAATGAAATGGTCGGTGAAAAGGGTTTTAAAGGCTTCCCATTCCATGTTGTTCACCTCTCCTCCCTTACTCCTACCATAGTATTCCCACCATATTTTTCCCCTCCCTTAAGCAGATGGGTGGCAAATTTGGCCTTCTTTTCATTGGGTACTTCTAGGATACATAAGGCGTTTTCCATGAACAATGTCCAGGCTTCTGCCTTATCCATCACCTCAGGCTGGTCTTCCCCCCAAAAGGTGTCAGGGTTAAGTTTGATGAAGTCTAGCACACCTCTTTCTTCCTAGATGAGCTGGGTTTTGGGGTTCCTTTCTAAGCAATGGTTTCCATAAAGTCTAGGAGGAATTTATTTTGTTCTTCCCACCTATCCCTGGCCATATTCTCAGAATCAGGCTCTTCGTGAGGTTCAAGTTCTTTCCTCTTTTTAGAGGATGACTCTTCATAGGCCTTTGAGTTACAGATCTTCAGAGTCTTCCTAAAATTAGATGGAATATATTAGATATATGATCATCCTTTTTGTCATATTGTATTTCATTTTTTTTATCAATGATCTTTACATCATGATTTGAGGAGGATACCCTAAAATCCTTATCAGTCAGTCCTTAGGACTTCTAAAATAGAGTGACTCATTTCCTAACCTTATATCATAGAGATGAGGGGGAAAGATATGTATAAAATAGAGATGAGGGGGGATTTTTTTTCTATAGAGGGGGGAGAGGGAATATCTATAGATGAGAAGGATCCTCAATTAAGGTATGCCCAATAAGTAGGGGATACTTAGGAAATCGACCAGGTAGACTTATACTGCCATATAGGTAGCCTCGGGATTGCTAAGCTAAGTGGCTCAAAGACTTTAGCCAGACCCATGACAGATGCTATCCTAGTCACCTCCACCCCTCATATCCCTAATTCAAGGACTAACCTAGACTCACAATAGGGTGAATGAAGTTCATGTGACCATAATGTGTGAACATAGGCTCTGATACCAATTGTGACGACCCCAATTCCTGTATACTTTCCTTAATGACATTCCCCAGATATGTGTAAACTCATATCTAAAGATGTCAAAAGGGAAAATTTAAGAGATTATGATAGTAAACTAAATTATGAAAAGGATCCATATCATTGTTCACAAGCATCATTAAATAGCCACACAAAAAAATATTCATTAAGGATAAAAGTCATACATATTATTCAATAGAGGGAAATGAATAGTTCTCAGGAATGAAAAATACATAGGAGATAATTCTTCCTATACATCATCTAATAGGAAAAGAAATAACTATCTAATAGAAATAGAGATAAGAAGAAGCAATCTAGCTAGCTATCCTTCATGAACAATTATTTAGTAGCTTATGGTACTTTGAGATGCATTATTTGTTCCTTGTACCTAGAAAATATGAGAAACAAAAATCATCAACACAAGGTTGGTACAAGGTTAAAAATACGGTACTATGATTGCGTATTTCAAAATACTTGAAGAAACAAAAGAAGAAAAAAAACCATTATTTAAGGTAGAAAATCAGGTTAACACCTCTTTTAGACATATCATTAGATGCAGTTGTACTACTATTTCTTCCATCACTTTATCATAAACTACTTTATCATACATCTAGCATGGAAAATTCATCATACATCCATACTAGGCAATATATCATACATCCATACTGGGCCATCTCCTATTTGTGCTTACCTTAGTAGCTACAACTCATCAAAAGTTCTCTTATGTTCCATTAAGTTTTGGTGAAGTATAAAATACTAGTAATCATCCAACAAAGTACAAGAAAATAGTTTCACCCAAGGTACATCATATCTTATGCAACCATGGAAAACTAGTCTTATACTTAATAAAGGCCACGTACCTGATTTGATTAGATCTGAAATCCAAAAGTCTAGAGGAATAGTAAATAGATGACCCTGAAAGGAAACAAAGACCTAATGTCATTATGGGTTCTCATCATCCCATATTAGGTTTTTGGTCTCACTAGGGCTTTCATTTAAGTTATTGGGTTTAGATCAGAGTATTATAGAGAGGATCTCAAGTTAGGGACTAGGGTTTGGATTTAGATATTTAGGATGGTTATTTTTCCTTAATTGCCATTATTGAAAGAGAGAGAAAAATAATAGACCATTCATGTGGTGTTAGGGAATATATGTCCACTATCATTCAACAACCTAGGGTTTTGGGTAAGAGGTCACAAGAATAGATTGATATGTCAGGGCTTTTCATAAATATTGATCCCTGGTTTTATATCTATTTTTCATATGTTAAAATAATTAAAAGAACATTAAAGCCATGAAAGGGTACATCAATTATAGAGTTGGATCTAGGTAAAGGTATTAATGTATATGGCTTATTCTCATTTTTCTGAGAGCATGGGTATTTTATGGGGATTTTTTGGATACGAGAATCATTTATTATTGATTTTTCAATATTGGCCAATCAAAAAAAGGCTGGAGGATTTAAATGAGAAAGAAAAAAAGAAAAAGTGGTCGGGCCTCGTGGATCAGAGGAGGGATCTGTCTCCGCAGATCCTACTCTTAACCCATGAGCCAGCCTTGGCTAAAAGGCTCAAGCCTAGTGGTACGAAAGATGCAAATACCCTTGGTGTTCTGATAAATGATCGTGATTAGGCATGGTCGATTTAGGGTTTTTCTCAGTTGGATTGTTTTGCTGCTCGTGCCATGGCAACAGCACGCGATGGACGAAGAGGGTTGATGGCTAGATGTGGTGAGGAGGTTGTTGGGTTCATGTTGAGGGCTTAGTTGACCTCATGAGGTTGTGTCGAGTTTAACTAGCCTAGAAAGGTTGTTGGAGGTCAACTGGAGATGGTGCTTTGATCAAAATAGGTGGAGAAGATGAAATACGGAATCGGGATTCTTACTTGCCTTTGGGATGGAGTGAGGGGTCAAAAGCTATGTGTGGGGTTCGTGATGCTCTGCGATCACTTCCTGTAGCTTGAAGGTACCCCTAACTGTAGGGTTTTAGGGGAGGCAGAGAAGGCAGTGGAAACAAAAAAATTTCTCCTCCCCAAACCCAGAACAAGGAAATGCGTCAACGTCTATACAATAGGAAAGGATGGTTTGTGGAATCATACCTTGTCCCGAGGCTTGCTCGGCGACAATACCTCGCACCTTGCGCGGTCTTCACCTCCGGTCTTGGACAGTGTCTGTGCAGCTCGTGGTCGCACCAGGACTGACGACTCCTGGTCTCACCGGGACTGTCGGGATTGACAGTTGTCCTCCGAGTGGCAGAAACCTCCCGCCTCTGTAGTAGTCCACATGGACCACCTAGAACTCCAATCTCCTTGTCCCACAAGTAATTGGAAGTATTCACACCCTCCTGTCAGCGTACTAGTCGCCAACACACTCTCCTGCCACTAGTCACTTTTTGTAGTTGGCTTTCCCTTGCTATGCCTCCCTTATCGGGTAGCACTTGCTCGGGCTCTCTCGGTTACCAAAACCAGAGAGAACGACAACTTTACAGAGCAACTGGTTGCACTGAGTTGCTATCTGAGAAGCCCCCAATACCCCTATATATAGGAGGGTCATGGGACAGGGTTCTCTATCCCCGGCAATATGGGACTAAAGCAGGAGTAGAAAGGTTCGAGATTTTCCACAAAACAAACCAGTTGTGCAACCTGAACCGATCGTTTCACAACTGAAACGGTCAGTTGGGGACCTGAGCTGGTCGGTTGACACCTCAACCGATCGGTTGGGACACCTCAACCGGTCGGTTCACTTCTGAACCGGTCAGTTCGTGGCCCTGGTCAGTTCCCGATTGACTTTCCTTCTTTTGTTTCTAATTGGTATCAAATACCAATCCTTATTCCAATCGTATTAGACAAGTAAAACAACAAGAATTTTCTCACCAATCTTTCTTTCCCAACTTCCTCGGTTGGACCAGTTGAGCCGATCGGTTCAGCCCTTGAACTGGTCATTTCATCCTGTCCATGAGTCGATCGACTCACAACCTAAGTCGATTGGTTCACCATGCTCAGCCGATCGGTTCATCACATGAGCCGATCGGTTGGGAGTGCAGATTGTGTAAAATCAGTCCATTGCAGTTCCAATCAATCTGATACTCTAATCAAGTTGTCCAACACCTTGAACACTATGATTTTGAGCTATCAATTAATTGAGTGTTTAATTGAACTACTAAACTCTTTTAGCAGTCAATCTAAACATTGTTTGTGGACAAAACTCCTCTTCCAGGTTAAATCCTATGTGTGTGACCCTGCATGTCCTTTTCACGTTGGCAGTGAAAGTCCATAACACTTATGACTTCACAAGCAAAGAGCGGTGCCTAGCCACACATCAGTGCTACCCAAGTGAAATAGAAAGTTGGAGAACAACTTTCAATCCTACAATCCGTGAATGGTGTTACAGCGAATGTATAATTCCTTTATCACTGATATCCCGAATGAACTCGAGGCATGGAACAGTCATCCTGTCAACGTTCATTCACTTTCTTGATCTCAGAGTAGATTGGAAGAGATATGTATGACATCAATATCACATACTGATTCACACATGCGTGCACACGCCTATTTCAATCCTACTCATCAAGTGGCCTTGGATATCATACTCCCTCAGGAGGGACAAATCCCATATCTATCACTCACCCCTCAAAATCCCCATGTGTCAAAGCCACCCAATCATCACCTTTATAACAACCCATGTTTCAGGACTGTGTTTGATGATGTCAAAGTGTGCCCAACGACATGTGTTGAGTGTAGTGATTTTAGGTCAAAGAATCACACTCACCACCATCACTGTGAGTACTGACTGTGACTACCATGTCATAGTTCCATGTGTCAAACTCACGGTGGGTCTGTCTGGTACACTTGTTCTCTAACAAGTACCTATGTGTTTGGTTTGATATCTCTATATCATGACTAATGAGATTCTGTCATCAACCAACACCACAATCTAGTCTTATGTGTCATTGCTGTCTATCTACCTTCCATAATGACATCCGACTAGGGACATAACAAGAATGTACAAACTCTTAGCATCTGTATGATGTCATCATTCAGGTCCTCAACCTGAAAGCATACGTCATTGAGTACTATCATTCTCTAGACATTCAATATGTTCTATCACTATCTCATATGACTGAACCAGAAAGAATTGGAAGCTTGCCTTTGATGTTTATCAAATCAATCTTAATGTATCCCACCAATCATCCCATGATTGGCTCTCAGGGCATACATACCAACACTAACCTCAACGACGGTGGGGCTCTAGAGATTGGTTGTAGGGGCTCATCGACCCAGGCATCTGGACCTTCGCAACTTCAACGGGCAGTGTGCTTCTTCTCGCTAAGGTCCCTGGAGTGTGGGGTCGCAGTTGATTGGGAGAAGAGGACCTCTGAAATATTGGGTGGCTATGGGTCAAAGTAGGTGTGGGTACGTTGGTTAGGGGTGGTGGCGACGCCTCTCGGTGCAATTGGATGGTGTGAGATGATTAAAGGAGGATCGGCGGGGCTAGAGAGGTGCTTAAATAAGAATGGGAAGAAGTAGAGGGTAAATCCCTAAAAATGTTGTTGCCGCTAGGTGAGAGGGGCGAGGACTCGAGAGGTCGTTCTCCCTAACCCGATGGTGAGAGGACGTGTGTGAGGGATGGTTGAGTTCATTTCGGCGAGAGGAACATGTCCTCTAAAAATCTCACGTTGAGAGGGTCTAGGCTGTTAGGAGATGACTCAGGGGTCGTCCAATCAAATTTGGGATGGTTGAGATTAGAAATCAAATTACCTAGATGTACGCCTTTGTAACACCCCTGACATGGGTTATGCTTTAACCCTAGGTGTTTTGATTAAGAAAGATGATTATATGTTTAATCTCATCTTGTGAAAAGTAATTAGGGCTCATGAGGAACTTATGTTTCAATTTTGGTCCTGTTTGAACAATGTTGAAGCAATGATTTCTTATTTTGGACTAAAGTGCAAATTACCCAAGTTGAGGGGTTAACTTGCAAATTGCACATGATAAGATGTTCCTATGATGTTGAGACATCATAAGGATGAATATGATGTAGTAGTATGGTTTCTACAAGCCTGGACACCAAGATAGAGCTTGTTGGACAATGTTGTGCATTAAAACCTAGTTTTGGAGTAAAGTGCAATTTACCCAAAATCTAGGGTTCAATATGCAAATTACCACTTCAATAAGGTCCTTAATGTTTCTTGGCATCATGTATAGCAAAGAAAATGAGAGGGACTCCTCATTTGAACTAAGTTGGAGGAGAGAGAATCTTGACATTAAAATAATCAAGAATAATGCCTAATTGAAACCCTAATTCGATTTAGGGCAAAAATGAATAAAAATAATTGAAGGGCTTTCAACCAAAATGTTTTGGGTTGATTTTGAATAAGGATGGAAGTTCCTTTTCTAACATAAGGAACGAAAATATCTTAAGTAGGTGAAATTCCACTCACCTTATTATAAAGAAAAGTAATTTCCACTCACATATGGGATATTAATATAATAAGCATTAAGGTGCTTAATTTGCTTTTCTTTAAATTGAGGATAATGAAGGGGAATAAAAGGAAAAGGAAGTTTCCTCTTATACATGGAATTGAGGGGGAAGAGGCGGCCATAATTTTTGGATTAATTGGATTTTTATAAGGCATTTTCTCTCTCATCAATTTCCTTATAAAAGTGCCTTTTCCAAATGAATTGAAAGGCTTTTTCGGCCCTTTCTTCTTCCTTTGCTTGGGATGAGCTCAAGGGGACTTAGGAGAAACAGGAGGACGAGCCCCAACCTGTTGGTAAGCTTCTTGACCCTCGTTCTTCATGATTTCACTGTGGAAATCGAAAATAAATTATGGATTCCTTCTTATTTCGATCTCCTCTTCAACCCTAGCCAACTTTTGCAATCAAAATCTTGAGGAAGAGCCTAGGGCGAGTTGCTAGAGATTCATACACCATTGATGGCGTGATCTTGGAGATTTGGAGCTCAATTGGAGGTGGGTTTTATAACTTAAACCCTCAAACATTGCTATTGCATCAATCTTCTATGCTTTGTTGATTGATTTCTTCAATTTTATACACTTTTGTTTCTTTGCTGCAAATTCCATCAAGAACGGTTGCTGTTCTTGGGTGAACGAAGAAAGATTATGATGACATCATCATAATAAAGCACCTCACCAAATATATTAGGAGAAAACGATCTCAAAAGTTGGGACCAAACGGTTTCACCAAAACCATTTGGTGACCAAACGGGTTGCAAACCGTTTGGTGGAAAACGGGTTCAAACCCGTTTGAAGGAGTTGACCAAGGGTTGACCGTTTGGGAATATCGTTCCTAATTATGTAGGCTAATGCCCTCCAAATTTTAGGGGTTAACTACAAAGGAATCATAGGTTGAAGGCCAATCAATTAGAAAAATCGAATTGAATTAAGTGCTGATTTTCAACTTGAATAACTTGACCTGCTTGGGCAAACGGGTTCAAGACCGTTTGAGATGGTTGACCAAGAGTTTACCGTTGGTATTCCTGTTCATAATGATGTTGGTTAATGACCATCCAAATTTGAGGGGTTAACTCCAAAGGAATCATAGGTTTAAGGCTAATCAATTAGGAAAACCTAATTGGATTAAGTGCTGATTTTCAACCTGATTAACTTGACATGCTTGGGCAAACGGGTTCAAGACCGTTTGAGTGAGTTGACCAAGAGTTGACCGTTTGTGCTTCCTGTTCATAATTATTTTTTTTAATTACTATCCAAATTTTAGGGGTTAACTCCCAAGGAATCGTGAGTTGAAGTCTATTCAATTAGGCAAACCCTAATGGCAAACAGTGCTGAAATTCCAATGAGTTAAGTTGAGATTTTGGGTTGATTAGCCCAAACGGGTTCACGACCGTTTGGGGATCAATCAAACGGGTTCAAGACCGTTTGGGGATCACCCCAAGACCGTTTGGAGGTCTGGGGTCAAGTATAGTTGATCAATTGAAGGTCCAACGGTACCAAATCATACTGCAACTCAATGTTGATTTGTTGATCAACTCGATAGACCAATCCATGATGATTTTTCACTAAAGTCCAAAGTTTGGATGAGCCAAACGGTCTCAAGACCGTTTGGAGCTCATCCAAACGGTATCAAGACCGTTTGGTGGTCACCCAAGACCGTTTGGAGGTCTAGGGTTGAGTATGGTTAGGTGTTTGAAGGTCTAAAGGTACTAAGTTGATATACAATGCAATGTTGATTTGGTGATCAATCCAATGAACCAAACCCCAATTGGAATGCTTAGATTTGAGCGATATGATGGAAAAACGGTCTCAAGACCGTTTGGAGGTCATCCAAACGACCTCAAGACCGTTTGGGGTCAGGTCATACCCAATTTGGATGATGGTTCAATGGTTTCAAAGCAACTAGTCTTACATTGATTAGTGTTGTTGAATCATCGATTCCAAACCCTAATTGATGATCAATTGAGGGTCAATTGAGAGTCAAATCATTTGAAGGTTGACCTATTAAATTCAATTGAAGTATGAGGATAGGTCCAATTGATGATTGATTCCATGAATTCATTGATTGAAGGAATCAACATTGGAAACCTTAATTCAATTGGATACTTATGTAATGGAGGTCCAATGTGATTGAATCTCTTGAGAATCAAGATGGTGAATGATCCATTGATCCAATGCTGATTAGTAATGATAGTCAATGAAGGTAAAAAGGTTGAAACCCTATTAGTACCTAAGTGGTTAGTTCCAATTAAGGGATGAACCCTAATTGCTTATAGGATCAATGACTTGATATACTATGTTAATCATAGTTGTATGAACTCGATTGAAGGGTTGATATGACCTAATCAAGTTGATATGATGATAGCATGAATTCCTATAAGAATATGATTCATGTGGTGTTTAAGGGTATGATCCTTAAGTAGAGAGATCATGAAACCCTAATCATGAACATAAACCCTAATTATGGGCAATGTGATATGAAACCCTAATGAAGGGTGATGCTATATGCAATCCCTATTCTAAAGAAGGGAGATGGTATGTGAAACCCTAATCCCTAATGAGAGAATAGAATTCATACTTGAATATGATTCATGAGGTGAACTCCCTTTGCACGACCATGCAAGGTAGCATGGCCGTGGTAGCTTCCCCTCGCACGGCCGTTCTTGGTTGCACGGCTGTGGTGCTCTATGCTTGATTTAGAGGTGATTTGAAAGTGACCTCATATGATCGTATACCTTGATATGATTATAAGTCCAATATAATTGGATGAAGGATACATAAGATATGTGATGAGAAACCCTAGTTGAGGGTGTATCATTGTGATTGTTTATAAGCAACTTTATAATAAAGTCATGCCTTAAACTAAGATAAGTCCATATCATGTGAGATAGCTATACAATTCTAATTTGTGGCCTTTGCATTATATGCTAAAGGTAAGAGATTAGTGATGGAATGTATTAAGAGGGAAATACCTTAATACAAGATAAGATGGATAACTCAACAGAGTTTGAAATGATGAGAAAGTGATACATCAAGATATGATAGTTATCACATTTAGCATTTCAGGGTTTATATGCCTTGATGTACTTCAAATACAATATAATTGGGTAAGAAACATATGAAGTGTGTTATGAAACTATTATAATGAAATGTAATGAGTTGTTACACCTTGAGGAGTGTTAATTAATGTACCTTGAGAATGAGGTTAAGCCCAAATAATGTGTATGATATAATCATACCATGATAAGGATGAGAAATGAACTCATACCTTGAATTGATGATCATTAATGCTATATGATGAAAGTAATGTTCTAGAATAATCAAATATGATATCCTTGAATGCCCCAGAGGTATGGAATAATGTATTAAGGGTTGGACAGATAATGAGATCATGAACTCTTTATTAATGAGAAATGGGGAACCCTAACCCTAATTTGGGTAAAGGGAATGAAAAGCCCTATTTGATAGTAAACCCTAATTCTCGGTAGAGGAATAATGGTGTTACTATCAAATCACATGATGTGATGAATATCTTGTATGACTGTTATCATGCCTAATAACCATACAGATATTATGAGATGATGTATATAGCTAGTGTGAGCTGTGACATTTATATAATAAATGTGGATTGGCATTATGTGCCTTAATGTTGTTGTTGCTTAGTAAAAGAAGCAATATGCATGGACTTTTATGAGTCACATGAGTAAGTTGTTACCTAGTGAGAGGTGAAAAGATATTTCATGGCCTTGTGAGCCAGGTGTGATGCTTGTGTAACAAGTATCATGGATGCCTTGGTCAGATGACCTAAAGGTGATAGTTACCTAAAAAAGGTATAATAATGCTCAATGATGAGTTAAGGGTTTGAATACCCAGAACCATATGATTATGGTGATGAGAAAGTGAAGGGATGATAATTCCCAGTATTGAAATGAGGGACTGAGTTCCCAGGGTCTTTGAAAGACTGATAAATATCTGATAAAAGTAGTACATGTCTCTTTATAGCATTGTTGTAATAAGTTATGTTTGAGAACTTGGCTGATGCTAAAAGAATATGAGAATGTACTTAATAAATCAAGTGAAATCTATTCATGTAGTGCTTTGACCATAGATCCATCATCATTAGGAATAGGTGATGGTGAAACAGGTGCCCGCGGAAAAACCCGGAGCACATATTTTGAATATGTGGGGGTAAATGGGCGAAAATATCCTTACGTCCTCTTGAAGAGATTGTTGGAAGGTAAACAAGAAACCTCTCAATCCTTCATGAATATGTCGGGATGGATGTATCATGAATCTCCCAATGATACTTAATGTCAGATCGAGGAGATAAACAAGAAATCTCTCGATTGGCGATGAGAGTGCAGTTGACGCTATAACTATGTAGCGAAGGTGCCAGAATACCCTGGCTAGCTAGTTAGCAGAGACATGAGATGTCCTGCATGTGGTCTCGTACGGACTGAGATAGATGAGGTCATAAGAATCCGGCTCTTTTGATGACCTATGTATGGTACCGAGGCGATTTCGTAATGGTCGGTTGGAGTATGAGTGGTATATCTCATCTCCTCAGAGCATAAGTGTGATTGTAAAATGTAATCAGCCGTATAGCATGTTTTCTTAAGGATTGAATACGGAGATTCATTGCCTGATGTTGTACTTCTTTGTGCATTCCTTAGTAGATAAATATTAATTATGTTTCTTTATATTCTCTGCAAAGTAGACAGATGAATTACTTATCTACCATGGGTAGATGCAATGACCTCCTTGAGAATGGAGATTATCTTATTCTGTTCTATGATGATTAATTCTACCTGATAATGTAAAAGTAACCCCTACTCAGTTTTAATTTGATAAACTGCAATAACAATGTTTTTGGCGGAGAGTTATATCTCTCGCTGGGGCAATTTTCAATTGTCTCACCCCCGTGGGAAACATTTTTAGGTATGCATGGAAGGCAGAGCAGAAACCCTAGAATAGGGAAAGAGCAGCAGCAACAGCAGGGACAGCAATAAAATCTCAGGTGGAAATATTGTCTGTCTAGTCATATAGATAGTAGTCTTATGTGTCGTCTCTGTACTCTCAGGTCCTCGGAGTTTTAAATGTATCAATCTGAGTTTTGGCTTAGTGCCTCGAAGTTTTTATACTTCCTATGTATATTTGTTAACAGGGCAGTCAATGTTGTAAACCTTGAAAAGGAATGGTACATGTTGTGTACTTGTGAACCAGGATGAATTTGGAATACTTTGGTTCATGGTTAAAGAGTTTTCCTGTGAATGGATCTCTTTGCAAAAAGTTTTAAATTTTCAGTGATTTTTAGTAATCCGCTGCAAATAATTCGCTTCCGCATTAGTTAATCCTATTTTTGCGATACGGTCATTTCAATTAGTGGTATCAGAGCTCTAGGTTCGCTGAGTCTACAGAGACATAGGACTAAGTTGTTGAGTCTGTGTTAGTGTCCCCCAGTATACCCTATAATGATTTCTGCTTGTGCAGAGAAAGGGTAAAGTTTAAAATGACTGGAGAGCACAAGGAACACATTGCTAAGGACAATGTTGTTGCACCAAGAAGAGATGCAAGGGATCATGCAATAATAGAATGAGTGCCTGAGAATCCCCATTAAGACCTGATCAGGATAGAGAATCCTATGATCATGCTCTTGTTGGGTAGATTAGGGCAACAGTAATGCATATGAGTGGACTGGATGCTAGGCTTATAACCTAGGTAATCAGTCCTTAATACAGAAAGCTTGATCTTAAAATGAGTTCCTAAATGACTTAGTCATGTTGGAACAAGGGAAAATATGGAAAAGATTAACTTATGGCAAGAAAGTAGACTCTGCCATGAGCTTAGACAGATAATAAATATGTGATGGCAGTGCCCAAGAAGGGGCAATAAGCTGAGAAGTAGGTGATGATCTCTATAATTTTAGAGACATTTTCCTAATGGTTCTAAAAAGCCAAGGTTTTTGGTACAAATAGTGCAATAAATGCCTAGTGTACTAGGGCAGCAACCCCTAAGTAAGTGTAAAGGTCTTAACCTTTCACCTGTAAAATTCCATGGCTTAGTTTTTGCATCAGTAATAAGACTAATAAGACCATGATGTGAGGACAATGTATGTTATAAATGTGTACATGTTGAGTACACTAAACCCCTTTTGTTATAAAAAGGAGGACTGTTGATTTGGTTTTCCCTATTAGTTGTCATATAGGGAAGAAAAGATGAGAATTAGAATTTGAATTCTGTTCAAGTATTCTTTTAAATGTTCTATATTGATCTTACCTCTATGAAAGAGGAAGAGGTATAGAAGAGATGCCTGGATAAAATCCAGGGATGTTAAATCTTATGTTATGATAATATGAAAAACAAGAAATATGATAGCATGTAAGTGCATACTACTTGATCTCAGTACTTGTAAACCCTGATCAGGTTTACAACTATTGATGATAAAGTGAGTATGAAAACTCTTAGATTGATATCTTTTTGATTGCCCTGATCAAGCAATCATTCTGATACAATCTAATGAGTATCATGAAATAAGAAATATGGTATGGATAAATGTATCATACCTTAAGTACAAGAAAGAAGGATCTGATAGGAATTCAGATCAGTATGTGTATATGAGGAAGTAAAAGTATGACCCTCATATGATGAGAAAGAGAACAAGGGAGGTGATCCCTGTTCAATAAAGTTGTAAATATGATAAAAGAAAGATGAGAATATGATGTGTTTTCAACACATGTGACTGATACCAGGGTAATGGATTCTGGTATCTGAGAATTATCAGATGGTTTAGATTAGCTACCTGGAGTGGTCAACTATGAAATCAGTCTGATTATATAAAATGATATGAACATCATATGTTAGGGGTTTATGCTTTGCATAAACATAACAACTAAATATGTCTTTAAGATAAGATCTCAATTGACTCTATGAGAATATTGTGAGAAGGAACTTTGTGTTGATCAAAGCTCTATCATGTCTCCATAACAATGAGGTGTTATGTAGAGACATGATGATATGATGAATGAATAATATATGATCCCTTTATCTGGGATTTCGGGGATGAAATCCTTGTTAGGGGTTTATAATTTGTAACACCCCTGACCTGGGTTATGCTTTAACCCTAGGTGTTTTGATTAAGAAAGATGATTATATGTTTAATATCATCTTGTGAAAAGTAATTAGGGCTCATGAGGAAGTTATGTTTCAATTTTGGTCCTGTTTGAACAATGTTGAAGCAATGATTTCTTATTTTGGACTAAAGTGCAAATTACCCAAGTTGAGGGGTTAACTTGAAAATTGCACATGATAAGATGTTCCTCTGATGTTGATACATCATAAGGATGAATATGATGTTGTAGTATGGTTTCTACAAGCCTTGACACCAAGATAGAGCTTGTTGGACAATGTTGTGCATTAAAACCTAGTTTTGGAGTAAAGTGCAATTTACCCAAAATCTAGGGTTCAATATGCAAATTACCACTTCAATAAGGTCATTAATGTTTCTTGGCATCATGTATAGAAAAGAAAATGAGAGGGACTCCTCATTTGAACTAAGTTGGAGGAGAGAGAATCTTGACATTAAAATAATCAAGAATAATGCCTAATTGAAACCCTAATTCGATTTAGGGCAAAAATGAATAAAAATAATTGAAGGGCTTTCA
This sequence comes from Alisma plantago-aquatica, assembly GCA_963693085.1. Lineage (NCBI taxonomy): Eukaryota > Viridiplantae > Streptophyta > Magnoliopsida > Alismatales > Alismataceae > Alisma > Alisma plantago-aquatica. Next base: position 402,875,761 of record OY856410.1, read on the forward strand.
ACCAAAATGTTTTGGGTTGATTTTGAATAAGGATGGACGTTCCTTTGCTAAGATAAGGAACGAAAATATCTTAAGTAGGTGAAATTCCACTCACCTTATTATAAAGAAAAGTAATTTCCACTCACATGTGGGATATTAATATAATAAGCATTAAGGTACTTAATTTGCTTTTCTTTAAATTGAGGATAATGAAGGGGAATAAAAGGCAAAGGAAGGTTCCTCGTATCCATGGAATTGAGGGGGAAGAGGCGGCCATAATTTTTGGATTAATTGGATTTTTATAAGGCATTTTCTCTCTCATCAATTTCCTTATAAAAGTGCCTTTTCAAAATGAATTGAAAGGCTTTTTCGGCCCTTTCTTCTTCCTTTTCTTGGGATGAGCTCAAGGGGACTTAGGAGCAACAGGAGGACGAGCCCCAACCTGTTGGTAAGCTTCTTGACCCTCGTTCTTCATGATTTCATTGTGGAAATCGAAAATAAATTATGGATTCCTTCTTATTTCGATCTCCTCTTCAACCCTAGCCAACTTTTGCAATCAAAAGCTTGAGGACGAGCCTAGGGGGAGTTGCTAGAGCTTCATCCACCATTGATGGCATGATCTTGGAGCTTTGGAGCTCAATTGGATGTGGGTTTTATAACTTAAACCCTCAAACATTGCTATTGCATCAATCTTCTATGCTTTGTTGATTGATTTCTTCAATTTTATACACTTTTGTTTCTTTGCTGCAAATTCCATCAAGAACGGTTGCTGTTCTTGGGTGAACGAAGGAAGATGATGATGAAATCATCATAAGCAATCACCTCACCAAATATCTTAGGAGAAAACGATCTCAAAAGTTGGGATCAAACGGTTTCACCAAAACCGTTTGGTGGAAAACGGGTTCAAACCCGTTTGAGAGAGTTGACCAAGCGTTCACCGTTTGGGAATCTCATTCCTAATTATGTAGGATAATGACCCTAAAAATTTGAGGGGTTAACTCCAAAGGAATCATAGTTTGAAGGCCAATCAATTAGACAAATCGAATTGAATTAAGTGCTGATTTTCAACCTGAATAACTTGACCTGCTTGGGCAAACGGGTTCAAGACCGTTTGAGATGGTTGACCAAGCGTTGACCATTGGGATTCCTGTTCATAATGATGTTGGTTAATGACCATCCAAATTTGAGGGGTTAAATCCAAAGGAATCATAGGTTTAAGGCTAATCAATTAGGAAAACCTAATTGGATTAAGTGCTGATTTTCAACCTGATTAACTTGACATGCTTGGGAAAACGGGTTCAAGACCGTTTGAGTGAGTTGACCAAGCATTGAACGTTTGGTATTCCTGTTCATAATTATGTTGTTTAATGACTCTCCAAATTTTAGGGGTTAACTCCCAAGGAATCGTGAGTTGAAGGCTATTCAATTAGGCAAACCCTAATTGAAAACAGTACTGAAATTCCAATGAGTTAAGTTGAGATTTTGGGTTGATTAGCCCAAACGGGTTCAAGACCATTTGGGGATCATCCAAACGGGTTCAAGACCGTTTGGGGATTACCCCAAGACCGTTTGGAGGTCTGGGGTCAAGTATAGTTGATCAATTGAAGGTCCAAAGGTACCAAATCATACTGCAACTCAATGCTGATTTGTTGATCAACTCGATAGACCAATCCATGATGATTTTTCACTAAAGTCCAAAATTTGGATGAGACAAACGGTCTCAAGACCGTTTGGTGGTCACCCAAGACCGTTTGGAGGTCTAGGGTTGAGTATGGTTAGGTGTTTGAAGGTCTAAAGGTACTAAGCTGATATACAATGCAATGTTGATTTGGTGATCAATCCAATGAACCAAACCCCAATTGGAATGCTTATATTTGAGTGATATGATGGGCAAACGGTCTCAAGACCGTTTGGAGGTCATCCAAACGACCTCAAGACCGTTTGGGGTCAGGTCATACCCAATTTGGATGATGGTTCAATGGTTTCAAAGCAACTAGTCTTACATTGATTAGTGTTGTTGAATCATCGATTCCAAACCTAATTCAATTGAATCAAACCCTAATTGATGATCAATTGAGGGTCAATTGAGGGTCAAATCATTTGAAGGTTGACCTATTAAACTCAATTGAAGTATGAGGATAGGTACAATTGATGATTGATTCCATGAATTCAATGATTGAAGGAATCAACATTGGAAACCTTAATTCAATTGGATACTTATGTAATGGAGGTCCAATGTGATTGAATCTCTTGAGAATCAAGATGGTGAATGATCCATTGATCCAATGCTGATTAGTAATGATAGTCAATGAAGGTACAAAGGTTGAAACCCTATTAGTACCTAAGTGGTTAGTGCCAATTAAGGGATGAACCCTATTTGCTTATAGGATCAATGACTTGATATACTATGTTAATCATAGTTGTATGAACTCTATTGAAGGGTTGATATGACCTAATCAAGTTGAGATGATGATAGCATGAATTCCTATAAGAATATGATTCATGTGGTGTTTAAGGGTATGATCCTTAAGTAGAGAGATCATGAAACCCTAATCATGAACATAAACCCTAATTATGGGCAATGTGATATGAAACCCTAATGAAGGGTGATGCTATATGCAATCCCTATTATAAAGAAGGGAGATGGTATGTGAAACCCTAATCCCTAATGAGAGAATAGAATTCATACTTGAATATGATTCATGAGGTGAACTCCCTTTGCACGACCATGCAAGGTAGCACGGCCGTGGTAGCTTCCCCTCGCACGGCCGTTCTTGGTTGCACGGCCGTGGTGCTCTATGCTTGATTTAGAGGTGATTTGAAAGTGACCTCATATGATCGTATACCTTGATATGATTATAAGTCCAATATAATTGGATGAAGGATACATAAGATATGTGATGAGAAACCCTAGTTGAGGGTGTATCATTGTGATTGTTTATAAGAAACTTTATAATAAAGTCATGCCTTAAACTAAGATAAGTCCATATCATGTGAGATAGATGTACAATTCTAATGTGTGGCCTTTGCATTATATGCTAAAGGTAAGAGATTAGTGATGGAATGTATTTAAGAGGGAAATACCTTAATACAAGATAAGATGGATAACTCAACAGAGTTTGAAATGATGAGAAAGTGATACATCAAGATATGATAGTTATCACATTCAGCATTTCAGGATTTATATGCCTTGATGTACTTCAAATACAATATAATTGGGTAAGAAACATATGAAGTGTGTTATGAAACTATTACAATGAAATGTAATGAGTTGTTACACCTTGATGAGTGTTAATTAATGTACCTTGAGAATGGGGTTAAGCCCAAATAATGTGTATGATATAATCATACCATGATAAGGATGAGAAATGAACTCCTACCTTGAATTGATGATCATTAATGCTATATGATGAAAGTAATGTTCTAGAATAATCAAATATGATATCCTTGAATGCCCCAGAGGTATGGAATAATGTATTAATGGTTGGACAGATAATGAGATCATGAACTCTTTATTAATGAGAAATGGGGAACCCTAACCCTAACTTGGGTAAAGGGAATGAAAAGCCCTATTTGATAGTAAACCCTAATTCCTGGTAGAGGAATAATGGTGTTACTATCACATCACATGATGTGATGAATATCTTGTATGACTGTTATCATGCCTAATAACCATACAGATATTATGAGATGATGTATATAGCTAGTGTGAGCTGTGACATTTATATAATAAATGTTGATTGGCATTATGTGCCTTAATGTTGTTGTTGCTTAGTAAAAGAAGCAATATGCATGGACTTTTATGAGTCACATGAGTAAGTTGTTACCTAGTGACAGGTGACAAGATATTTCATGGCCTTGTGAGCCAGGTGTGATGCTTGTATAACAAGTATCATGAATGCCCTTGTCAGATGACCTGAAGGTGATAGTTACCTGAAAAAGGTATAATAATGCTCAATGATGAGTTAAGGGTTTGAATACCCAGAACCATATGATTATGGTGATGAGAAAGTGAAGGGATGATAATTCCCAGTATTGAAATGAGGGACTGAGTTCCCAGGGTCTTTGAAATACTGATAAATATCTGATTAAAGTAATACATGTCTCTTTATAGCATTGTTGTAATAAGTTATGTTTGAGAACTTGGCTGATGCTAAAAGAATATGAGAATGTACTTAATAAATCAAGTGAAATCTATTCATGTAGTGCTCTGACCATAGATCCATCATCGTCAGGAATAGGTGATGGTGAAACGGGTGCCCGCGGCAAAACCCGGAGCACATATTTTGAATATGTAGGGGTAAATGGGCAAAAATATCCTTACGTCCTCTTGAAGAGATTGTTGGAAGGTAAACAAGAAACCTCTCAATCCTTCATGAATATGTCGGGATGGATGTATCATGAATCTCCCAATGATACTTAATGTCGGATCGAGGAGATAAACAAGAAATCTCTCGATTGGCGATGAGAGTGCAGTTGACTCTGTAACTCTGTAGCAAAGGTGCCAGAATACCCTGGCTAGCTAGTTAGCAGAGACATGAGATGTCCTGCATGTGGTCTCGTACTGACCGAGACAGATGAGGTCATAAGAATCCGGCTCTTTTGATGACCTATGTATGGTACCGAGGTGATTTCGTAATGGTCGGTTGGAGTATGAGCGGTATATCTCATCTCCTCATAGCATAAGTGTGATTGTAAAATGTAATCAGCCGTATAGCATGTTTGCTTAAGGATTGAATACGGAGATTCATTGGCTGATGTTGTACTTCTTTGTGCATTCCTTAGTAGATAAATATTAATTATGTTTCTTTATATTCTCTGCAAAGTAGATAGATGAATTACTTATCTACCATGGGTAGATGCAATGACCTCCTTGAGAATGGAGATTATCTTATTCTGTTCTTTGATGAATAATTCTGCCTGATAATGTAAAAGTAACCCCTACTCAGTTTTAATTTGATAAACTGCAATAATAATGTTTTTGGCGGAGAGTTATATCTCTCGCTGGGGCAATTTTCAATTGTCTCACCCCCGTGGGAAACATTTTTAGGTATGCATGGAAGGCAGAGCAGAAACCCTAGAACAGGGAAAGAGCAGCAGCAACTGCAGGGACAGCAATAAAATCTCAGGTGGAAATATTGTCTGTCTAGTCATATAGATAGTAGTCTTATGTGTCGTCTCTGTACTCTCAGATCCTCGGAGTTTTAAATGTATCAATCTGAGTTTTGGCTTAGTGCCTCGAAGTTTTTATACTGCCTGTGTATATTTGTTAACAGGGCAGTCAATGTTGTAATCCTTGAAAAGGAATGGTACAGGTTGTGTACTTGTGAACCAGGATGAATTTGGAATACTTTGGTTCATGGTTAAAGAGTTTTCCTGTGAATGGATCTCTTTGCAAAAAGTTTTAAATTTTCAGTGATTTTCAGTAATCCGCTGCAAATAATTCGCTTTCGCATTAGTTAATCCTATTTTTGCGATACGGTCGTTTCAATTAGTGGTATTAGAGCTCTAGGTTCGCTGAGTCTACAGAGACATAGGACTAAGTTGTTGAGTCTGTGTTAGTGTCCTCCAGTATACCCTATAATAATTTCTGCTTGTGCAGAGAAAGGGTAAAGTTTAAAATGACTGGAGAGCACAAGGAACACATTGCTAAGGACAATGTTGTTGCACCAAGAAGAGGTGCAAGGGATCATGCAAGAATAGAATGAGTGCCTGAGAATCCCCATTAAGACCTGATCAGGATAGAGAATCCTATGATCATGCTCTTGTTGGGTAGATTAGGGCAACAGTAATGCATATGAGTGGACTGGATGCTAGGCTTATAACCTAGGTAATCAGTCCTTAATACAGAAAGCTTGATCTTAAAATGAGTTCCTAAATGACTTAGTCATGTTGGAACAAGGGAAAATATGGAAAAGATTAACTTATGGCAAGAAAGTAGACTCTGCCATGAGCTTAGACAGATAATAAATATGTGATGGCAGTGCCCAAGAAGGGGCAATAAGCTGAGAAGTAGGTGATGATCTCTATAATTTTAGAGACATTTGCCTAATGGTTCTAAAAAGCCAAGGTTTTTGGTACAAATAGTGCAATAAATGCCTAGTGTACCAGGGCAGCAGCCCCTAAGTAAGTGTAAAGGTCTTAACCTTTCACCTGTAAAATTCCATGGCTTAGTTTTTGCATCAGTAATAAGACTAATAAGACCATGATGTGAGGACAATGTATGTTATAAATGTGTACATGTTGAGTACACTAAACCCCTTTTGTTATAAAAAGGAGGACTGCTGATTTGGTTTTCCCTATTAGTTGTCATATAGGGAAGAAAAGATGAGAATTACAATTTGAATTCTGTTCAAGTATTCTTTTAAATGTTCTATATTGATCTTACCTCTATGAAAGAGGAAGAGGTATAGAAGAGATGCCTGGATAAAATCCAGGGATGTTAAATCTTATGTTATGATAATATGAAAAACAAGAAATATGATAGCATGTAAGTGCATACTACTTGATCTCAGTACTTGTAAACCCTGATCAGGTTTACAACTATTGATGATAAAGTGAGTATGGAAACTCTTAGATTGATATCTTTTTGATTGCCCTGATCAAGCAATCATTCTGATACAATCTAATGAGTATCATGAAATAAGAAATATGGTATGGATAAATGTATCATACCTTAAGTACAAGAAAGAAGGATCTGATAGGAATTCAGATCAGTATGTATATATGAGGAAGTAAAAGTATGACCCTCATATGATGAGAAAGAGAACAAGGGAGGTGATCCCTGTTCAATAAAGTTGTAAATATGATAAAAGAAAGATGAGAATATGATGTGTTTTCAACACATGTGACTGATACCAGGGTAATGGATTCTGGTATCTGAGAATTATCAGATGGTTTAGATTAGCTACCTGGAGTGGTCAACTATGAAATCAGTCTGATTATATAAAATGATATGAACATCATATGTTAGGGGTTTATGCTTTGCATAAACATAACAACTAAATATGTCTTTAAGATAAGATCTCAATTGACTCTATGAGAATATTGTGAGAAGGAACTTTGTGTTGATCAAAGCTCTATCATGTCTCCATAACAATGAGGTGTTATGTAGAGACATGATGATATGATGAATGAATAATATATGATCCCTTTATCTGGGATTTCGGGGACGAAATCCTTGTTAGGGGTTTATAATTTGTAACACCCCTGACCTGGGTTATGCTTTAACCCTAGGTGTTTTGATTAAGAAAGATGATTATATGTTTAATATCATCTTGTGAAAAGTAATTAGGGCTCATGAGGAACTTATGTTTCAATTTTGGTCCTGTTTGAACAATGTTGAAGCAATGATTTCTTATTTTGGACTAAAGTGCAAATTACCCAAGTTGAGGGGTTAACTTGCAAATGGCACATGATAAGATGTTCCTCTGATGTTGATACATCATAAGGATGAATATGATGTAGTAGTATGGTTTCTACAAGCCTGGACACCAAGATAGAGCTTGTTGGACAATGTTGTGCATTAAAACCTAGTTTTGGAGTAAAGTGCAATTTACCCAAAATCTAGGGTTCAATATGCAAATTACCACTTCAATAAGGTCCTTAATGTTTCTTGGCATCATTTATAGCAAAGAAAATGAGAGGGACTCCTCATTTGAACTAAGTTGGAGGAGAGAGAATCTTGACATTAAAATAATCAAGAATAATGCCTAATTGAAACCCTAATTCGATTTAGGGCAAAAATGAATAAAAATAATTGAAGGGATTTCAACCAAAATGTTTTGGGTTGATTTTGAATAAGGATGGACGTTCCTTTTCTAAGATAAGGAACGAAAATATCTTAAGTAGGTGAAATTCCACTCACCTTTTTATAAAGAAAAGTAATTTCCACTCACATGGGATATTAATATAATAAGCATTAAGGTGCTTAATTTGCTTTTCTTTAAATTGAGGATAATGAAGGGGAATAAAAGGAAAAGGAAGGTTCCTCGTATCCATGGAATTGAGGGGGAAGAGGCGGCCATAATTTTTGGATTAATTGGATTTTTATAAGGCATTTTCTCTCTCATCAATTTCCTTATAAAAGTGCCTTTTCCAAATGAATTGAAAGGCTTTTTCGGCCCTTTCTTCTTCCTTTGCTTGGTATGAGCTCAAGGGGACTTAGGAGCAATAGGAGGACGAGCCCCAACCTGTTGGTAAGCTTCTTGACCCTCGTTCTTCATGATTTCATTGTGGAAATCGAAAATAAATTATGGATTCCTTCTTATTTCGATCTCCTCTTCAACCCTAGCCAACTTTTGCAATCAAAAGCTTGAGGACGAGCCTAGGGGGAGTTTCTAGATCTTCATCCACCATTGATGGCGTGATCTTGTAGCTTTGGAGCTCAATTGGATGTGGGTTTTATAACTTAAACCCTCAAACATTGCTATTGCATCAATCTTCTATGCTTTGTTGATTGATTTCTTCAATTTTATACACTTTTGTTTCTTTGCTGCAAATTCCATCAAGAACGGTTGCTGTTCTTGGGTGAACGAAGGTATATGATGATGAAATCATCATAAGCAAGCACCTCACCAAATATCTTAGGAGCAAACGATCTCAAAAGTTGGGACCAAACGGTTTCACCAAAACCGTTTGGTGACCAAACGGGTTGCAAACCGTTTGGTGGCAAACGGGTTCAAACCCATTTGAAGGAGTTGACCAAGCGTTGACCGTTTGGGAATCTCGTTCCTAATTATGTAGGATAATGACCCTCCAAATTTGAGGGGTTAACTCCAAAGTAATAATAGTTTGAAGGCCAATCAATTAGACAAATTGAATTGAATTAAGTGCTGATTTTCAACCTGAATAACTTGACCTGCTTGGGCAAACGGGTTCAACACCGTTTGAGATGGTTGACCAAGCGTTGACCATTGGGATTACTGTTCATAATGATTTTGGTTAATGACCATCCAAATTTGAGGGGTTAAATCCAAAGGAATCATATGTTTAAGGCTAATCAATTAGGAAAACCTAATTGGATTAAGTGCTGATTTTCAACCTGATTAACTTGACATGCTTGGGAAAACGGGTTCAAGACCGTTTGAGTGAGTTGACCAAGCGTTGACCGTTTGGGATTCCTGTTCATAATTATTTTGTTTAATGACTCTCCACATTTTAGGGGTTAACTCCCAAGGAATCGTGAGTTGAAGGCTATTCAATTTGGAAAACCCTAATTGAAAACAGTGCTGAAATTCCAATGAGTTAAGTTGAGATTTTGGGTTGATTAGCCCAAACGGGTTCAAGACCGTTTGGGGATCACCCAAACGGGTTCAAGACCGTTTGGGGATCACCCCAAGACCGTTTGGAGGTCTGGGGTCAAGTATAGTTGATCAATTGAAGGTCCAAAGGTACCAAATCATACTGCAACTCAATGCTGATTTGTTGATCAACTCGATAGACCAATCCATGATGATTTTTCACTAAAGTCCAAAGTTTGGATGAGCCAAACGGTCTCAAGACCGTTTGGAGCTCATCCAAACGGTATCAAGACCGTTTGGTGGTCACCCAAGACCGTTTGGAGGTCTAGGGTTGAGTATGGTTAGGTGTTTGAAGGTCTAAAGTTACTAAGCTGATATACAATGCAATGTTGATTTCGTGATCAATCCAATGAACCAAACCCCAATTGGAATGCTTAGATTTGAGTGATATGATGGACAAACGGTCTCAAGACCGTTTGGTGGTCACCCAAGACCGTTTGGAGGTCTAGGGTTGAGTATGGTTAGGTGTTTGAAGGTCTAAAGGTACTAAGCTGATATACAATGCAATGTTGATTTGGTGATCAATCCAATGAACCAAACCCCAATTGGAATGCTTAGATTTGAGTGATATGATGGGAAAACGGTCTCAAGACCGTTTGGAGGTCATCCAAACGACCTCAAGACCGTTTGGGGTCAGGTCATACCCAATTTGGATGATGGTTCAATGGTTTCAAAGCAACTAGTCTTACATTGATTAGTGTTGTTGAATCATCGATTCCAAACCCTAATTCAATTGAATCAAACCCTAATTGATGATCAATTGAGGGTCAAATCATTTGAAGGTTGACCTATTAAACTCAATTGAAGTATGAGGATAGGTCCAATTGATGATTGATTCCATGAATTCAATGATTGAAGGAATCAACATTGGAAACCTTAATTCAATTGGATACTTATGTAATGGAGGTCCAATGTGATTGAATCTCTTGAGAATCAAGATGGTGAATGATCCATTGATCCAATGCTGATTAGTAATGATAGTCAATGAGGTACAAAGGTTGAAACCCTATTAGTACCTAAGTGGTTAGTGCCAATTAAGGGATGAACCCTAATTGCTTATAGGATCAATGACTTGATATACTATGTTAATTATAGTTGTATGAACTCGATTGAAGGGTTGATATGACCTAATCAAGTTGAGATGATGATAGCATGAATTCCTATAAGAATATGATTCATGTGGTGTTTAAGGGTATGATACTTAAGTAGAGAGATCATGAAACCCTAATCATGAACATAAACCCTAATTATGGGAAATGTGATATGAAACCCTAATGAAGGGTGATGCTATATGCAATCCCTATTCTAAAGAAGGGAGATGGTATGTGAAACCCTAATCCCTAATGAGAGAATAGAATTCATACTTGAATATGATTCATGAGGTGAACTCCCTTTGCACGACCATGCAAGGTAGCACGGCCGTGGTAGCTTCCCCTCGCACGGCCGTTCTTGGTTGCACGGCCGTGGTGCTCTATGCTTGATTTAGAGGTGATTTGAAAGTGACCTCATATGATCGTATACCTTGATATGATTATAAGTCCAATATAATTGGATGAAGGATACATAAGATATGTGATGAGAAACCCTAGTTGAGGGTGTATCATTGTGATTGTTTATAAGCAACTTTATAATAAAGTCATGCCTTAAACTAAGATAAGTCCATATCATGTGAGATAGCTGTACAATTCTAATGTGTGGCCTTTGCATTATATGCTAAAGGTAAGAGATTAGTGATGGAATGTATTAAGAGGGAAATACCTTAATACAAGATAAGATGGATAACTCAACAGAGTTTGAAATGATGAGAAAGTGATACATCAAGATATGATAGTTATCACATTCAGCATTTCAGGATTTATATGCCTTGATGTACTTCAAATACAATATAATTGGGTAAGAAACATATGAAGTGTGTTATGAAACTATTACAATGAAATGTAATGAGTTGTTACACCTTGATGAGTGTTAATTAATATACCTTGAGAATGGGGTTAAGCCCAAATAATGTGTATGATATAATCATACCATGATAAGGATGAGAAATGAACTCCTACCTTGAATTGATGATCATTAATGCTATATGATGAAAGTAATGTTCTAGAATAATCAAATATGATATCCTTGAATGCCCCAGAGGTATGGAATAATGTATTAAGGGTTGGACAGAAAATGAGATCATGAACTCTTTATTAATGAGAAATGGGGAACCCTAACCCTAATTTGGGTAAAGGGAATGAAAAGCCCTATTTGATAGTAAACCCTAATTCCTGGTAGAGGAATAATGGTGTTACTATCACATCACATGATGTGATGAATATCTTGTATGACTGTTATCATGCCTAATAACCATACATATATTATGAGATGATGTATATAGCTAGTGTGAGCTGTGACATTTATATAATAAATGTTGATTGGCATTATGTGCCTTAATGTTGTTGTTGCTTAGTAAAAGAAGCAATATGCATGGACTTTTATGAGTCACATGAGTAAGTTGTTACCTAGTGACAGGTGACAAGATATTTCATGGCCTTGTGAGCCAGGTGTGATGCTTGTGTAACAAGTATCATGAATGCCTTGGTCAGATGACCTGAAGGTGATAGTTACCTGAAAAAGGTATAATAATGCTCAATGATGAGTTAAGGGTTTGAATACCCAGAACCATATGATTATGGTGATGAGAAAGTGAAGGGATGATAATTCCCAGTATTGAAATGAGGGACTGAGTTCCCAGGGTCTTTGAAAGACTGATAAATATCTGATAAAAGTAGTACATGTCTCTTTATAACATTGTTGTAATAAGTTATGTTTGAGAACTTGGCTGATGCTAAAAGAATATGAGAATGTACTTAATAAATCAAGTGAAATCTATTCATGTAGTGCTCTGACCATAGATCCATCATCGTCAGGAATAGGTGATGGTGAAACGGGTGCCCGCGGCAAAACCCGGAGCACATATTTTGAATATGTGGGGGTAAATGGGAGAAAATATCCTTACGTCCTCTTGAAGAGATTGTTGAAAGGTAAACAAGAAACCTCTCAATCCTTCATGAATATGTCGGGATGGATGTATCATGAATCTCCCAATGATACTTAATGTCGGATCGAGGAGATAAACAAGAAATCTCTCGATTGGCGATGAGAGTGCAGTTGACGTTGTAACTCTGTAGCGAAGGTGCCAGAATACCCTGGCTAGCTAGTTAGCAGAGACATGAGATGTCCTGCATGTGGTCTCGTACTGACCGAGACAGATGAGGTCATAAGAATCCGGCTCTTTTGATGACCTATGTATGGTACCAAGGCAATTTCGTAATGGTCGGTTGGAGTATGAGCGGTATATCTCATCTCCTCAGAGCATAAGTGTGATTGTAAAATGTAATCAGCCGTTTAGCATGTTTGCTTAAGGATTGAATACGGAGATTCATTGGCTGATGTTGTACTTCTTTGTGCATTCCTTAGTAGATAAATGTTAATTATGTTTCTTTATATTCTCTGCAAAGTAGACAGATGAATTACTTATCTACCATGGGTAGATGCAATGACCTCCTTGAGAATGGAGATTATCTTGTTATGTTCTATGATGAATAATTCTGCCTGATAATGTAAAAGTAACCCCTACTCTGTTTTAATTTGATAAACTGCAATAACAATGTTTTTGGCAGAGAGTTATATCTCTCGCTGGGGCAATTTTCAATTGTCTCACCCCCGTGGGAAACATTTTTAGGTATGCATGGAAGGCAGAGCAGAAACCCTAGAACAGGGAAAGAGCAGCAGCAACAGCAGGGACAACAATAAAATCTCGGGTGGAAATATTGTCTGTCTAGTCATATAGATAGTAGTCTTATGTGTCGTCTCTGTACTCTCAGGTCCTCGGAGTTTTAAATGTATCAATCTGAGTTTTGGCTTAGTGCCTCGAAGTTTTTATACTGCCTGTGTATATTTGTTAACAGGGCAGTCAATGTTGTAATCCTTGAAAAGAAATGGTACATGTTGTGTACTTGTGAACCAGGATGAATTTGGAATACTTTGGTTCATGGTTAAATAGTTTTCCTGTGAATGGATCTCTTTGCAAAAAGTTTTAAATTTTCAGTGATTTTCAGTAATCCGCTGCAAATAATTCGCTTCCGCATTAGTTAATCCTATTTTTACGATACGGTCATTTCAGCCTTGGCCCCGTGACATAAAATGTCACGAAAATCATTCAACTAATCCATGATCTAGGTCTAGGGTTCAAATAAATGGTATAATGTGTATGATTTTCAAACCTTTATAACTCTCAATTGGTTTATCTGATTAATGTGAAATTAGGGGAGCTTCACTATGATGTCATCTATCTATGATACAAAACTAAGGGTCAAACTCGAATGTTTTCTTAATAGAGTTACTATGTACCCTAATACATGTAATTCATCTAATATGAGATTAGGGATTGGACTTTAAAGTAGATGACAATTACTTTTAGTCTACTAAGCATGGAATATGGTTGAGGGTATTATTGGAAATAACAAAATTACAAGAGAGAGGAAATATAAGTAAAACTCACTCTATCACAACTCAGGTTCATGACACCCGCCACCCATGATATTGCTTCATCTACACCTCCCGTATTTGTAGACCTCTCATCAGCCGCTCTTCTTTTGGTTGAAAAAATCCAACCACAGTCAATAGAACTCGGTAGCCTCTGTGGTCACTTTCTCCTTGCAAGTAAGTAGCACAACACCTCGCGTTGATATTTCATAATTAGTGGATCCATTGTCTTCTGATTGCATGATAATTTTGTCATCAAGATTTTTTATCAAATGGTCCCTAACAATAGTTGTTGATGTATTCATGCTTTTCTGTCCTCCCGATGCTTTCTGATCTTCTCGCAACAACCTTGTTCTAATACCACTTGAAGTAATATGTGGAAGCTTCAAGACTAAAGAAACACCACACGAGATACAATCCAAGTATGCACAATAAAATCTACAATAGCCCACGTCAACAAAGCCAATAACCACCAAATAAATAACTAAGCATAGAACATGGTTGGCGAAGAAAACGACAAAATTCTATTAAGGAACCTCAAAAAGATTACAAATATTATTGCCCGCTCATAATCCCATACCCACAATAGAATCACGTAACTCACTCTCATTCTCTCCCCTCGGGCTATCTTTTGTGGCTCTCGTCTTTTGGGCCACAATGTTGGCACACAATATTGTCCCGCATTGACACACCTAAAGTTACCATGTGTTGGAGCCCACACACATCGGTACACCGTATTCTATCGGTATCTACTCCTATTTATATAGATAGGACAACTCCTGTTAAACAGTACGAGAGGATACAATGTTCCATATGGATTAGGAAATGACAATAGAAAAGGATAATAAAATAATGACTTGGACTCTAGGTCTAACATTAATTTACATTTTTCTAATATTATTAGATATTATTTCTTATCCAACTAGAATAAATGACAAAATCCCAACAATATTCAAATACTTAATGTTCAATGGTATGTAGTTTCTAATCTAATATAAGAATTCTAGTCAAAACTTTTATAAATTAAATGAGGAAATTTCCTTTCATCTCATTTCCTCAGTGAGCCAAACTCATAAAAAGCAAGGACTAAGATAACATAATAAACTCTGATGTTATATCATTCATAAAATGTATAGCTATACAAAATTAAAAAGCGTTTCCACTAATGTGTCTGAAGTTTAATTTCCTACATATGAAAACAAGGCAGCGTTTCAGGGTGTAACTCGGTAGTTCTCTTGCCGCATTGTAGGTTCTTCTCCCTTCGAGATTCAATTGTTCAGCTAATAAGGAAGTCGGCTTGTTAGCTTCCATGTAGATGACGAAGCAGCTTGCTTGATTGTCGCGGAGGAAAAAAGCAATCTTCTCAACCTTTTCTTCCACCTCTACGATTTCAAGTCTTGTTCGTGATGACGTCAAATAGGCTCCTGTTGTCCAACTCCACAATGCCAAGCTCGGCCCCCATGTCTGCGTAGAAATTTCGGTCAAAGCTAGTTGTACTCTTTTTTTTTTTATATGAAAGGACCATTAGCCGATAATAAGTATATGCTGATTAACACCCACATGTGGTAGAGTACTACGATATCATAAATGCATATACATAAACACATGCACAAATTATACAAAGAAATAATATTAGATATAGAAATGAATGATATTTCAGAATTCAATTTTGTTCCTTGATACCCACCTTAAACAATGACTCTTTGAAACCTGCATTTCAGTTGTAAAATATCGCCAGATAGGCTCTTTCGGCGTATGCTGGTCAACACGAGCCTCGCTAATTCTTTCCCGATCCCGGCCGACATGACAAGATATGTAGATCAATTGTCAAACTTTGATTTATACCGGTTCATAAACAAGGCTAACGAGAAATGAATTTTCTTTGGTCATACATGTTGTTTCCATGGTTCGCAAACAATTTGAGATCTTTTAAAAACAGCTAAATTAATAGATTAAATCAATGCATTTATTACTCATGTTTGTGGTTTTTGAAAATAAAAAATTTCGAAGAAGTGTTAAATTAACGGAAAAACTTTATTATATAACCGGTCCTATAAAAATTTAGTAAGCTCTAATAGAAATTCGTTATAAGTGCTGGTTTGTAAAACGATAGCAGCAATTGACAGTTTATTGATAGTCGGCAAGTCACGGCGTCAAACTAACGTGATAGGAATTGAACCATCAGACAACGCCTGGAATGGAAATTCTAATAGAAAATGAGAGGGCTAACTAATCCGTGCTTTAGCTCTAGTGTCTGATCTCTGCTCAGGTTGATGGAACACCATCCGTAGCTACACGACAATTGTTCGCCGTGTTGCCAAACACAGCCATAGTGTATAATATACATTTTTCTGTTCTTATTTTTTTAGGAGTATAGGGTTTTGAAAAGAAGAGAGGAGCATCTGTTGTAGTGTGATTGGTTGTCCTTTAAGAAAAGTACAGAAAAGTATAGAACTTGTCATGTACTAATTCTTTTGTAGATTAATGTCCAACAACGTGATTACAATCATTTAACTCAGAGAGAATATTGCACATTAATTTTAATATTAATTAACCGACTGTAATATGAGTTTGACAACAGACATGTGAATTCACAAAAAGGAATTAAGCATGGGTCGGACAATTTTGGGGTTTTGTACTTCATATTTATGACTGAGTTCTAGAATTGGTATGAAGTGGTCACAGTTATAAAGCAAGTGCAGCTTTCGTAAAGTATGATCAAGCCAAAATAGGTAATAGGAAAATAACAATATATATGTAGTGTCATATGGGGATGGCAATGATATTATTAAAAAAATCATATCTACCGATAAGATCATTATATATTATATTGCATAACTGCATCTAGCGGTTTGGTCTAAAGTTGTTCTTGTGAGATATCGTTACAAGTGTGGGACATTAAATCTCTACCATTAAAGTACCCAATTATTGTTTTAGGGGCATGTCTTTAGAATAGATGTATGGTTAGCATTGTTTGATACATCATTTGGAACATCATCTTGTACAACATATTTGAGCGCCTAGTGGTTATGGTACATATATGATTTTAGATTTTTAAACAACTATAGTGTGAGATTATGGTTGTATAGAAAAAAAATCATAGATAGAAATTAAACTACAGATAATTTCATTTTAATTATGTATAATTATATGTAAAATATTGTCCTAGTCACATTATTTGTTGTAGATAGCTAGATATTTATTTTTTTTTGGTGTGAAAGCTCTCTCTCTCTCTATCTTGTATTTTGTAAAAAAGAGTTACAAGACCAGTGTCAGAACAGTTTCCTGGCCTATACACATCATCATCTGAACTGGACGTAAAGTAACTTTAAAAGAAAAATGTGTTCATCAATTAACTAGACATATACACTTCATCATCACTTAACAACTTGAAGTTCCTTTTAGCCCTAGACAGAAGCTTTTGAGAACACACGATGACCTTGTTGTCGTGAACCTGTAAATTCCTTTTTTTTGGAAGCTAGGAGGCTCTTTTATTCATCCCGCCCTCCTCTTGCAGGTCTTAAGCAAAAGTTAGATACATTGTCGGCAGCGAAAATAAACTCAGTAGGACTCCTACCATTACAGTAGGGGAAGAAGATAGAGCGACCCACAGGGTCGAGGGGAGGGGTCGTGTAAGTACGACCCTCCTTATGGTTTTCGAGGTGATGCTTTGCCAAAGCATCAACAATATATGTATTTTGTCTTGGGACTTTGAGGATGCATGTATCAAGCATTTTGTCGAGCATATCATTGACAGAGTTCAACCATGGATAGAATATTGGGTAGTTATCTGCAGCTCCTTCAATAGCTTTGATGGCCTTGTAACTATCTATGATGACAGTGATTGGACTCGAGTTCCTATTAGCAGAAATCTGTAAAGAAAACTCAATAGCTCTTATTTCTGCTTCGGTGACAGAATGTACTTCAATGTTGAGTGTTGCGCCGCCACTCCACCTACCTGTTTCATCGATCAAAGTCATGGCTATGGCTTCATCCTCCTCTTTTACTGCTGCATCTACAACAATCACTTTCTGTCCTCTGTAGAGCTCTAACACCTGATTGTGTTGTTGGATGAGATCCATTTTAGTTCTGTTCTTCCTTTGCATACCTTTGTTGATTTGATCGTGAAGACTAAATACTTGAGTCACTTGTCTGTCAGTTCCAATGTATTTTCCTTCGAACACCATGGCATTCCTAGCTTTCCAAATAATCCAACATGTTGTCATGAAGCATATAGGGTCTTCTTCTTTACATTGTAGGTTGCTCATTAGCCATTGTTGAATGCTAGCGTCATGGTGTCTTCCTTCATTATTAGTAGGAACAGTCTTGGTCCATACCACTTTAGCATAAAGACATTGCCATAATGCATGAAGAGTGTCCTCTTCTTGAGTTTCACATCTCGGGCAGATAGCACAATCGGTGAGCTTTCTCTGTTTGCGGCGGAAGTTGGTCATAATGGCCTCATGTGCCACCATCCAGATGAAACTCTTAATTTTGCTGGGCACATTAGAACGCCAGATGCACATCTAGAGCTTGTTAATAGGCAAAAGGTTATCTGCATGGTGCAGCCCGATGAGCCTTTGTGGTGCTCCAATTAACAAGATCAGAACAAGAAATCGGTATTGTAGCATTACATTCAGAAGCAGCCCATTCCCATATATCAGTAGAATACTTACACGCAAACATAACATGATTGGAATCCTCATACTCAGACATGCAAAGGAAGCAAATAGAAACAAGGGTGATCCCCATCCCCTTCACGTAGTCCAAATTCAAGATCTTGTTATGTCCTACTTTCCATGCATGAAATTGATAAATTCTTAGACAATTATAGGGCCATAACCACTATAGAACTGACTAGGGGTACCTTTTGAGTCTGACCAAATTTAAGGATGACAAAGGTTGATATCAGGTTCACTAGCACACAATAGTTTGTCCCTCCCACCCCCACCCCCCGGGTTAGGAAGATCATTCAACAAAGAAATAACAAGAACATTCCTTCGATTCTTCAAAATACTCCAGGCTCCTTTCTCAATTATACAACAAACTTTAGCATCAGGTTTATAACCCAGAATTTAAATCTCATGAGTTCTAATAACCTCCCCAAAGAAACGGTTGCCTTTAAACCAGGGATCACACCATAAATTTATGGAATTACCATCACCAACTTCATAACATATAAATGAGATCAAAGTATTTATATCTCAAAGAATTTGAGTAAGGAGCCAGACAGACAACTATTGAGATCGATATTCCATATATAACTCTTCATAAAATATTGTTCATGAATTCATCTTACTCATAAGTTATCCTTTTTGCTTGCCAAGTTCTAGAGGTTAAGAATAACTCCAACTTGGATAGAATCTCTAACAGCCTTTATACCCAAACTGCCTTCTTTCTTGGGCAAGGTAATTATGTCCCATCTCATCGAGATGAACATTACTCTTATCATTAGTAGAACCCAAAAAATCCCTACAAAGATACTAAATCTCATTCACAACAGAGAAAGGCAGAGGGAAAGTGGAGGATCAGAACCAATGCATAGATGAAATGGTCGTCTGAAACAACTCTAATCTACCTACCATAGAAAGAATTTTTTCTTTCCACCCTTCAACTCTAGACTTAATTCTAGCAATAAACATAGCACAAAAGTCATTTCTTAATTTACCAACAAAGAGAGGAATCCCAAGATACCTTTGTGGCAGAAAACCCTCTTTGATGTTTAAAATATAAGAAATAGTCTCCTTGTCAGCACCATGAATGTAGAACATTGCATGACTAGGACAAAAAGATAGGGCGCCAAAGGATATCCCCGTATAATCCCATTACTAGGAGAAAAGCTTTCCATAGGCTCGCCATTATAAGCACCTGATAACAAGTTGTAGAAATAAATTCTCTAATCCAAACAATCCAACATTTAGGGAAGTGCATCTTCCGGATAATGATAAAAAGAGCCTCCCAACTGATAAAATCAAAGGCTTTCATAAGATCTGCTTTTATACACATACGATTTGGACCATTTTTCTTGTTAAAATTATGGATGATCTCATTGGATAACAGAATGGCATCCTTAATACTTATATTCTTAACAAAAGCACATTGGTTAAAACTGATTAGAGAAGGCAAAACACTTTGTAACCTATTAGCAAAGATTTTGGAAATAATTTTGTAAATGATGTTTCATAAAGTGATGGCCCGCCAATTTTGATGTCACTTATGTCATTGTTTTTTGGAATAAGGCAGATAAACATTCTATTAGCCTCCTTCAAGAGTCTCCCTTTCCTGGAGAAGTTGAGAACAACAGTGGCTATGTCTCCTTTGACGACATCCCAACACTCCCTAAATAACATTCCATTGAACCCATCTGGTCCTGGACTCTTATCAACATTCAAGCTAAAAAAAAGATGTCCTCTATTTCCTTCACAGACACAAACTTTTCCAATTGAAGCTTCTAACATCATCAATTTTTGGAAACTCAAGACCATCAATACCTCTCACATAAATCTTAACTTTATTCTTAAAAATGTCATCATAATAATCTCTAATATAATTCTTAATAATACTTATATTAGTGCAAATAGTACCATAAATGCCAATACAATTAATATGATTCCTTTGCCTTCGAACTTCCATAGTAGAATAGAAAATTTTGGAATTCATATTCCCTTCCTTCAACCATTGAATGTGAGAATTTTTTATCTAAAGGGACTCCTCTAACTCCAAAGCAATTTTAGCTTCTCTTGATAAAGCAAAAAGGAGCTTTAACAATAGCAGTCTTTCCAACCACAAAGGAAATGATCCTATGATCACTAGTAATATTAGGAAAAGCAAACGCCTTGAACTCAAGAAACTTGAACATAAAATCAAAGTTATAAAGAATTCTATCAAATTTAGAGATAACAAAGTATTTGATTCTCTGGTGATTGTCCCAAGTAAAAAAAGCACCATTCATATCCATCTCAAACAAACCACTATTCAACAAATTATCATTAAATTCCTTCATACACTTTCTCGTGGGGGGGGGGTCTTTACCAATTCTTTTAGCATCCTTCTGCACTCCTCTATAGTCACCAATAAGAACCAAGGGTTCAGAAACACTACCTTAAATAGCTTCAATATCATTGCGGAGGTTCTATCATAGTCATCATTATGACCATAGACTCCAGTAAGCAAAAAGGAGAAAGGAGAACTACCCAAAACATTAATCTTCGAGTGAACCAATTGATTAGATTCAGAAAGCAAACTTATATTACAATGTTCCTTGTTCCACAAAACAATAACTCTACCCAAGACATGTGACTTGTGATTCAAAATCTAGGAAAAACTAGGAAAGAACCTATCAATGATCTTATGAACTTTGTTACATCTAACTTTAGTTTCTGACAAAATAATAATGTTTGAATGCACCCTCTTCAACTCCTGTTGAACTTTTAGAGATTTATTATTGAGACCTCTAACGTTCTAGGAGATAATAGAAGTAGAGAACTCATTCATTTGAACCATTGTCATACAATACTAGGATGAGTTGTTGCACTCCTTTAGAACCTTCAACTCCACCAAGGCCAACAAACTTGTTGCTTAACATGGCTTCATGTTTAGCAATTTTCTTAACCCCTTTGTCTTTTTTCTTATTGTTCACCACCTTAAACTCCTACTCCTTATATTTGGAAACAATAGGTGTGCTATATATATATTAATTAATATAACTTCATTATCCTACAACTTCTCCTTGTTAATATACTCATCCCCTTCCTTTTGAAACTCCTCTTCCTTAGTCTGACTTATACCTCTTTCAATATCAGTCGTCACCTCATGAGTCTGAGAAGCAACATTAATCTCCCCTTTGTTACTAGTATTTGGAACATCACCATTATCGATAGCAGTTTATTCTTAACAAACCAATTTTTCTTCAAAATACCAAGATTCGCCTCACATTCTCCATGACCAAAAAGCCCACAAGAACTATAAGACCCTAGACCTTGCTTAGTGGTTGCACATGATTTATTACCTTAATTAAGTTCTTAAAACCTTAATATAACCATGTGATGTGCTTTGATATCATGTGAGAAGCTTTAGTTTCAAGTTTTGTCTAGTTTGGACATTGTTTGAGCAAGTTATGCAATTTTGTGCATATTTTGGACTTTTTCTACAATTTACCCATATCTGAGGTTTTTCTTGCAATTTTTCACATGCTTTATGTTCCTTACATGTTATCATACATTTATTTAGTTTTTTATGTCTTGTACACCCTCTATGTACCATGGTTTGATGGTGACATCTTTCTAGGGTAAGTTAGGGTTTCGGCTCTCATGGATGAGCTACCTTGAGAGGCCATCAACCGATGGTTCCCCTAGGATGGGTGACATCCTATGGTCATACTCAAGTGGGGAAACCTATTGTGATCTCTATAGGTGGTCGTTCGATGGTATTCTCTCTTTGGGTCCCTTAGACTGATGGTTTGCATGGAAGGAGTGGCCAATTGATGGTTTCCCAGCTAGTGACCTAGGGTTTCATCAAACGATGGTCACCAAGTGATGAAACTCAATGGACACCCTGGTAGGGTCAATATACAATGGCCTAGAAGACTCCACAACCTATGGATCTTATTATTACATGGATGTGATGTCGCTTGGCCATGGACACTTGGCAAACATGTTAGGACACATTAGCCTTCTCTTCTGTCTCAGTCATAGCTATATAAACCTCCTACCTTCCATGCAAACGAACCTTTTGGACTTCTTTCTCTACCTTGCTATCTACATATTCATACTCCTTGATCTATTAGAAAAGAAGTGTAACATCCCTTACCTGGGTTATGAACTAACCCTAGGTGTTTTGATTAAGACATGTGATTAGATGCTTGTGGTTATCCTTTGATATGTAATTAAAGCTCCTGAGGAACATATATTTCTATTTCTATCATTTTTGAACAATGTTGTAATATTGTTTTGTCAAATATGGACTAATGTGAAAATTACCCGATTAGATGGGTTAACTTGCAAATTTCACATGTTTAGGTGTTCCTCTGATGATGAGGCATCATGAGAATGAATATAATGTAGTATTATGGATTCTCCAAGCTTGGGCACCAAGATGCAGCTTGTGGAGCAATCCTTGTGCTTTAAAACCCTAGTTTTGGTATAAAGTGCAATATACCCAAAACATGGGGTGCAACATGTAAAATGTACCTTCTAGAGTATCTTTCATGACTCTTGGTATCAATTAGAGTAAAAATGATGAAGAGGGCGCTTCATTTGAATAATCAAATAAGAAGGAAAACCCTTATAAGTAAATAACCAAGTTGTAAGCAAAATGACCCTTTTATGTGTGAAACTTAGGAATATGTTTGGCTTCCTTTCCTCTAGACTTAGGTTAAGAAAAGAGTTTTTCTTAAGTATAGAAAGGAGGGGTGTGGCCAAGAAGGAGAGAAGGACCTATATGAGAAATAGAAGAAAAGATTGTCCTTATCTTGGAAACATGCCCAAAGTATATATACACCTTTCTTTTACAACCAAGGGATCGTTTCCCTTTCTCTCTTCACTTATCTCTTGCTTGGACCAACTAAGGAAGGAGCTCAGGATCAAAGGAAGACGACCAAGTAGAGTTGGGTAAGCTTTGATCATCTTCTAGCTCAGATTCATGGGAAAATCATGATACAAGGTTGGTTTGCAAGTTTTTCTTACATAGTTCTTCTTTCTAGCCATCCTTTCCAACCAATTCTTGAAGAAGAAACCTTGGACGACCTATGGAGCTCAAGCCACCATTAGATCTATGGATCTTAGAGCTCAAGATCAGATCCCAAGGCGGGTTTTATAACTCTAAACCTTTGACTTTGTTAAGTGCATCTTCCTTTCATGAAAATGTTGCCTATTTCCCTTCTTTAGACACATATATGTGTTCTTGCTAATAAATCTGTGAAGAACAGTCCTTGTTCTTGAGGAAGAAGAAGATGACGTTAATCCCAATGTTAATCCTTATCTTACTTTATCAAACGGTCTCCACCTTGTGCCCAAACGGTTTGCAAAACCGTTTGGAAGAAAACAGTTTCAAAACCGTTTGGTGGGCAAACGGTTTCACAAGACCGATTGAAGCAAACGGTCTCCAAGACCGTTTGGTTGAGTTGACCAAATATTGACCGTTTGGGTATCTGTTGAACACATTATGAACTAATCATACACCAAGAATTATTAATTAATTCCAAGTAAATCTCAAGTTGAAGGCACTTCAATCACCTAAACTCTAATCGGGTTCATTGCTGTTTTCAAAGGACCAAATCATGTTGAAGTTTGGGTTGAGTGGCCCAAACGGTTTCAAAACCATTTGGAGATCACTCAAACGGTCTCTAAACCATTTGGTGATCACCCAAGACCGTTTGGAGGTCTAGGTTCAAGTAGGGTCGAGCAAATGAGGGTCCAATCACATCAAGTTGTTGAAATAATCAAAATGCTGATTTTATGACATAATTAGGGTTCAACCCTTAAGTGATTGACTTAGTTTTTAACAATTAATGGGAAAAACGGTCTCAAGACCATTTGGAGGATGTCCAAACGATCCCAAGACCGTTTGGGGTCAGGTCATGAACCAATTGAGTGATGGTTCAATGGGTTCAACTTCAATTAGACTCGGGTTGATGAATGCATGTTGAAGGTTGATAGATTCTAAACCCCAATTCAATTGGTCCCAACCCTAATTGGTTATCAAATGAGGGTCAATTGAGTGTCAAATCAGTAAAAGATTAACCTAATTGACTTAATAGATAAGTGGCTAACATGTACAATAACGATTGAGGGGTTCAACATTGAAAACCCTAACTCAATTGCAAGTGTTGACACACTTTTGGGTCCATGCAGTTTTGAGGTGTTTGGACCAAACGGTCTCAAGACCGTTTGGGGCCAAACGGTCTCAAGACCGTTTGGGACCAAATGGTTTCAAAACCGTTTGGTGGTCATGTGGTTTCAAGGTCGATTTGTCCAAACGGTTTCAAAGTCAAACTTGACCAAACGGTCAACATGACCAAATGGTCTTCACCTCACTTTTGGGCAAACGGTCTTGATGGTGTATTTGTTCATGCGGTCTTGAAAGTCAAAGGTACCAAACGGTCAACCATCTCATACGGTTTCAAAACCGTTTAGAGGTTGAAAGTGCAAAATTGTTTGGGGACTTTTCAGGTCAAGAATGCTTAATACTTTAAAGGCTTAAATGGTTCAATGGTTGGTTAATCTAAACCCTAATGATACCCAAAGACATTAAGGGAACTAGTAATTAGTTGATTGGTATATGTTATGGTCAATGGTGGACATTACCAAAGTACCCTTGATAGGTTTAAGAAGTCAACACCCCTTGATCAAGCAAACCCTAATAACCATATTAGTGATAACTTGACTTATGTTATCAAGGTTGGTTTGACCTAATCTAATCATAATAGATTTAAACATCATCTAATGATAAGAGAGAGAAGACTCCCTAATATGAATGAGAATCAAGTAATATGCTTCCAACATATATGAATGCACATAATTAGGGTATGATCCTTCATTACGAGATCATGGAAACCCTAATCATGATGATTAATGAATCCTAACCTTATCAAGGACATGAATGAAAGTAATCTTCATATATGATAATGTAATGACCTAAATTCACTACAATGTTAATAGTAAACCCTAATCTAGGGTAATGCGATCTAATGTGAATAGTAAACCCTAATCTAGGGCGATGTGATGATATGAGCAAGTAAACCCTAATTCTGAGTTATGCTTTTAAGCATGAAACTCCATGATTAAAGTATGAGATGAGAAATCAATACTTCTAATCAACTAAGGGATTGAATAACTCTAATTGGATTGAATGAGGATCCTAACCCTAGAAACCAGTCGTGGTATTATGACACGGTCATGGTGAATCCTTTATTGCATGACCGTGTAATGAAGCACGACCTTGGTGGCTTATTCTTGTACGACCGTGCAAGATAGCACTGCCGTGGTATCATATATATATAATTTGAAAAGAACTTGTATTGTGTTGACATAGTTACAAGGTGCATGTTATTAGTAAATGTTAACCATGTAGGTTTTCATAAAGAAGTGATCATATTCAGGTAAGGGTTATGATGTTACATGCATTGAAAATACTTTATATGCTTTAAGAGTAATGATATGCTATGTTACCTGGTGAGTGGTAACATATGAGTTTGATAGGCTGAATGAGCCATGAGAAACATATGCATTGTTATAATCAAAGGTCATACTGTTAAAATGACTGGATGGTAAGATGTTACTTGGTAACAAGTGTTATGATGATTCAAGGGTTTGAATACCCACTTTCCTAAATCACAATGATAAGATGGTTAGGAATTGATATCCCAATGTTAAATGTATGTGATGTACAAATAATACTCTTCCTTTATAGCATTTATTTTATTGGTTTATGTTGAAAACATGCCTGATGCTAAAGAATGCAATAATGTACTTAACTAATCAAGTATAATGATATCATGTAGAGCCTTGACCATAGATCCATCATTGTCAGAAAATACATGATGGTGAAACAGGTTTTCCCAAGGGAACTCCTGGAGCACATACTTTTGAGTATGTGGGGGTTATGGACGCAAATATCCTTACGTCCTAATGTTGGATTTGATTGAAGATGTATCATTAATCTCTCAATCCTTCATTATATGTTTATGTCGGGAAGATATATTACTAATCTCCCGATTATGTTGTTACTGCCGCATCGGTGTGAGATAAAAAAGAAATCCCTCGATGGCAAAGAGAGTACAGAATGCCACTGTAATTCTAAATAGCGAAGTTCCCAGGATACCTTGGAAAGCTATTATAGAAGAGACACGAGATGTCATGCATGTTGATCCTCACACTGACTGAGGAGGGATGAGGTCATAGGAATCTGGATCTCTTGATGACCTAGGTATGGTACCGATTGCGATCTAATGATGGTCGGTTGGAGTATGAGAGGTGTAACTCATCTCCTCAGGGCATAAATATGTTTGTAAAATGTAATCAACCGCATAGCATATTTGCTTAGGTTGAACTACGAGAGCCAATGATTGATGATACATTGTTTATAGTGCTCTAGTTAAGTAACTAGTATACATGTTCTTCATATTCCTTATTGTTATATGTCTTATCTTTCAATTAATCTATAATTGAAATGATTGCTTATAAGGATGCTGCTTCACATAGTTTATAAAATGATACCTGTTGTTGAATGTTTATAATCCTACTGCTTAATGTTATTCCTTTAGTGCAATAACAAAGCTTCTGGCGAAGAGTTATAACTCTCACTGGGATAATTATTCAATTGTCTCACCCCCCATGGGATTCGACTTTTTAGGTAGACGCCGAGGACGAAGAACTCATCAGTGGGTGAGCAGCAGCAGTAGCAATCTCAGGGACAGCAGTGATCCTCAGGTGGAGACATTGTCTGTCAAGTTGTGTAGATAGTATGTCCTGTGTCATCTCTATACTCTCAGGTCCTAGGAGTCAGTATATCTGAGATTTTGGCATGATGCCTTGATATTTTTTATCTTACCTTGTACAGTTAACAAGGTGGTTAATGTGGTAACTCTCGAGATATGTTTGTTTAGAGAGATGTAAAGATGGACCAGTTTGTAAATGACTTATTATGTTTCTTTATGAAAAAATTTTATCGTTTGATGGTCTCTTTACAAAAGTTTTAATTTTTAGTGATTTTTGATAATTCCGCTGCTAATCGTTTATGTATTCGTTGATCTTGTTTTCGCGAGACGGTCGTCTCAATTTAGTGGTATCACAGCTCTAGGTTCGCTGAGTCTATAGAGACATAGGACTTAGGATGTTGAGTCTGTTCTAGTGCTTTCCAGTATGTTTGATAGTGTCTTCTGCTCCTTAGGAGAAGAAGATAAGATTAAGGATGTCTGGACCACATGAGGAGTATGTCGCAGAGAGTAGTGTTGCTGCACCCAGAGAAGGTGCAAGAAACCCAGAGATAGAACAACCTGTGCCTGAACCACCCCAGTTCGATCCTGCTGACATGAGGAACCCAACCGTCCAGACCATGTTTGGGCAGTTTATGACTGCCATGACACACATAACTGACAGGATACCTATGCCTTCACCTAGGGCACCTACCCAGCCTGAAGGACAAGGAATCGGCACCTACCCAATGATACTCCTCATGTAGGTTTTCATAAAGAAGTGATCATATTCAGGTAAGGGTTATGATGTTGCATGCATTGAAAATACTTTATATGCTTTAAGAGTAATGATATGCTATGTTACCTGGTGAGTGGTAACATATGAGTTTGATAGGCTGAATGAGCCATGAGAAACATATGCATTGTTATAATCAAATGTCATACTGTTAAAATGACTGGATGGTAAGATGTTACTTGGTAACAAGTGTTATGATGATTCAAGGGTTTGAATACCCACTTTCCTAAATCACAATGATAAGATGGTTAGGGATTGATATCCCAATGTTAAATGTATGTGATGTACAAATAATACTCTTCCTTTATAGCATTTATTTTATTGGTTTATGTTGAAAACATGCCTGATGCTAAAGAATGCAATAATGTACTTAACTAATCAAGTATAATGATATCATGTAGAGCCCTGACCATAGATCCATCATTTTCAGAAAATACATGATGGTGAAACAGGTTTTCCCAAGGGAACTCCTGGAGCACATACTTTTGAGTATGTGGGGGTTACAGACGTGAATATCCTTACGTCCTAATGTTGGATTTGATTGAAGATGTATCATTAATCTCTCAATCCTTCATTATATGTTTATGCCGGGAAGATGTATCACTAATCTCACGATGATGTTATTACTGCCACATCGGTGTGAGATAAACAAGAAATACCTTGATGGCGAAGAGAGTACAGAATGCCACTATAATTTTAAATAGCGAAGTTGCCATGATACCCTGGAAAGCTATTATAGCAGAGACACGAGATGTCCTGCATGTTGATCCTCACACTGACTGAGGAGGGATGAGGTCATAGGAATCCGGCTCTCCTGATGACCTAGGTATGGTACCGATTGCGATCTAATGATGGTCGGTCGGAGTATGAGAGGTGTAACTCATCTCCTCAGGGCATAAATATGTTTGTAAAATGTAATCAGCCGCATAGTATATTTGCTTAGGTTGAACTACGAGAGCCAATGATTGATGATACATTGTTTATAGTGCTTTAGTTAAGTAACTAGTATACATGTTCTTCATATTCCTTATTTTTATATGTCTTATCTTTCAATTAAGCTATAATTGAAATGATTGCTTATAAGGATGCTGCTTCACATAGTTTATAAAATAATACCTACTGTTGAATGTTTATAATCCTACTGCTTAATGTTATTCCTTTAGTGCAATAACAAAGCTTCTGGCGAAGAGTTATAACTCTCGCTGGGACAATTATTCAATTGTCTCACCCCCGTGGGATTTGACTTTTTAGGTAGACGTCGAGGACAAAGGAACTCATCAGTGGGTGAGTAGCAGCAGCAGCAATCTCAGGGATAGCAGTGATCCTCAGGTGGAGACACTGTCTGTCAAGTTGTGTAGATAGTATGTCATGTGTCGTCTCTGTACTCTCAGGTCCTAGGAGTCAGTATATCTGAGATTTTGGCATGATGCCTCGAGATTTTGTATCTTACCTTGTACAGTTAACAAGGTGGTTAATGTGGTAACTCTCGAGATATGTTTGTTTACAGAGATGTAAAGATGGACCAGTTTGTAAATGACTTATTATGTTTCTTTATGATAAATTTTTATCGTTTGATGGTCTCTTTACAAAAGTTTTAATTTTTAGTGATTTTTGATAATTCTGTTGATAATCGTTTCCGCATTCGTTGATCTTGTTTTCGCGAGACGGTCATCTCAAGAAGGTTCCCTAGGTAGGATAATGTGTTCGATCTCCTTGCTTGTGCAGCTAGGATTCATATCTACCCTCTCTTGGAGCTTGTGGAGCTTTCCTTACTTGTTCTTGACCTAAGTAGGTAAGCTACCTCTCTTGTTCCTTTGTATTATTTGATGCACTACCTCCTTCTTCCTTATTCTTGGTTGTGGTCATGGTTTTCCATGGTGGGGCATGCTCTAGATCTTAAGAACCCTTCTTCTTGCTTCCTCAACCTAGGGTTTTCTCTCTTTCCTGGAGAAGAAGATTGCTTGGCCGAGTGGGGTACTAAGCTAGGGTTCCTTCCTCTTGTGCTCAAGCAAGCTTTCTGTTTGGAGATTTTTCTTCTTCCTAGAGGCTATTTATATAACTTTCTCCACGTTTATTGCTTACATATAGCTTGCATTTGTTAGATCTTGCTCTAACACTAAGTTCTAAGTAGAAAGATCCTACCTCCACCTAGGGTTTGAGCTTAGGTGCTAGTTCCTTGGTGGTTTATCTTTTGGATGTGTTTTAAACCTTATAAACGACCTTTCTATGGTATAGGAAACTTTGGGGCTTGCTTTCTTGACAAAATATGGTTCTTGGTCTCTCTTGAACGATGGATTACTGAGGGTTTTAAGGTTGTTTTCCACCTTGTGCAAAACTCGATGGTTTTCCTTTTCTACAATTGATGGGTTAGCTTTTGGTGTTGTTTTTCTTATGCTTCTCATGCCAACCGATGTTCTTACATTAAGTTCTAGTTTTACTCTTTTGGTGCTCAATAATTGATGGTCTTAGTGCCTAAGTGTGGCTTCAATCGATGGTTTTCCTTCCCTTCACCAAATGATGGTTTTCTCTTGTGTTTTGTTTGGTTTCACTACTTGTTGATGATAATTGATGGGAGTGTTGAGTCTGACAACCGATGGCCCTTCTGGTCCATCAACCAATGGATGTTATTACACCAAAACTTGATGGTCCAATGACCTATGATCACCATCTGATGGCGCTACTGGTTCAACACTCGATGGTGTCAACCAATGGATGTTCTGATTCCATGATCCAATGGGGGTCTTGCACACCATAACTGATGGTGCCACTGAACACCACAACCAATGGTTATCCATTGTGCCACAACTGATGGTGGGTTGTATTACCACAACTGATGGTTCTTCTTATGCATTCAACTGAAGGTTTTTTTTAATGATCAAATGAATGTTTATCTAGGTTTAGTTGGTGACTTTCTAGGTCACAAATCAATGGACCTCTTTATGATTCTACCATCTCCCATCTGATGGTTTTTGGGGTAATGCTTATGGTATGATGTTTTGGGTTTTAATGATGAAGAATTGATGGTTATGTTCCCTTAATCATGTAGTCTTACATTTTCCCTCATATGGATGTAAACTTATTATCACCATAATGAGATGATGTGTAATGTCAATCCAGCTTGTTCAACCTAACCCTAGTATAATTCAATAATAGTGATTGTTTATGCTTAGCTTCCTTGTGTAACTTATGTGGTGATGGAATATCCTCTTAATGTATGTTGAAACCCTAATGTGTCGTTATGTGAACATCTTAATGCAAGGTTATGCTAATTATCTGTATCACAAGTATGGTGATCGTTTGTTGAGCCTTTAGTAAGGCATGGAAAGATAATTATGTTCTTGTAGGTGAATATGACGTGATGGTCTTGATGACCCTTGTGCATGGTTGAGACCTATTGGAAGTGTGATCCTCTTGCTTATGTGACAATGAATGGTATCATGTGGTGATGTGATAAGATTCATACATCATACGTTTTATATCTTTTGGAGTTGTTATACCTTAATGCTTTCTAGAAATGACTTAGGGTTTTGTTTGTCCACTTGTTTGATGCAGCCTTAATTCACCCAATTGACAATAACTAATCAAGTGAAACTCTAATCATGTAGTGCCATGTGCTATAGAACCATTCAGTGTCAGGACTTGCTGGATGGGGAAACAAGTATTTTTAGTATGTCAAGTTCAAGGAGAGTACATCCTTGACATCCAGATTTCAAGATTTCAGATGATGGATGTGGTCATGCCTCAGTATGATAACAATGGATATCCGAACATATGTGATTGAGGACAGTTGTAGTTGTACCTCAGATGATAGGTTTGTATATACCCTAGTTTTGGGCTTTGTGACCTTTATACCAAGTATGGGTCAGTGTTTAGCAGTTTGACTATATGTCACTATAGGTATCTTGATTGTTATGACACTACCTTTCACTCGTATTGACCAAGGGTGGGAGATCTAAAGATGTCGGTACTCCTAGATCTTATACGAAACTGAATAACACTTTGTAGAGGTCAGTTGGAGTTTGAGTGGTATACCTCACTCTCTCCAATTCTTAATAAAAGACATAACACACTTAGGGTTAAACACACTTCACATTGGATGTTTACCCTTGCCATGTTTCCTATACTTCTCAGTTGTTATGTAATGCGATAAGAGAAATCAACTATTATACATGTTCTTCATATTCCTTCTTATCATGTTGCTATGCCTATATGTTATAATTTATTAACCTTCTTAACCAACGTAATTAGTTTAAATAATTCTTTAGATAAATCTGCTCATCAAATTAAACAATATCATATCTTGTTGTAACAATAATTGTTGTTGAGAGTTATATTTCACATTGGGAAATGGTTCTCACTCTCGTGAGTTGCCATATCTTTTTAGGTGGTCGTCGGTGACGTGGGAAGTCTCAAGGTGTTTAAGAGAAGCAGCTTGTAGATTAGTGAACTCAAAAGTTTGTTTAGCTGCTAGTGTTGTAGTAGAGTCTTATTTGTCATCACTTTACTCTCAGGTCCCCAGAGGGTTGTGTTTTGTATATGGTGTATATCAAAACATGGTTTTGGTAGTATGCCTTAGTTGTATATATATGGCATGTACATGTGAACATGTTCTTTTGATACAGGTTGTGGCAGATACCAAAGAATAGTTGTAAATACATGACATGGTATGTGATATGATATGAGTGATTAGACCTTGTTGTAATATGTTTCCACTCTTCATAGTGATGTTTGAATCAATTTTAATTTACCTTATTTTTCTGGTAATACGATGTTTAGTATTTGATCTAGTTCTTAGTTTTGAGTAATCTCATTTGGAGTGGTGTTGGGTGTCACAGTTTGGTTGGTATCAGAGCTCTAGGTTCACTGCGTCTATAAGGACATAGGACTAGGGTTTGTATTTGTTCTTGCATCCTCCAACATATCTGATTTTAACTTATGCTTGTGTAGATATGTCTGGAGAACATGAATAACATGTTGAGAGTAGTTTTTCTATAGAAGGAGGTGGTGTGAGGAGGCAGGCCAGAGTAGATGGAGTGTCTGAATAGCCTCAGTTCAACCCAACAACCATGGCCAATCCCATTTTTAAGTCCATGTTTGGACAGTTAATGGCCACGATTACACATTTGATGGATTGAGCACATGTACTGCAGGCTAGGGTAACCGTCCCTAATGTGAAATCCTAGGGTTCTAGTAAGACGCTTGAGAAACTGAGACATGTTGGGGTGGTAGAGTATGCAAGTACAATAGACGTGGTAGATGCTAACATGTGGCTGACGGAGATTGAGAAGGCGTTCAAGATCCTCAACATCCCCAATGAGGACAAGGTGAAGCATGTTGTCTACCTATTGAAGGGTAGTGTTGGCCACTGGTGGGCCATAGAAGAGGAGAAGAGGTCGGGAGCTGTGATTGATTGGAAGAGTTTTGGTGAGAGTTTGTAAGCCAATACTTCCCAGAGACGGATCAGTTGGAGGAGTTTTGGCAAGAGTTTGTAAGCCAGTACTTCCCGAAGATGTGTATGGATGAGAAGATTGTGTAGTTTGAGAAGTTGCACCAAGGATCTATGACCATCAATGAGTATGAAGCTAAGTTTATGGAACTTCTGATGTTATGTCCTCACATGGAGGAAACAAATAAGGAAAGTATCTGTAGGTTTGAGGAGGTCTTGAGTATATATTTGACGAAAATGGTGTCTGCTCTGGAGAACATGGAGATGTTTGCTACCTTTATGGAGTCAGTGAGAAGGATCAAGCGGTCTACCATAGAGAAGTGTGAATCCAACGCTAAGAAGAAATCATCCCAGTTCTAGGGGTCGTCTTCTGGAGGCTTCAAGAAGCCAAGTTTTTGTCACCGTGGTCACAACAGAGACCAGTCTTTTCTAATCCAAGATCAGTTGTATAGTTGAGGTGGTGCCCAAGTAAGGACAGGGAACATAATTTTTTGATAGCAGGAGCTCAGAGTTAGTATTAGTATCTATGACAGGGCCGTCTAGGCTATAGTACGCCTTGATGACTTGCTAAAAGTGTGGGCAAGTTGGGCATGAGAAGTGGGCATGTCCTATGAGGAATGAGGAAGTGACGCAATAGCTGAGGCAAAGTCAGCAAGGTTCACAACAGTGATGGTACAACAGTGGTGGTGGTCGAGGATGCAGTCAAGCATCACAAGTAGGATCTTCTGGGCAAGCAGGATGAGGACATGGCTGACAATAGGCAACAACTTGATTCTACACTTTGAGTCAGTCAGAGGGAGTGATTAATCCACGCGTCATGACATGTCAGATGGAACTTTTTCAATTGGATTTGTCTGCTTCTTCTTATGTATATGTCTTGGTTTACCTAGATGTGATGCACTCTTTTATCATTAGAGAGGTGATAAGTAGTTGTAATATGCATGTTAGTCATAGATATGATAGCTTTTGTTTTAAAACCCCTCTTATCGGTTCCGTCGAGTTGTGGTAGGTGTGTCAGTGTTGTGTTCTTTCTTTCTTAGGACACATTATTCAAGTGGACCTTATGCCACTCGACATGCATGGATTCGGTGTGATCCTTGGGATGGATACCTTGGAGAAGTACATGTGGTCTTGGACTATATTTACAAGGTGGTGACATTCTTTGACAAAGATGTTTCATGGGTCTTCCAAGGAGATAGGAAGATTCTTTTGATGTGTCTAGTGTCAAAGACGATAATGGAGAGGTTGATGAGATAAGGTCGTGAAGTTTTTCTGGATCATGTTGTGGATACTGGTGTGCCAAGCCAGAGGTGTACACACTATCCAACAAGGGGTGACTAGATGAACTCCACGGGACTCGAACACACGTGTGGATCTTTCAAAATTTATATTAACCCTAACACAGTCAATCACAATACCAAATAGGTCACCCGGAAGCGCACATGGTACTATTTTAGCATAGGTGATAGGCAAGAGTAGGGGTCTATCCTCAGGGAGAAAAGGGGGCACTAGAGCTAGGTTAGTTTTGTTGGGTTTCTACTATGGAGACTAGGGTTAAGGGTTTAAAGGTGATTTGATTGTTAAACTAGGTGAGCAAGAAAGAAATTAAAGGTGAGAATGAAATCTGAGTTAACCCTAGACTAGATTAAGACTAAGTATGCAAGAAAAGACTAATCTAGGTATGAAAAGGCAATTTACACTAAGGCAAGCAAAAGAAAAGAACAAGAGCGAGTAAAGAGCTAAACTAGTAAGAACAAGGCAAAAACAGGGTAAGAAGCTAACTAAGAAGGAAAAGAGCTAACTAAGCTAACACTAGCTAAGCAAGATGAAAACTAGGTTTTTAAAGCAATTAATGAAGGTGTGGGCTATTTAAGGGCTGCACTTATCACTTAAGTTGGGGGTGACATATAAACATTATGATTCCATTTAGATTATCCAAGCCAAACAAAAAGTTAGAGTCTAATGAATTAACCTAAGCTACTAACTGGCCATGGATATGTTAGGTTGTGTATAGGAGAACTAGTCCCTAACACCCCCTACTACCCTTGCGAGGCTCAATTGGGCTAGGGATTAGGTTCAATTCAATTAGAGTCTAATCAAGTTTAGGTTTCTAGATTAGACATTCCTAGTGCAATTAGGGGCCGAGGGTAGTAATGGGGAGGTGAAATTAGGGTTTTGGACCCCAATACCCCAACATTCTAGCCTTGAGAAGGCTCCATGCTAATTGCACTAGAATTATCTAATATAGCTACTTAGATCTCTCACTTAGGTTTAGGGAGATTGATTAGGATGTAGGAAGATGGGAGGCAACCTAGGGATCCAAGAATTAGACCTAGGGGCAAATCCCAAAATTCACATATATAAGCAATTTCCCTAAATTCCTAGGTGATTTCACACACAAACCAACAAGAAATTCATGGAGAATAAGATGAAAATAGAACACAATCATTATCAAACAAAATTATAATATTTACATATCAATTTCCCCCAACATGGTATCAAAGTAACATAACTTCTCCCAAACAGCCCACCAAAAGGGGCCTAGCTACTCATAGAAATGGAAAATACAAAAAGAAAGGAGAAAGAGGTAGAAGAAGCCATGGAGCTTGGTGTATATGAAGAAATCCTCCTCTCCAGCTACTGAAAGACATCCTCCTCTCTCCTCCAATGTGCAAGGGTATGGAATGAAGGGGATTATGGGTAGGAACTAGGATAAACTAGTGTTTTGGTGGTGGAAATGGTGAAATGGAGTGGAATGGAGGTGGAAATGGAATGGAATGGATAAGGGGTGAAAATGGGGAGCTAGGAGGTGGTGGAAGGTAGCTTCCCTCGACCTACATCCACCACCCCCCCTATATATAGGTGTGAGGGAAGCAATAGGTCAAGTAGGGGCAAAGTGGGAAATGCAGTGGAAAAAGTAGCTAGGTTTTGTGAGTAGCACGGTCGTGGTGGGTAGGGGTGAGCACGGTCGTGGTGGGATACAATGATCATGTGAATTAAAATGTCAAAATCACATGTTGATGGTCATTTTTGCACTAAAACTGGCACGGCCGTGGTGGTCACCACGACCGTGGTGGGGTAAGGGTAGCATAGCCATGCTGGGTAGCACAGTCGTGGTGAGCAAGGTGATAGTGGCCATGGTTCTACACCACGCCCATTCTTCAGTTATGTAGAACGATAGTGCTAGGTGGCACGTCCGTGGTAGGTATCCCTTGCACGGCCATTCTTTGCTGCATGGCCGTGGTGTTGTCTGTTGATGCACTTGGGCTTGATTCTTCGAATTTCCTTGGACATCTTTGCTTCTATGGGTCTTTGGCCACTAGGGGTAGGTTGAGGGAGCATCAGACTTCACTTTGGGCCTCTCCAAGGGTAGAGAAACCCTAGGATCACTCCTTCTCTCTCTCTCTCTCTTCCATCAAATGTGGTCCAAATGCTTGAAAAACATTTAAATAATGTCCATAAGTGCATTTTACACAAATATGCATATTGAGGGAAATAACATGTAATCTAACAGGTATAGGTGTGATTCAAATGAAAAATGACACAAGATGAAGCCCTAAAATAGGGCTAAATCACCACCCCAAACTTGAAACATACTTGTCCTCAAGTATACTCCCACTTCAATCTCCCTACAAAATTTTCACAAGCAAAAAATCACAAATGCAATGTAAAGAATGATTATTTCTGAATAGGATCAATAGTGACTAAGTACATGCATTACACCTCTCTCCTCTCCTACTTTCACAAACCAATCATGAAAAGAGCACAAAGCATATGAAGTTCAAATATAGTGCATAAAACACACAAGCTATCCATATTTCTTTCATGTAGTTCCGGGTAAACCGTTTCATGATGGTGTTAATCAAGGATGACTAGGAGTGTTGTTTTACCTTATCCTTTCAACCTTATGTTTCAAATCACACCAAATGACCCATGTAGCTGCGGAAAAGGGAAAAATGAGCTAGGTTTGATGTTTCCTAGCTCAATGGGTATAAAGATGGAAGAAAGGGTTGCGGTAAGATTTTGGATTACTATTACATAGAGAACTCATTTTTTCTTTATTTGAATGCTCTTAAATAAAAGCATACTTTTATTTTCTTTTTGCATTTTTTTTCTTTTTCTTTGCCCTTGGAGTAGATAGGGAATATGGTGATGAGAGTGAAGTGGTGAGATGTAGATGTGGCTACCCCAAACTTTTGGAGGTGGCTACGACCAATATGTGTACTTTGGCATCCTTTCATGAGGTGGAGGGGTAAGAAGATGGTGAGTGGAGAGTTAGGTCAATGAGGGGTCATTGGCGTGATTCTCAACATAAGGTATCATGCATGAAAATTGATCCAACACTTCATCCAACAATGTCACACCACATGAATGAACAACATGAAATTGATATTTCAATCAAGTGGTTTCATAGGCACTAAGAGCTCATAGCTTGCTCAAATCACAATTCAACCAAATCATCCATAAACACAAGAGATGTGATGCACATGTAAAAAGTCAAGGATTGATACCATTTAGCAACAAACAATGATAATTCACTTGCATTTGTCAAAGGTCATCATTTTTAATCCAAAAAGTAGAGATTAGGTTGAAACACACTTTTAGACGAGAAATCTCAAATTTGGGAAAAATTGGCCAAAACGGTGCCCAGTTGCCTTCAATCACATCTAAGCCTATATTATTGAACTTAAAGCAATAAACAAGCAGATCCTAGATAAAAAATGAAAAAATTACAAAAAATCTACATGATATGCAATGCATGGCAAAAAGGATTTTTTTTTGAAAATTATGCAAAAATGACAAGAAAGCAACCTACATGGCATGCAAGTATGCAAAGCAGGTAAACTCTAAGCTAAACAAAGCAAAAGCAAACAAAAAAAAGTAAATGGCAGGTGAAATGCAAAATAAGAGTGAAACTGAGATAGGGCATACCGCCCTACCACCCCAAACCTTTGAATCATGTTGTCCTCGGCATGACACTAAAGTATGGGAATGATAGGGTAGATGATCACTATGGTGGTCCTCCCTGTGGTGGAGGATGCTGGTAGTAGGAACCCCAACAATCTGATTGTGGAGGCGGGTAGTTGTCCTGATATGCTGCAGTGAACTCCACCAATCTTCCCCCCACTAGGGGTTCCTCTGTGCTTGGGCATGCTGGAACTGGTATAGGTGGTTGACCTGATAATGCATCTACTGATGGTCCAACCACAAGGCATACTGAGTATGCTGAAAACCCTCATGTGCCCACAAAATACCCTCCTGGGTGCTCAAAATGCGGTCATGAGTGCTATGAATACCCTCCAGCTACGCATGTATGGTGGACATATCATATGTGTTTGTTGTGGGCTGCTGCTGCTGTGATGTTTCCCCCTCATGAGGTGTGCACACTAGCCAACAAGGGGTGACTAGATGCACTCCACAAGACTCGAACACAAGTGTGGATCTTTCAAAATTTATATTAACCCTAGCACAGTCAATCACAATACCAAATGGGTCACCTGCAAGCGCACATGGTACTATTGTAGCATAGGTGATAGGCAAGAGTAGGGGTCGATCCTCAGGGAGAAAAGGGGGCACTAGAGCTAAGTTAGTTTTGCTGGATTCCTAGTATAGAGAATAGGGTTAAGGGTTTAAAGGTGATTTGATTGTTAAACTAGGTGAGCAAGAAAGCAATTAAAGACGAGAATGAAATCTGAGTTAACCCTAGACTAGATTAAGACTAAGTATGCAAAAAAGGACTAAGCTAGGTATGAAAAGGCAATTTACACTAAGGCAATAAAAAGAAAAACACAAGAGCGACTAAAGAGCTAAATTAGTAAGAAGAAGGAAAAAATAGGGTAAGAAGCAAACTAAGCAGGAAAAGATCTAACTAAGCTAACACTGGCTAAGCAAGATGAAAACTAGGGTTTTAAAGCAATTAATGAAGGTGTGAGTTGTTTAGGGGCTGCACTTATCGCTTAAGTTGGGGGTGACATATAAACATTATGATTCTATTTAGATTATCCAAACTAAACAAAAAGTTAGAGTCTAATGAATTAACCTAAGCTACT
Source organism: Alisma plantago-aquatica (assembly GCA_963693085.1). NCBI lineage: Eukaryota > Viridiplantae > Streptophyta > Magnoliopsida > Alismatales > Alismataceae > Alisma > Alisma plantago-aquatica. The sequence continues at coordinate 402,915,272 of OY856410.1, forward strand.
AACTGGCCATGGATATGCTAGGTTGTGTATAGGAGAACTAGTCCCTAACACCCCTACTACCCTTGCGAGGCTCAATTGGGTTAGGGATTAGGTTCAATTCAATTAGAGTCTAATCAAGTCTAGGTTTCTAGATTAGACATTCCTAGGACAATTAGGGATCGAGGGTAGTAATGGGGAGGTGAAATTAGGGTTTTGGACCCCAATTCCCCCGCATTCTAGTCTTGAGAAGGCTCCATGCTAATTGCACTAGAATTATCTAATAGAGATACTTAGGTCTCTCACTTAGGTTTAGGGAGATTGATTAGGATGTAGGAAGATGGGAGGCAACCTAGGGATCCAAGAATTGGACCTAGGGGAAAATCCCAAAATTTACATATATAAGAAATTTCCCTAAATTCCTTGGTGATTTCACACACAAACCAACAAGTAATTCATGGAGAATAAGATGCAAATAGAACATAATCATTATCAAACAAAATTATAATATTTACATATCAATTTCCCCCAACTTGGTATCAAAGTAATATAATTTCTCCCAAACAGCCCACCAAAAGGGGCCTAGCTACTCATGGAAATGGAAAATACAAAAAGAAAGGAGAAAGAGGTAGAAGAAGCCATAGAGCTTGGTGTAGATGAAGAAATCCTCCTCTCCAGCTACTGCAAGATGTCCTCCTCTCTCCTCCAAGGTGCAAGGGTATGGAATGAAGGGGATTATGGGTAGGAACTAGGATAAACTATTGTTTTGGTGGTGGAAATGGTGAAATGGAGTGGAATGGAGGTGGAAATGGAATGGAATGGCTAAGGGGTGAAAATAGGGAGCTAGGAGGTGGTGGAAGGTAGCTTCCCTCGACCTACAACTACCACCCCCTTATATATAGGTGTGGGGGAAGCAATAGGTCAAGTAGGGGAAAAGTAGGAAATGTAGTGGGAAAAGTAGCTAGGTTTTGTGAGTAGCACGACTGTGGTGGATCACCACGGGCGTGGTGGGTAGGGGTGAGCACGGTTGTGGTGGGATACAACGATCATGTGAACTAAAATGTTAAAATTACAGGTTGATGGTCATTTCTACACTGAAACTAGCACAATCGTGGTGGGTAGCACGGCCGTGGTGAGCAAGGTGATGGTGGTCATTGTGCTGCTCCATGCCCATTCTTCAGTTATGTAGCACAGCCGTGCTAGGTGGCACGGCCGTGGTGGTTGTCCCTTGCATGACCATTCTTTGTTCCACGGTCGTGGTGTTGTCTGCTGCTGCACTTGGGCTTGATTCTTCAGATTTCCTTAGACATCTTTGCTTCTATGGGTCTTTGGCCACTAGGGGTAGGTTGAGGGAGCATCGAACTTTGCTTTGGGCCTCTCTAAGGGTAGAGAAACCCTAGGATCACTCCTTCTCTCTCTCTTCCATAAAATGTGGTCCAATTGCCTAAAAACTTGCAAATAATGTCCATAAGTGCATTTTATACAAATATACATTTTGAGGGAAATTAACTTGTAATCTAATAGGTATAGGTGTGATTGAAATGCAAAATGACACAAGATGAAGCCCTAAAATAGGGCTGAATCAGATACCAAGGCGAGAGGTCCTAGTATCTAAGAGGTACCGATGGTACGAGAATTTGAGGATGTATTTCCCGAGGAGTTTCTTGGTATTCCCCCTCCTAGAGGGATTGATTTTGGGATCAATCTTGTTCCTGGTACACAACTGATAGTGCAGTCGTCGTACAAGATGGCACCAGTAGAGATGCAAGAGTTTAAGAAGTAGATGCAAGAGTTTCTAGAGGAAGTCTTTGTCAGATTGAGAACTTCCCCTTGGGGTTCTCCCATGTTGTTAGTGAAGAAGAAGGATGGTTCCATGAGGTTGTGTATAGACTACCAATAGTTGAACAAGGTCACTATCAAGATCAAATACTCGTTGTCGAGGATAGGTGATATGTTTGATAAGTTGAGAAGGTGTCATGGTGTTCTCCAAGATAGATCTGAGATCAGGATACCATTAGTTGAGGATCAAGGTGGATGGCATACCCAAGTCATCTTTCAGGACTAGGTATGGTCACTATGAGTTTGTGGTTATGCCGTTTCGGTTAACCAACATGCCAACAACTTTTATGGATATGATGAACATAGTGTTCAGATCGTATCTTAATCAGTTTGTGTTAGTGTTCATTGATGACATCCTGATATAATCCAGAGACAGTCACCAGTACGAGCAACACCTTTTTGAAGTGTTGACAATGTTGAGCTAGCTGCAGCTATATGCCAAGTTCACCAAGTACGAGTTCTGGTTGACGGAGGTGTCCTTCCTTGGGCATGTTATATCTTCTAAGGGGGTCTGTGTAGACCCAAAGAAGGTTGAATCAGTGCTAGAGTGGGAACAACCCATGACACCAATAGAAGTTTGAAGTTTCCTTTGCTTGGTAGGTTACTACAGGAGGTTCATCAAGAACTTTAGTTCCGTGGCACTACCCCTAAGAAAGCTAAGGAGGAAAGGTGTTTCATTTACTTTTCATGACAAGTATCAGCATTATTTCCAGTTACTGAAGGAGAAGTTGACTAGTGCACTCGTGCTAGTGCTTCCAGAGCAAGGGAAAGGTTATATCATCTTCTATGATGTGTCAAAGAACGGCTTGGGATGTGTTTTGCTGTAGGACAAGAATATGATTTCATTTTCTTCGTAACAACTTAAGAAACACAAGGATAACTACCTATCACACGATATGGAGCTTGAAGTTGTAGTCCATGCTTTGAAGATTTAGAGACACTATCTGTATGGAGAGAAGTGTCAGATCTTCATTGACCACAAGAACCTTTAGTACATCTTCTTGAAGCAAGAACTGAACATGAGGTAGAGACGATGGATGGAGTTGATCAAGGACTATGATTGCACAATAGACTACCATCCAAGCAAGGAGAATTTGGTGGTGATGTGTTGAGCAAGAAGTCATCTTTTTTGTCATCTACAGACAAGGCACAATTTCCAGCTTTGATATGTCACAAGAGAGATATGCTAGTGTTGCTTTGCTAAATGAATGTGAAGTTGGAGGTTTCCTTGTTGGCAGGACTGTTGGCTCAATTGCAGGTTAAGTCGAGATTGATGTACTAAATTAGAAATGAACAATAGAATGATACCATGATACAAAAGATGAGGTCATAGTTTGTTAGTGGGAAGCATGATGCCTTCCATGAGACAAAGGATGAGATAGTGTGTTTCCACGGCAAGAAAGTAGTTCCAGATGTTGATGGGTTGAAGATGGTTCTTGAGGAAGCTCATTCCTCTATGTATGTGAGTCACCCTGGAAGTACCAAGATGTACCATAATTTGAAGGATCTGTATTGGTGGTCAGGCTTGAAGTGTGATGTGGTAGAGTTTGTTGCTAGCTGTCCAGTCTTTCAGTAGGTCAAGGTTGAGCATCAGAAGCCGGCAGGGACTTTGCAGCCTTTTTCGATACCATAGTGGAAATGGGATCATATCATTATGGAATTTGTAATTGGTGTTCCTAGGACAACCAAAGGTCATGATTCCATCTGGGCGATCATGTACATGTTGACCAAGTCAGGTCACTTCTTTCTAGTTAAGATGACATATACAATAGAGAATTTAACACAGATTTACATAGATGAGATAGTCTATCTTAATGGTATCCCAGTTACCATAGTGTTTGACTGAGGTCTACAGTTCACTAGTCATTTTTGGGAGCATCTTAATACAACCATGGGGATATAGTTGAGGTTCAACACAACTTTCCACCCACAGATAGGTGGTTAGTCAGAGAAAACCATTCAGACTCTAGAGGATTTTTTTAGGGTTTGTGTCTTGTAGTTTTTTAGCAATTGGGATGTGCACCTAAGTATGATAGAGTTCTCCTATAACAACAATTATCATAGGAGTATAGATATGGAATTGTATGAGGCGTTGTTTGGAAGGCATTTTTAGTCACCGCTCTGTTGTTATGAGATAGGTGAATATCAACTTTTGGGTCCTGAGCTAGTGAAGTAGATTACATAGAAGATCAATGTGATACAACAACAACTGAAGGCATCCCAGGGTTTGATAGAAGTCTTACACTGACAACTGCTATAGACCGTTGGATTCTGAGTTGGAGACCGAGTGTATCTTAAGGTTTCCCTTTGGAAAGTCATGTTGAGGTTTGGTAAGAAGGGTAAGTTGGCTCCTAGGTATATGGGACCTTACACTATTGTGACACATGTTGGGAAGGTGGCGTATAAGCTTGAGTTACCTCCAACGTTGCATAGGTTGCACCCGATCATCCATGTTTCCATTTTGAGGAAGTGTCGTTCAGATACCGAGCAAGTGTTACATCTAGTAGAGGTAGAGTTGAGGAGGATATGTCGTATGTTGAGGGTCCTGTGTTGATCTTAGATAGAAGAGTGAAGAAGTTGAAGAAGAAGGATATAGTGTTAGTGAAGTTTTTGTGGCATCATCATGGCTTGGAGGAAGCAGCATGGGAGTTAGAGGACATGATGCATAGTAACTACTTGTCTTTGTTCGCTTAGGATTTTGGGGGTAAAATCCTTGTTAGGTGTTTGTGGTTGTAAGACCGAAGACCTTTCTTAGTGGTTGAACATGCTTTCTTATCTTAATTAAGCTCTTAAAACCTTAATATAACCTTTTTATGTGCTTTTATATCATTTGACAACCTTAAGTTTCAAGTTTGGTCCAATTTGGACATTGTTTGAGCAAGTTATGCAATTTTGTGCATGTTTTGGACTTCTCTATAATTTACCCATATATGAGGTTTTATTGCAATTTGTCACATGCTTTATGTTCCTTACATGTTTTCATACCTTTCTTGAGTGGGTAGTGGCTTATGGCACCTTGATGTACCATGGTTTGACAGTGACATCTCTCTAGGGTAAGTTAGGTTTTTGGCTCTCATGGATGAGCTACCTTGAGAGGCCATCAACTGATGGTTCCCCCTAAATGGATGAAATGCGATGGTCATCCTCAGGTGGGGGCAAGCTATGGTGATCTCTGTAGGTGGTAGGTTTAAGCTCTTATCGCTTGGGGTCCCTTGGACCAATGGTTTTCTTGGAAGGGGTGACCAATCGATGGTTTCCCACCTAGTGACCTAGGGTTTCATCAGACGATGGTCACCAACTGATGAAACTCGATGGCCACCCTAGGAGGGTCAAGGTCCAATGGCCTAGCAGACTCCACAACTACTGGATCTTCTGCTTGCATGGATGTGATGTCCCTTCGCCGTGGACACCTGGAAAACATATTAGGACACCTTAGCCTTCTCTTCTCTCTCACCCATACCTATGTAAACCTCCTACCTTCCATGCAAACAAACCTTTTGGAATTCTTTCTCTTCCTTACTATCTATATATTTGCACTCCTTGCTCTAGTAGAGATGAAGGTGCCCAAGGTAGGAGAAGGTGGTTGATATCCTTGCATGTGCAGCTAGGGCTCAAATCTACCCTCTCTTGGAGCTTGTGGAGCTTTCCTTGCTTGTTCTTGACCTAAGTAGGTAAGCTACTTCTCTTTTTCCTTCCTTTTATTTTTTTCCCTACCTCCCTCTTGCTTATTATTGGTATTGGCCATGGTGTTTCATGGTGGAGCATGATCTAGAGGTTAAGAACCCTTCTTTCTTGCTTCCTTAACCTAGGGTTTGTTATCTTACTTGGAGAAGAAGCTTGCTTGGCCGAGTGGAGTAATAAGCTAGGGTTCCTTCCACTTGTGGTCGATCTATCTTTCTATTTGAAGATTTTTCTTCTTCCTGGAGGAGAGTTTATATAAATTTCTCCACATTTATTGCATACTTATAGATCACATGTGCTAGATCTTTCTCTAACACTAAGTTCTAAGTAGAAAGATCCTACCTCCACCTAGGGTTTGAGCTTAGGTGCTAGTTCCTTGGTGGTTTATCTTTTGGGTGTGTTCTAAACCTTGTGTACGACCTTCATATGGTATAGGAAGCTTTGATGCTTGCTTTCTTGACAAACTATGGTTCTTGGTCTCTCTTGAATGGGTTTTAAGGTTGTTTTTCTCCTTGGTGCAAGACTTGATGGTTTGCCTTTTTCTACAACTTATGGGTTAGCTTTTGGTGTTGTTTTGCTTATGATTCTCATGTCAATCGATGGCCTTACCTTAAGTTCTATTTTGAATCTATTGGTGCTCAAGAATCGATGGTCTTAGTGCCTTAGTGTGGCTTCAATCGATGGTTTTCCTTTCCTTCACCAAATGATGGTTTTCTCTTGTATTTTGTTTGGTTTCACCACCTATTGATGACAAGCATTGGGAGTGTTGAGTCTGACAACTGATGGCCCTTCTAGTACATCAACCAATGGATGTTCTGACTCCAAACCTTGATGGTCCAATGGCCTATGATCACCAACTGATGGCTCTACCGGTTCAACACTCGATGGTGTCAACCAATGAAGGTTCTAACTCCATGATCTGATGGGGGTCCTGCACACCATAATTGATGGTGGCACTGAACACCACAACTGATGGTGGTCCATTGTGCCACAACCTATGGTGGGTTGTATTCCCACAATCGATGGTGCTTCTTATGTCTTCAAAAGATGGTGTTCTTTGAACGATCAAATGATGGTTTATCTAGGTTTAGTTTGTGACTTTTTGTAGGTCACAACTTGATGGCTCTCTTGATGATTTTACCTTCTCTCATCTGATGATTTTTGGGGTAATGCTCATGGTATGATGTTTTGTGTTTTAATGATTTAGAACCGATGGTGATTTCCCCTTAATCATGTAGCCTTACCTTTGCCCTCCTATGAATGTAAACTTATGATCACCATAATGAGATGATGTGTGATGTCAATATGGCTTATTGAACCTAACCCTAGTATAATTTGAGAATGTAACATCCATGACCTGGGTTATGCCTTAACCCTGGGAGTTTTTCTTAAGCATGCTAATTAAATCCTTAATTTTATTTGGTGAAAAGTAATTAAGGCTCAAGAGGAACTTATGTTTCAATTTTGGTCATGTTTGAATAATGTTGAAGCAATGTTTGCCTGTTCAAGACTAAAGTGCAAATTTTCCAAGTTGAGGATTTAACTTGCAAATGTTACTTGATAAATATTCCTCAAGTAGTTTGGCATCATGAGAATGAAGATGATGCAGAGGGATGGCTTATGAAAGCCTGAGTACCAAGAAAGAACTGATAAAACAATGTTTGTGCATTAAAACCTAGTTTTGGTATAAAGTGCAATTTACCCAAAACCTAGGGTTCAATATGCAAATTACCACTTTAATAAGGTCCCTAATAATTATTGGAATCATGTAGAGCAAAGAAAATGAGAGGGGCGCCTCATTGGAATTAATTTGGAGGAGAGAGAATCTTGATATTAGAATAATCAAGATTTAAGCCTAATTGAAACCCTAATTCAATTTAATGAAAATAAATAAAATAATTGAAGGTCTTTCAATAAAAATTAATATGGTTGGATTCAGATGTGTGTGGACATCCTTAATACTTGCAAAGGCATGAGTATATCCTAAGGAGGTGAAGACTCCACTCACCATTATTATAAGAAAAAGAATTTCCACTCAAATATGGAAATTACTATTATAAGGGTTAAGGTGCTTAATTTCTTTTCCCTTAATTCTTGGATAATGGAACGGATCTCGGTGGGGATAGAGATGCCTTTGTATACAAGAAACCAAGGGGGAGAAGGTGGCAACAATTTTGGAATTAAAAGACTTTTATAAAACATTTTCTCTATCATTGAATTTCTTATAAAAAGACCCTTTCCTAGCCCAAACAAAGGCTTTTTCGGAATCCACCTCTTTTCTTTTCTTGGAAACCGACCAAGGAGCTTGGGAGGATCAGGAGGACGAACCCCAACCTGTTGGTAAGGTTCTTGATCCCTTTTCACCTTGATTCTATGGTGGAAATCGAAAATAAATTATTGATTTCTTCTTATTTCGATCTCCTCTTCAACCCTAGCCAATCTTTTCAACCAAAAGCTTAAGGAGGAGCCTAGGGGGAGTTGCAAAAGCTTAATCCACCATTGTTTCCGTGATCTTGGAGCTTTAGAGCTCAATTGGATGCGGGTTTTATAACTTAAATCCTTAATATTGTAATTTCAATCAATTCTTTATCACTTGATGATCCTTTTTGCATTTCTGGAATTTGATTTGGTTGATTGATGCAATCACCATGGAAACCACAGCAGGTTTCGTGAGTTTATAGCTTGATGATGATGACATCATCATAAGCACACACCTCTCCAAATATCAAGACCAAACGGTTTCAACTCAAGTGCTCAATCGGTTTCACAAACCGTTTGTGAGCAAACGGTTTCAACTCAAGTGCTCAATCGGTTTCACAAACCGTTTGTGAGCAAACGGTTTCAAACCGTTTGAAAAGAAACGGTTTTATCAAACTGCATGAAAGTAAATGGTTTCAAAACTGTTTGAGGGCGTTGACCATGGTTGACCGTTTGGAGAAGTATTGACAATGTTGATGGTTAATGACCCATTAATTATAATTGATTAGTTTCAATTGGTTCATGAGTTGAAGGACAATCAATCACCAAACCCTAATCGGGTCAAGTGCTGATTTCTAATTTGTTTAAGTTGGAAACTTGGGTTGATTGACCCAAACCGTTTCAAAACCATTTGGGGATCACCCAAACGGTCTCAAGACCATTTGGGGGTCACCCAAGACCATTTGGAGGTCTAGGGTTGAGTATGGTTGGGTGTTTGAATATCTAAAGATACCAAGTTGATTTGCAATCAAATGCTGATTTGATGATTAATCCAATGACTCAAACCCTAATTGGTTGTCATGGATTTTGATGATATGATGGGCAAACGGTCTCAAGACTGTTTGGAGGTCATCCAAACGACCTCAAGACCATCTGAGGTTAGGTCATGTCCAATTTTAATGAAGGTCCAATAGTTTCAAAGTAATCAATAACACATTGACTAACATTGAAGGTTCAATGGTTTCAATCCCTAATCCAATTGACTCAAACCTCTAATTGATGATCAATTGAGGGATAAATTAGTTGAAGTATGACCTATTAATCTCACCTTAGGTATGGTGATAGGTCCAATTGATGAATGATTATATGAATTCAATGGTTGAAGGAATCAACATTGAGAACCCTAAATTGATTTGAGTGGTTGAGACCATTTTTGGTCCATGCGGTTTTGAGGAGGTTTGGACCAAACGGTCTCAAGACCGTTTGGGACCAAACGATCCCAAACCGGTTGAGTCTCATGTGGTTTCAAAATTTCACTTTATCAAATGATCTGAAGGGTAACTTTAGCAAACGGTTTCAAGGGTCACCTTTAGAAAACGGTTTCAAGTGTTCACCTTTAGCAAACGATCTCAAGGGTTCACTTTGGCAAACGGTTTCAACCTCAACTTTACTAAACGGTTTTGAGTAATCAACCAAGACCGTTTGAGGTCTGATTGGTCAAGACCGTTTGAGGTCTAAGTGACCAAGATCATTTGGAAGGTAATTAATCAAATTGTATGAACACTTAAAGCAAATAAAGGACAATGGTTTAAGTGAACAATTACATGATGTAAACCAAGGGTGATTATAATAATGGTACTCTTAATGAGATAGGTTGATTAGTACCCTTTGAATAATTAAGCTTTAATGATCATGGTGGTAATGGCATAACTCATAGTGTCAATTCTTCTTTCAACTGAGTTGACTTAGCCTAATCAAGGTTGAAGTAAACATCATCTTATAGAAGATGAGAGAGAAGACTTCCTACATGAATGATAACCATGAATGGTCAAGTTTTAACACTTTTATTATGGATGAATGTCTAATTAGGGTATGATCCTTTATAGTGAGATCATGAAACCCTAATTATGAAGGCTAATGAATCCTAACCCTAATTAAGAGAAATGATAGGTGTAATCCTAATCCATGATATAGTATGATCCTAATTTAGGGAAGTGATATGGGAAACCCTAATTCAGGGTACTTTAATGATAAACCCTAATCTAGGGTGAAGTGATGTGAATAGTAAACCCTAATCGTGGGTTATTGAATATAAACCCTAATTGAGGGTGATTCCATGTAAAACCCTAATTGAGGGTGAATCCATATAAACCCTAATTGAGGGTGATTCCATGTGAAACCCTAATTGAGGGTGAATCCATGAGAAACCCTAATTGAGAGTGATGTTATGAGAAACCTTAGTTGGAATGAATAGTAAACCCTAATTGTGGGTTATTGAATGAGAAACCCTGATCTAGAGTAATGCCATGAAAATCCCTAAATTAGAATGATGTTATGTAAGACCTTGATGTAATAATATTATAAGAGACTTAAATCCAGGGTGATGCCATGAGAAACCCTAGCTGGGATAAATAGTAAACCCTAAGTAGAAGCAATGAGATGTGAAAACCTAATGAAGGGTGATGCTATATGCAATCCTCACCCTAATGAAGTATGATAGTATGTGAAACCCTAAACCCTAATAAAGGGTGATGGTATGGGAGACCCTAATCATAATAATGGAATGGTGACTAATACATTGATAAGGGAAATACTTAAGGTGATTGATTGTAGATAACCTTATATCAAGCAATGTATTAACCTGAAATGAGTCCATATCATTAAAGATAGTTGGATCATTCTTATGTGTGACCTATGCACTTCATGGCATGAGTGATAGGTTAATGTATGAAAGGATTAAGATGGGAAATACCTTAATCCAAGATAAGTTGATAACTTAAGGAAGTTGGAAGTGATGAGGAAAGTGATACATCAAGATATGAAAGATATCACTTTTAACATTTCAGGATTGATATACCTTGATAAGCATAATCTAAAATACCTTGAGAATAAGGTTAAGCCAAACTAATGACTATGATGTAATCATGCCATGATAAGGATGAGGAATGAACTCATATCTTGTGTTGATAATCATTTAAGGATAAATGTTAAGAGTGATGAACATGATTAAATATTAAAGATGTGTAATGGCCTTGTAAGCTATATGGTTAGTTGTTGCCTAGTGATAGGTGACAAGGTGTTTTATGCGCCTTATGAGCCATGAGAATGGTTGTTACCTAGTGAGGGGTAACAAGATGTTTTAATGGGATTGAGAATCACATGAGTAAGTTGATACTTAGTGAAAGGTATAAAGATGATTATAAAAGTCACTTGTAAGGAATGATAATATTCTTCATAAATAAAGGAATGGAAACTTAGTAATATAATAATAGTAACAAAAGGATACAATAAAAATGATGGAACCTTAATTGGACAAGTGTGAAGAAGAGAGGAATACCGGTAGTACATGAAGAATGTGATTGAGCATGATGGCATGGCCAAAGTTCAAATGTCAGTAGAAGAATGAGGTACCCAGTGCTGTGTAAACAGACATGGGATGTAATCACAGGATTGACATAGTTCAATACCTGGAATAGTTACACAGGATTGACATAGTTCAATAACTGGAATAAATGTATATGATTGGTTAAATCCCAATACCTGGAATAATAACACAAGATTGGTTAAATCCCAATACCTAGAATAATAACACAGGATTGGTTACATCCCAATACCTAGAATAATAACACATGATTGGTTAAATCTCAATACCTGGAATAATAACACAAGATTGGTTAAATCCCAATACCTGGAATAATAACACATGATTAGTTAGATCCCAATACTTGGAATGATCATACAGGATTGGTTAAATCCAATACCTGGAATAACTGTACAAGATTGGTAACAACCCAATACCTGGAATAATTACACAGGTTCGACATAGTCCAATACCTAAAATAGTTGCACAGGGTTGACATAGTTCAATACCTGGAATAGATGCATAGGTTTGACATATTTCAATACCTGGAATAGTTGCACAGGGTTGACATAGTTCAATACCTGGAATAGTTACACAGGATTGGCATAGTCCAATACTTGGAATGGATACATAGGAATAATATAAGTCTAATGCTTGTATTAATTGCACAGGATTGGTATAATCAAATGCCTGGAATGTTTATATAGGATTGGTATAAACCAATGCCTGAGAAAGACATGATGATGTACATTCCCATGTCCAGCATAATCCAAAATCTATTTAGCAGATTGGTTAAGGCCAACAGGTTGAAACAAGAATGTTTCATGGGTGACATTTCAAGATAATGAGTGTTACAAGAGAAGTGTGACATGATGGTATAATATGATGAATAAATGATATACATGTTCTTCCTATTCCTTATTAAGAGAATGGTTGATCTATTGTTCTATCATAAATAGTTATAATGCTTTAAGATGAGAATATTTTGAACTGCTTATCCTATGCCCAGTTTTATATCTTTAACTGCAATAATAATGTTTTGGTAGAGAGTTATATCTCCTGCTGGGATAATTTACAATTGTCTCACCCTGTGGGATCCAATGTTTTTAGGTGGACACGAACAAGGAGGCAGGAAACCTTTAGCAAAAAAGGAACAGTAGCAGCATCGAAGACAGCAGTAATATCTCAGGTGGAGATACTACCTGTCTAGTCATATAGTTAGAAAGTCCTATGTGTCGTCTCTATACTCTCAGGTCCTCAGAGTCAATAGTCAATGTTTTTATTGAATCGATATAAGATTTTGGCTTGATGCCTCGAGGTTTTTATGTTGTCTATATATAATGTTGAATAGGACAGTTGATGTTGTAATCCTCGAGAAGAGATAGTACAAGTTGTGTACTTATGGAACAGAATGTATATATTATACTTTGGTTCTTGATGAAAAATATTTCCTATGTGTGGATCTCTTTGCAAAAAGTTTTAATTTTTAGTGATTTTCTGTAATCCGCTGCAAATGATTCGCTTCTGCTTAAGTAAATCTTGTTTTGTAAGTTGGATGCTACAATTTAGTGGTATCAGAGCTCTAGGTTCTCTGAGTCTACAGAGACATATGACTAAGGTATCGAGTATATTCTAAGTGTACCTCAATGTATCTTATAGTGTCTTCTGCTTATGCAGAAGAAGATATATATCTTGAAGATGTTTGAAGGACATGAAGAATACGTTGTTGAGGTAATGTTACTGCACCAGTGGGAGGTGCAAGGGATCAGGCAAGGGAGGAACCAGTGCCTGAAAATCCTCATGTTGATGAAATCATGACAGGAAACCCAGATGTTCATAATCTTTTTGGGTAACTCATGACTACAATGTGGTATATAGTAGACCGGATGCCAGCACCGGCACCTAGGGCACCGGTTCCCAATGAGGGATATGGGTCTGGTAAGACCTTTGAACAACTACGTCGTGTAGGAGCCATAGAATATGCTGGAACATCTGACCCAGTAGATGCTGATCTCTGGCTCACTGAGTTAGAAAAAGCCTTTCAGATCCTTGGTATCCCAGAGACTGACAAAGTTAAACATGCGGTGTACCTTTTGAAAGGTAGTGTTGGACACTGGTGGGCTATAGAAGAAATAAAAAGGAATGATGAAGAGGTTGGATGGGAGGAATTCCGTCGAGAATTCATCAATAAGTATTTTCCAAAGACTTATTTAGATGAAAAGATCTCACGGTTTGAGAAAATACGACATGGATCCATGTCAATAAGTGAATATGAGGTTAAGTTCATGGAACTTTTATGATTTTGCCCCCAGATGGCTACTACTGAGGAGGAAAAGATTTGACGTTTTGAGAAAGGATTGAATGTTGAGATGTCCATTCCGGCATCTTCCCTAGAAAGTAGGGAGATGTTTGCCACATTTGTGGAGTCTATATGGAGGATAGAAAGATCTACGATAAAGAAACATGAGACAAAACTCAAAAGAAAGTCTACACAATCACAAGGACCAATGAGTAGTGGCAACAGACAACCAAAATCTTCACCAGTCCAACCACAATATAGTGCACCTATGCAGGGGTCATCAAGTTGGGGTCGACCTTGTCATAAATGTGGACAACTCAGACATTTTAGACAACAATGTCCAAGGAGAAATAGTGAGATGACCCAATAGTCAAGGAATAATCTGCAAAACCCACAAGGACCTCAGTCCAGTGGGGCAGATGGTAGAGGATAAAGACAAGTGTCATAGTTTCGTCCATCTACTTCTGGTAGTAGAGGACAAAGGCAATAACAAATAACAACTAAGTTCATGTGTTGGGTCAGATAAGATGCTAGTAACTTGTAAAAGGTAGACTTGTCAAGATAGAACTTTCTATTTTGAATTATCTTCTGTTCTCTACTATAAGAAAGGTAGTTGTTGTTTAGTTCATCTGTATGATCCTTTAAGGATATGATAAAGAGATAAAAAGAATGAAAACTTATGTTTAATTTAATATTCTCTTATATGTTTGAAAATTTCTCTTTGCTTACAGAAAGGGAAAAGATGTAAAAGAAACACTCAGGAAAAAATCTGAGATATTAAGTAGTGAAATTTAAAGAGATGTTAATAATATGAAACATAATATAAAACAAATACATACTACCTAATTTCAGTTCTTGAATACCCTGGACATGTATTCATTTATTAAAGGCAAGGTAAGTATGACATATCTAGATTGTTATCTTTTTGACTATCCTGATCAAGTAGTCATTCTGAAACAATCTCCAGAGTTTAAAGAAGAAGGATATGTGGCATGGATATTTCTACCACATTCTAATTGATATATGAAGGAATTTGATTTAATTATAAATCAACTTATAAACAAAAAGTAAGAGGAGGATGTGATATGATTCAACATATGTGTAGATACCAAGATAAGGAATTCTGGTATCTGAGAAATATCAAACTATTTTATGATAGTTACCTGGAAAGGTTAACTGTGGAATCAGTCCAGTTACCTTATGTAGTATGGACATCACATGTTAGGGGTTTATGCTTTGCATAAACATAACATTGATGAAAATGATCCATTTGAAGGAATAATTGTAAAATTATTACAATAAAAGTTTATCAAATTAAAGTAACAAATAACCTCTATCTAAATAAGAAAAGTGTTACCTGACACAGAATTAACTCCACAGCCAATAACGAAAGGACAATGGAGTATGTGCCCTATGTGTTTGATTCTATGAGAATTTTGTGTGAAAGAACTTTGTATTGATCAAAGTTCTATGGCATCTCCATAACAATGAGATGTTATGTGGATATTTCATGATATAACAAATGAATAATATATGTCTCCTTTTATCTGGGATTTCGGGGACGAAATCCTTGTTAGGGGTTTATAATTTGTAACATCCCTGACCTGGGTTATGCCTTAACCCTGGGAGTTTTGCTTAAGAAAGCTAATTAAATCCTTAATTTTATTTGGTGAAAAGTAATTAAGGCTCAAGAGGAACTTATGTTTCAATTTTGGTCATGTTTGAATAATGTTGAAGCAATGTTTGCTTGTTCAGGACTAAAGTGCAAATTATCCAAGTTGAGGATTTAACTTGCAAATGTTACTTGATAAATATTCCTCAAGTAGTTTGGCATCATGAGAATGAAGATGATGCAGAGGGATGGCTTATGAAAGCCTGAGTACCAAGAAAGAACTGATAAAACAATGTTTGTGCATTAAAACCTAGTTTTGGTATACAGTGCAATTTACCCAAAACCTAGGGTTCAATATGCAAATTACCACTTCAATAAGGTCCCTAATAATTATTGGAATCATTTATATCAAATAAAATGAGAGGGGCACCTCATTGGAATTAAGTTGGAGGAGAGAGAATCTTGATATTAGCATAATCAAGATTTAAGCCTAATTGAAACCCTAATTCAATTTAATGCAAAAAGAAATAAAATAATTGAAGGGATTTCAATAAAAATTAATATGGTTGGATTCATATGTATGTGTAAATCCTTAATCCTTGCAAAGGCACGAGTATATCCTAAGGAGGTGAAGACTCCACTTACCATTATTATAAGAAAAAGAATTTCCACTCAAATATGGAAATTACTATTATAAGGGTTAAGGTGCTTAATTTCTTTTCCCTTAATTCTTGGATAATGGAAGGTAGCTCGGTGGGGATAGATATGTCTTTGTATACAAGAAACCAAGGGGGAGAAGGTGGCAACAATTTTGGAATTAAAAGACTTTTATAAAACATTTTCTCTCTCATTGAATTTCTTATAAAAAGACCCTTTCCTAGCCCAAACAAAGGCTTTTTCGGAATCCACCTCTTTGATTTGCTTGGAAACCGACCAAGGAGCTTGGGAGGATCAGGAGGACGACCCCCAACCTGTTGATAAGGTTATTGATCCCTTTTCACCTTGATTCCATGGTGGAAATCGAAAATAAACTATTGATTTCTTCTTATTTTGATCTCCTCTTCAACCCTAGCCAATCTTTTCAACCAAAAGCTTGAGGACGAGCCTAGGGGAAGTTGTAAAAGCTTCATCCACCATTTTTTATGTGATCTTGGAGCATTAGAGCTCAATTGGAGGCGGGTTTTATAACTTAAACCCTTAATATTGTTATTCCAATCGATTCTTTATCACTTGATGATCCTTTTTGCATTTCCAGAATTTGATTTGCTTGATTGATGCAATCACCATGGAAAATGAGCAGGTTTCGTGAGTTTAGAGCTTGATGATGATTACATCATCATAAGCACACACCTCTCCAAATATCAAGACCAAACAGTTTCAACTCAAGTTCTCAATCGGTTTCACAAACCGTTTGTGAGAAAACGGTTTCAAACCGTTTGAAAGGAAACAGTTTCATCAAACCGCATGAAAGCAAACAGTTTCAAAACTGTTTGAGGGCGTTGACCATGGTTGACTGTTTGGAGAAGTATTGAAAATGTTGATGGTTAATGACCCATTAATTATAATTGAATAGTTTCAATTGGTTCATGAGTTGAAGGATAATCAATCACCAAACCCTAATTCGGGTCAAGTGTTGATTTCTAATTTGATTAAGTTGGAAACTTGGGTTGATTGACCCAAATGGTCTCAAGGCCGTTTGGGGTTCACCCAAGACCGTTTGGAGGTCTAGGGTTGAGTATGGTTGGGTGTTTGAAGATCTAAAGATACCAAGTTGATTTGCAATCAAATGCTGATTTGATGATCAATTCAATGACTCAAACCCTAATTGGTTATCATGGATTTTGATGATATGATGGGAAAACGGTCTCAAGACCATTTGGAGGTCATCCAAACGACCTCAAGATCGTTTGAAGTCAGGTCATGTCCAATTTGAATGAAGGTCCAATAGTTTCAAAGTAATTGATAACA
This sequence comes from Alisma plantago-aquatica, assembly GCA_963693085.1. Classification (NCBI taxonomy): domain Eukaryota; kingdom Viridiplantae; phylum Streptophyta; class Magnoliopsida; order Alismatales; family Alismataceae; genus Alisma; species Alisma plantago-aquatica. The sequence goes on from OY856410.1 coordinate 402,932,426, forward strand.
CATTGACTAACATTGAAGGTTCAACGGTTTCAATCCCTAATCCAATTGACTCAAACCTCTAATTTATGATCAATTGAGGGATAAATTAGTTGAAGGATGACCTATTAATCTCACCTTAAGTATGGTGATAGGTCCAATTGATGAATGATTATATGAATTCAATGGTTGAAGGAATCAACATTGAGAACCCTAAATTGATTTGAGTGGTTGAGACCATTTTTTGTCCATGCGGTTTTGAGGAGGTTTGGACCAAACGGTCTCAAGACCGTTTGGGGCCAAACGATCCCAAACCGGTTGAGTCTCATTCGGTTTCAAAATTTCACTTTAGCAAACGATCTCAAGGGTAACTTTAGCAAACGATTTCAAGGGTCACCTTTAGCAAACGGTTTCAAGTGTGCACCTTTAGCAAATGATCTCAAGCGTTCACTTTGGCAAACGGTTTCAACCTCAACTTTACTAAATAGTTTTGAGTAATCAACCAAGACCGTTTGAGGTCTGATTAGTCAAGACCGTTTGAGGTCTAAGTGACCAAGATCTTTTGGAAGGTAATTAATCAAATTGTATGCACACTTAAAGCAAATAAAGGGCAATGGTTTAAGTGAACAATTACATGATGTAAACCAAGGGTGATTATAATAATGGTACTCTTAATGAGATAGGGTGATTAGTACCCTTTGAATAATTAAGCTTTAATGATCATGGTGGTAATGGCATAACTCATAGTGTCAATTCTTCTTTCAACTGAGTTGACTTAGCCTAATCAAGGTTGAAGTAAACATCATCTTATAGAAGATGAGAGAGAAGACTTCCTACATGAATGATAACCATGAATGGTCAAGTTTTAACACTTTTATTATGGATGAATGTCTAATTAGGGTATGATCCTTTATAGTGAGATCATGAAACCTTAATTATGAAGGCTAATGAATCCTAACCCTAATTAAGAGCAATGATAGGTGTAATCCTAATCCATGATGATAGTATGATCCTAATTTAGGGAAGTGATATGGGAAACCCTAATTCAGGGTATTTTAATGATAAACCCTAATCTAGGGTGAAGTGATGTGAATAGTAAACCCTAATCGTGGGTTATTGAATATAAACCCTAATTGAGGATGATTCCATGTAAAACCTTAATTGAGGGTGAATCCATATAAACCCTAATTGAGGGTGCTTCCATGTGAAACCCTAATTGAGGGTGAATCCATGAGAAACCCTAATTGAGAGTGATGTTATGAGAAACCTTAGTTGGAATGAATAGTAAACCCTAATTGTGGGTTATTGAATGAGAAACCCTGATCTAGAGTAATGCCATGAAAATCCTTAAATTAGAATGATGTTATGTATGACCTTGATGTAATAATATTATGAGAGACTTAAATCCAGGGTGATGCCATGAGAAACCCTAGCTGGGATAAATAGTAAACCCTAAGTAGAATCAATGAGATGTGAAAACCTAATGAAGGGTGATGCTATATGCAATCCTCACCCTAATGAAGTATGATAGTATGTGAAACCCTAAACTCTAATAAAGGGTGATGGTATGGGAAACCCTAATCCTAATAATGGAATGGTGACTAATACATTGATAAGGGAAATACTTAAGGTGATTGATTGTAGATAACCTTATATCAAGCAATGTATTAACCTGAAATGAGTCTATATCATTAAAGATAGTTGGATCATTCTTATGTGTGACCTATGCACTTCATGGCATGAGTGATAGGTTAATGGATGAAAGGATTAAGATGGGAAATACCTTAATCCAAGATAAGTTGATAACTTAACGAAGTTGGAAGTGATGAGGAAAGTGATACATCAAGATATGAAAGATATCACTTTTAGCATTTCAGGATTGATATACCTTGATAAGCATAAGCTAAAATACCTTGAGAATAAGGTTAAGCCAAACTAATGAGTATGATGTAATCATACCATGATAAGGATGAGGAATGAACTCATATCTTGTGTTGATAATCATTTAAGGATAAATGTTAAGAGTGATGAACATGATTAAATATTAAAGATGTGTAATGGCCTTATAATCTATATGGTTAGTTGTTGCCTAGTGATAGGTGACAAGGTGTTTTATGGACCTTATGATCCATGAGAATGGTTTTTACCTAGTGAGGGGTAACGAGATGTTTTAATGGGCTTGAGAATCACATGAGTAAGTTGATACTTAGTGAAAGGTATCAAGATGATTATAAAAGTCTCTGGTAAGGAATGATAATATTCTTAATAAACCAAGGAATGGAAACTTAGTAATATAATAATAATAACAAAAGGATACAATAACAATGATGGAACCTTGATTGGACAAGTGTGAAGAAGAAAAGAATACTGGTAGTACATGAAGAATGTGATTGAGCATGATGGCATGGCCAAAGTTTAAATGCCAGTAGAAGAATGAGGCACCCAGTGTTGTATAAACAGACATGGGATGTAATCACAGGATTGACATAGTTCAATACCTGGAATAGTTACACAATATTGACATAGTTCAATACCTGGAATAAATGTATAGGATTGGTTAAATCCCAATACCTGGAATAATAACACAGGATTGGTTAAATCCCAATACCTAGAATAATAACACAGGATTGGTTAAATCCCAATACCTGGAATAATAACACAGGATTGGTTAAATCCCAATACTTGGAATAATAACACAGGATTGGTTAAATCCCAATACCTGGAATAATAACACAGGATTGGTTAAATCCCAATACCTGGAATGATCACACAGGATTGGTTAAATCCAATACCTGGAATAACTGCATAGGATTGGTAACAACCCAATACCTGGAATAATTACACAGGTTCGACATAGTCCAATACCTGAAATAGTTGCACAAGGTTGACATAGTTCAATACCTAGAATAGATGCACATGGTTGACATAGTTCAATACCTAGAATAGTTGCACAGGGTTGACATAGTTCAATACCTAGAATAGTTACACAGGATTGGCATAGTCCAATACTTGGAATGGATACACAGGAATAATATAAGTCTAATGCTTTATTAATTGCACAAGATTGGTATAATCAAATTCCTAGAATGTTTATATAGGATTGATATAAACCAATGCCTGAGCAAGACATGATGATGTACATTCCCATGTCCAGAAAAATCCAAAATCTATTTAGCAGATTGGTTAAGGCCAACAGGTTGAAACAAGAATGTTTCATGGGTGACATTTCAAGATAATGCGTGTTACAAGAGAAGTGTGACATGATGGTATAATATGATGAATAAATGATATACATGTTCTTCCTATTCCTTATTAAGAGAATGGTTGATATATTGTTCTATCATAAATAGTTATAATGCTTTAAGATGAGAATGTTTTGAACTGCTTATCCTCTGCCCAGTTTTATATATTTAACTGCAATAATAATGTTTTGGCGGAGAGTTATATCTCCCGCTGGGACAATTTACAATTGTCTCACCCCCGTGGGATCCAATGTTTTTAGGTGGACGCGGACAAGGAGGCAGGAAAACTTTAGTAGAAAAGGAACAATAGCAACATCGAGGACAGCAGTAATATCTCAGGTGGAGATACTACCTGTCTAGTCATATAGTTAGAAAGTCCTATGTGTTGTCTCTGTACTCTCAGGTCCTCGGAATCAGTAGTCAATGTTTTTATTGAATCAATTCTGAGATTTTGGCTTGATGCCTCTAGGTTTTTATGTTGTATGTATATAATGTTGAATAGGACAACTGATGTTGTAATCCTCGAGAAGAGATAGTACAAGTTGTGTACTTATGGAACATAATGTATATATTATACTTTGGTTCTTGATGAAAAAGATTTCCTATGTGTGGATCTCTTTGCAAAAAGTTTTAATTTTTAGTGATTTTCTGTAATCCGCTGCAAATGATTCGCTTCCGCTTAAGTAAATCTTGTTTTGTAAGTTAGATGTCAAAGATAATGTTTGTGGTTCCTTAATATTAGCTCCCTTGTGTAACTTATGTGGTGATGGAATATCCTCTTAGTGTGGTTGAAACCCTACTATGTTGTTATGTAAACATCTTAGTGTAAGGTTATGATAAATATGTGTATCACAAGTATGGTGATGGTTTGTTGAGCCTTTGGTAAGGATGGAAAGATAATGATGTTCTTGCAGGTGAATATGATGTGATGGTTTTAATGACCCTTGGGAATGGTTGAGCTCTATTGGAATTGTGATCCTCTTTGTTATGTGACAGTGAATGGTATCATGTGGTGATGTGACAAGATTCATACTGTAACGTCTGTCTCGGAAAAACGAGATCAACGAATGCGGAAGCGATTAACTAGCAGCGGAATTATTTAAAAAAATCACTAACAATTACAACTTTTTGGAAAGAGATCTTTAAGTAATAAAACTCTTTTATAAGAAAACAAAATAAATTGTTTACATCATGATTCGTCATTACATCTCTGTAAAATCACATCTCGAGTGATTACATACACCAATTGCCCTGTTATCTGTGCAAGGAAAGATACAAAAATCTCGAGGCATTAAGCCAAAAACCTCAGATCTACTGACTCCTAGGACAGGAGAGTACAGAGACGACACATAGGACATACTATCTATAAGACGTGACAGATAGTGTCTCCACCTGAGAAATCACTGCTGTCCCTGATGTTGCTGCTGTTGTTGCTCACCCTCAGATGGGTTCCTCCGTCCTCGGCGTCTACCTAAAAAGTTGAATCCCACGGGGGTGAGACAATTTGAATAATTGTCCCAGCGAGAGTTATAACTCCCCGCCAGAAGCTTTGTTATTGCAATAAAGAAATAACAATAAGCAGTATAACTATAAACATTCAACAGCAGGTTTAATATTAAGTAAAGCAACATTCTTTTAGCAATCATTTCAATTATAACTTAATTGAATATCAAGGCATATCTCAATAAGGAATATGAAGGACATGTATACTAGTTATCTAACTAGAACATTCTAAACAATGTATCATCAATAATTGTTTCTTGTAGTTCAACCTAAGCAGTTATGCTACACGACTGATTATGTTTTTCAAACATTATTATGCCCTGAGGAGATGAGTTACACCTCTCATACTCCAACCGACCATTACGAAATCGCAATCGGTACCATACATAGGTCATTAGAAGAGTCGGAGTCCTATGACCTCATCCTCCTCAGTCAGTGTGGCGACCGTCTCGCGAAAACACGATTAACTTAAGAGGAAGTGGATTATTTGCAGCGGATTACTAAAAATCACTAAAAATTAAAACCTTTTCAAAGAGATCCATTCATAGGAAAACTCTTTAACCAAGAACCAAAGTATTTCAAATTCATCCTGGTTCACAAGTACACAACCTGTACCGTTCCTTTTTAAGGATTACAACATTGACTGCCCTGTTAACAATTATACACATGCAGTATAAAAACTTCGAGGCACTAAGCCAAAACTAAGATTGATACATTTAAAACTCCGAGGACCTGAGAGTACAGAGACGACACATAGGACTACTATCTATATGACTAGAGAGACAAAATCTCCATCTGAGATCTTATTGTTGTCCCTGCTGTTGCTGTTGCTGCTGCTCTTTCCCTATTCTAGGGTTTCTGCTCTGCCTTCCATGCATACCTAAAAATGTTTCCCACGGGGGTGAGACAATTGAAAATTGCCCCAGTGAGAGATATAACTCTCCGCCAAAACATTGTTATTGCAGTTTATTAAATTAAAACTGTGCAGGAGTTACTTTTACATTATCAGGCATAATTATTCATCATAGAACAGAATAAGATAATATCCTATTATCAAGGAAGTCATTGTCTCTACCCATGGTAGATAAGTAATTCATCTGTCTACTTTGCAGAGAATATAAAGAAACATAAATAACATTTATCTACTAAGGAATGCACAAAGAAATACAACATCAGTCAATGAATTTCCATATTCAATCCTTAAGCAAACATGCTATACAACTGATTACATTTTACAATCACAATTATGCCCTGAGGAAGTGAGCCGTACCACTCAAATCCAACCTTCGGTTGCGAAACCCAAAGTCGGTGCCATACAAGGTCCATGGAAGAGCCGGACTCCATGACCTCCCACATTTCGGTCAGTGCGAGACCACAAGCTGGACCGCAGTCTCTTGCTTAAGTGAACTCAGTCACAGGGTCAGCTCCCGTAGGCTACCCTTTCTCTAGCCCACCTTGGTACAGGTCTCGGCGCTAGTATATCTGAGCCACGGGCCAGTTCACCGTGCTCCCTGAGCCATGAACGCATTCATGCTCTTTCACACTGAACCATGAGCCTGTTCACCATGCTCTTATACACATCTTGAGTCTACAACCGAAGTTGCACTCTAATCCTCCTATTTTCGGCTAGGAGAAACCCCGCATATTCAACAATATACGCTCCAGATTAACCCGCAGGAAAACCCGTTTCACCATCACCAGTTACTGACGATGATGGATCTATGGCCAGGGCACTACATGAATAGATTTCACTTGATTTATTAAGTACATTCTCATATTCTTTTAGCATCAGCCAAGTTCTCAAACATAACCTATTACAACAATGCTATAAAGAGACATGTACTACTTTTATCAGATATTTGTCAGTCTTTCAAAGACCCTGGGAACTCAGTCCCTCATTTCAATACTAGGAATTCTCATCCCTTCACATTCTCATCACCATAATCATATGGTTCTGGGTATTCAAACCCTTAACTCATCATTGAACATTATTATACCTTTTTCAGGTAACTATCACCTTCAGGTCATCTGACCAAGGTATTCATGATACTTGTAACACAAGCATCACACCTGGCTTACAAGGCCATGAAATATCTTTTCACCTCTCACTAGATAACAACTTACTCATGTGACTCATAAAATTCCATGCATATTGTATCCATATCAGCACAATACAAGTTCTTTTCAAATTAAATATAAAACACCACGGCCGTGCTATCTTGCACGGTCGTGCAAGGAGAAGCTACCACGGCCGTGCTACCTAGCACGGTCGTGCTATTTGACAAATTACCACGACTGTATTACATTACCACGGTTGGTTTCTAGGGTTAGGATTCTTATTCAATACAATTAGGGTTATTCAACCCTTAGCTTAATTAGGAATAGTAATTCCTCACTTCATACATCACTTATAGGGTTACATGCTTAAAAGCATAACCCAGAATTAGGGTTTACTATCAAATAGGGCTTTTCGTTCCCTTTACCCAAATTAGGGTTAGGGTTCCCCATTTCTCATTAATAAAGATTTCATGATCTCATTATCTGTCCAACCCTTAATACATTATTCCATACCTCTGGGGCATTCAAGGATATCATATTTGATTATTCTAGAACATTACTTTCATCATATAGCATTAATGATCATCAATTCAAGGTATGAGTTCATTTCTCATCCTCATCATGGTATGATTATATCATACACATCATTTGGTCTTAACTCCATTCTCAAGGTACATTAATTAACACTCATCAAGGTGTAACAACTCATTATGTTTCATTGTAATAGTTGCATAACACACTTCATATGTTTCTTACCCAATTATATTGGATTTGAAGTACATCAAGGCATATAAACCCTGAAGTGTTGAATGTGATAACTATCATACTTTGATGTATCACTTTCTCATCACTTCAGACTCTCCTGAATTAGCCATCTAATCTTGTATTAAGGTATTTCCCTTTTTAATACATTCCATCACTAATCACTTACCTATAGCATATAATGCATAGGCCACACATTAGAGTTGTCCAACTATCTTTAATGATATGGACTTGTCTAATGGTAAAGACATTGCTTACAATTAGGTTGCATATATTCAACCACATGAAATGTTTCACCTTTATAAGGCCATTCCTTCTATTTCATCATTAAGATTTCTTTATACCCTAATTAAAATTAGGGTTATAATTCATTGTCATATTGCCCAAGATTAGGGCTTTATGCATTATGACTTCACATTAGAGTCTCATATACCTTCACCCTTCTCAGGGCCTCTCATCACAACATAGTATTAGAACATCATGTGATGTTAATACTTAGTCAGGGTTTCTCATGGAATCACCCTCAACTAGGGTTTCACATGGAATCACCCCCAACTAGGGTTTTACATGGATACACCCTCAACTAGGGTTTCATAAGGATACACCCTCAACTAGGGTTTCATAAGGATACACCCTCAACTAGGGTTAGAGTTCAATGCTCTTGTCAATTAGGTTTTATGTTCATGATTAGGTTTTCATGATCTCTCTACTTAAGGATCATACCCTTAAACACCACATGAATCATATTCTTATATGAATTCATGCTATCATCATCTCAACTTGATTAGGTTATATCAACCCTTCAATCGAGTTCATACAACTATGATTAACATAGTGTACCAAGTCATTGATCCTATAAGCAATTAGGGTTCATCCCTTAATTGGCACTAACCACTTAGGTACTAATAGGGTTTCCACCTTTGTACCTTCATTGACTATCATTACTAATCAGCATTGGATCAATGGATCATTCATCATCTTGATTCTCAAGAGATTCAATCACATTGGACCTCCATTACATAAGGTATCCAATTGAATTGGTCAATTGAATCTTCAATTGCAATAGGTACTCAATTAGGTTATTCAATTGGACCTTCAATTGCATTAGGTTCTCTATTGGGTTAACCAATTGAACCTTCAATTACATTAGGTATCTAATTGGATTGACCACTTGAACCTTCAATTGCATAACACAACTTAACCTTGAAACCACCTAGGTCTCCAAACAGTTTGAGACCGTTTGCCCAAGTAGGTGAAGACCGTTTGGCCAATTAGGTGAAGACCGTTTGGCCAAGCAGGTGAATACCATTTTGCCAAGCAGGTGAAGACCGTTTTCCAATCAGGTGAAGACCGTTTGCCCATCCAACCCTTGGATTCTAGTGAAATTTCATCAAGGTTTGGTCTATCGAGTTGATCAACACATCAGCAATTAATTGCAATGTGATTTGGTACCTTTGGACCTTCAGTTGGTCAACCATACTTGACCCCAGACCTCCAAACGGTGTTGGGTGATCCCCAAACGGTTTTGAAACCGTTTGGGTGATCCCCAAATGGTTTTGAAACCGTTTGGTCTAATCAACCCAAAATCTCAAAATCAACTCATTGGAATTTCAGCACTAATCTCAATTAGGGTTTACCCAATTGATTAGGATTAAACTCATGACTCGTTTGGAATTAATCCATAAAATTTGGTGAGTCATCAACCAACACCATTAGAAACAGTAATCCCAAACGGTCAACTCTTGGTCAACCATCTCAAACGGTTTTGAAACCGTTTTCCCAAAAAGTCGAATTACTCAAATTGAAAATCAGCACTTAATCCAATTAGGTTTCCCTAATTGATTAGCCTTCAACTCACGATTCCTCTGGAGTTAATCCCTAATATTTGGTGAGTCATTAACCAACATCATTAGGAACCGTAATCCCAAACGGTAAATTCTTGGTCAACCATCTCAAATGGTTTTGAAACCGTTTTCCCAAAAAGGTCAAGTTAATCAGATTGAAAATCAGCACTTAATTCAATTCGATTGCCTAATTGATTAGCCTTCAACTCTCAATTAATTGGGAGTTAATCCCTCAAATTTGGTGGGTTATCAGCCTAAATAATTAGGAACAAAATTCCCAAACGGTCAATGCTTTGTCAACCATCTCAAACGGTTTTGAAACCGTTGTCTCCCAAACGGTTTCAAACCGTTTGCCCTTAAACGGTTTGCTGAAACCGCATAAACAATCAAATTAAAACGATTTGGAGTAGCTATCAAAACCTTTTGGCTTGGTACTTTTCTTTGGATAAGCATCTAGGATGATTTCATCATCCCCTTACTTCGAACAACCAAGAACAGCAACCGTTCTTGATGAAAATTGCAGCAAAGAAACAAGAGTGTAGCAAATTAAAGAAAACAATCAACAAAGTATAGAGAATTGATGCAATATCAATGATTAAGGGTTTGAGTTATAAAACCCACCTCAAATCTGATCTCCAAGCTCCAAGATACACGGCTCTAATGGTGGATGAAGCTTCGCCAACTATTCCAAGGCTCAACATCAAGATTTGGAGTGAAATGATCGGCTAGAATTGAAGATTGAGTGAAGAAATGAAGGAATTACACATTGTTTTATGATTTTCACCATGAAATCATGAAGAATGAAGATCAAAGGCTTACCAACAGGTTGGGGACGTGCTCCCTTCTGTCCTTAGCCTTCTTGGTCGGTTTTGCAAGCAAGGAGAAGAAGTGGGGTCGTAAAAGCCTTTCATTTGGCTTGGAAAAGGTACTTTTATAAGAAAATTGAGGAGAGAAAAGATACTTTATAAAAGTCTTTTAAATTCCAAAATTGTTGCCACCACTTCCCCCTTGGTTTATTGCATGCAACGGCATCTCTATCCCCACCTAAATCCCTTCCATTATCCATGAATTAAGGGAAAAGAAATTAAGCACCTTAACCCTTATAATAAGAATATCCTTATTTGAGTGGAAATTCTTTTTCTTATAATAATGGTGAGTGGAATTTCACCTCCTTAGGATATGCTCGTGCCTTTGCAAGGCTTTAGGCTTATCCACACACATCTGAATCCAACTATTTTAATTTTGGTTGAAGGCCCTTTAATTAATACATTCATTTTTTCCCTAAATTGGATTAGGGCTTCACTTAGGATTAAATCTTGATTATTTTAATATCAAAATTCTCTCTCCTCCATCTTAATTCAAATGAGAAGTCCCTCTCATTTTCTTTGCTCTACATCATGCCAAGAAACATTATGGACTTTATTGAAGTGTTAAGTTGCATATTGAACCCTTGGTTTTGGGTAAATTGCACATTACTCCAAAACTAGGTTTTTATGCACAAACATTGCTTTATCAGCTCTTTCTTAGTGTTCAGGCTTCCATAAGCCATACCTCAACATCATTTTCACTCTCATGATGCTTCAGCACATGAGGAACATATTATCATGCACAATTGCACTTAAACCCCTCAACTTGGGTAATTTGTACTTTAGTCCAATACAAACAAAACATTGATTTCAACAATATTCAAAAAGGACTAGAATTGCAACATAAGTTCCTCTTGAGGCCTAATTACTTTTCATAAGATGAGATTAAGCATTTAATCACATTTCTTAATAAAAACACCTAGGGTTAAAGTATAACCCAGGTCAGGGTTGTTACAGTCAGTGTGAGGAACAACATGCATGACATCTCATGTCTCTGCTATAATAGTTGTCCAGGGTATCCTGGCAACTTCTGTATTAGAATCACAGTGGCGTGCTGTACTCTCTTCGCCATCGAGGGATTTCTTATTTATCTCACATCAATGCAGAATTAACAACTTCATCGGGAGATTAGTGATATATCATCCCGGCATAAACATATAATGAAGGAATGAGAGATTAAAGTACATCTCACATCAATCCCTACATTAGGACGTAAGGATATTCGCGTCCATAACCCCAACATACTCAAAAGTATGTTCTCCAGGAGTTCCCTTAGGAAAACATGTTTCACCATCATTAAACTACTGACAATGATGGATCTATGATCAGGGCTCTACATGATATCATTATACTTGATTATTTAAGTACATTATAGCATTCTTTTAGCATCAAGCATGTTTTCAAACATAAACCATTAAAACACTTTCTATAAAGAAAGAGTATTGATTGTATCAAGTTCATTTCATATCCAGTTATCATTAGGATATCAATCCATAACCATCTCATCATTATGATTCAGGAACATGGGTGTTCAAACCCTTATATTATCAAAACACTTGTTACCAAGTAACCATTAAGTCATTTTAACAGAGTGATCTTGATTGTAACAGTGCAGATATTTCTCATGGCTATCACAGCCTATTAATCTCATATGTTACCTCTTACTAGGCAACATAGTATGTCATCATTTTCAAAGCTTATAAAGTGCTTTTAATAAAATGACATCATAACCCTTACATGGATATGCTCACCTCTTTATAAAAAAACCTGCATAGTTAACACAATTGATAACATGCATATTGTATCTATATCAGCACAATGCAAGTTCTTTCCAAATTAATTATAGAACACCACGGCCGTGCTATCTTGCACGGTTGTGCAAGAGTAAGCCACCACAGTCGTGCTTCATTACACGGTCATGCTATAGAGTGTTCACCACGACCGTGTCATATCACCACGGTTGGTTTCTAGGGTTAGGTTTCCTTTTTAATTCAATTAGGGTTATACAACCCCTTTAACTTATAAAGGCACAATGATTACTCAATCCATAATCAAGTATAGAGTGTTATGCTTAAAATCATAACCCAAATTAGGGTTTACTATACACACCATCACATTTCCCTAAATTAGGGTTTACTATTCATATTGCATCACATTACCCTAGGTTAGGGTTTGCTATTCACATTACCATGAATTGAGATCATACTATCACCAGGTATGATGATTACTTCCATTAGTGCCTTCAAATTAGATTAAGATTCATTAACCAATCATAATTAGGGTTTCCATGATCTCACTATGAAGGATCATACCCTAATTAGGTATATTCATAGATATTGGAAGCTTATTACTTGATTCTCATACATATAGGGAATCTTCTCTCTCCTCTTACTATTAGATGATGTTTACATCACTCTTGATTAGGTTAAGTCAAATCATCCTTGTAATCATAAGTCATGTCATCACCATTATGGTCATTAGGGTTTGCTTGATCAAGGGGTATTAGTCACACTATCCCACTAAGGGTACTTTTGTAATGTGCACCATTAGCCATAACAAGCATCAATCAACTAATTACTTAGTCCCTTAACCACTTTATGTATCTATAGGGTTCAGGTTAATCAACTACTAAACCATCTGAACCACTAAGGCATCAACGTTCTTGACCTTAATAGACCCTAAACGGTTTTACACTTTCAACCTCCAAATGGTTTTGAAACCATTTGGAGTTGTTGACCGTTTGGTCCTTTGACTTTCAAGACTGCATGGCCAAATACACCATCAAGACCGTTTTCCCTAGGTGAGGTGAAGACCGTTTGGTCTCGTTGACCGTTTGGCCAACTTTGACTTTGGAAACCGCATGGACAAATTGATCTTGAAACCGCATGGTCACCAAACAGTTTGGGATCGTTTGGTCCCAAACGGTCTTGAGACCGTTTGGTTGAGACCGTTTGGACTCAAAAGGTCTTGAGACCGTTTGGTCCAAACACCCTCAAAACCGCATGGATCGGACCAAAAAGTGTGTCAACTCTTCCAATTGAGTTAGGGTTTCCAAGGTTGTACCCCTCAATCGATCATACAGTGGTTAGCCACTTATCAATTGAGTCAATTAGGTCAATCCTCAACTTATTTAACCCTCAATTGACCCTCAATTGATCACCAATTAGGGTTTGGATTGATTGGATTAGGGTTTGGAAACGATCACCCTTCAACATGTATCAACATGTGTCTAATTGACCTTGAGACCATTGAACCATCATTCAATTGGGTCATGACCTGACCCCAAATGGTATTGGGATCATTTGGACATCCTCCAAACAGTCTTGAGACCGTTTTCCCATTATTTTATCAAAAACTAAGTCATTCACTTAAGAGTTGAACCCTAGATTTGGTTATAAAATCAGCATTTAATTGTTCAACAACTTGATATGATTGGACCCTCAATTGGTCAACCCCACTTAACCCTAGACCTCCAAATAGTATTGGGTGATAACCAAACAGTCTTGAGACCATTTGGGTGATCCCCAAATGGTTTTGAAACCGTTTGGGCCACTCAACCCAAACTTCAACATAATTGCATCATTGAAATCAGCAATAAACCCGATTAGGGTTTAGGTGACTAATGAGCCTTCAATAGTTGATTTACTTGGAATTAGTTGATGATTCTTGGTGAGTGATTAGTCCATAATGTTTACAGCAGATCTCCAAATGGTCAACGCTTGGTCAACTCATCCAAATGGTATTGGACCGGTTGCTCCCAAACGTTCTTGGTTGAAACCGTTTGCTCTCAAACGGTTTTGAAACCGTTTGCTTCCAAACATTTTTGCAAACCGTTTGGGCAAGAGGTGGAGGACCGTTTGCTTAAGTAAGATCAGGATGAACTTTGGAAATAACGCCACCTTCTTCTACCTCAAGAACATGGACTGTTCTTCACGGTTTTGATAGCAAGAACACCCAAAGGTGTCTAAAGGAAGAAGAGCAAGCAACGATTCTAGGAGAAAAAGGTGCAAAAGCAAAGCATAAGGTTTAGAGTTATAAAACCCGCCTTTGGTCTGATCCAGAGCTCCAAGATCCGTGCCTTTAATGGTGTATGAAGCTCCAAAGGTTGCCCAAACTCCGTTCTTCAAGATTTGGATGGAGAAGATGGCTAGAAAGAAGAGTTGTATAAGAAAGACTAACAAACCAACCTTGTAGTAGGATTTCCTCCATGAATTCAAGATGGATGATGATCAAGACTTACCCAAACTATCCTAGTCATTCTCCTCTGCTCCTGAGCTTCTCCTTAGTCGGCCAAAGAAAGAAGATAAGAAAAGGAATGCAGGGAAACGATCCCTTGCTTTGTGGAAAAAGATGTACTTATATATTTTTGGGTATTTTCAAGGCAAGGAGGATTATTTCCTTTATTTGTCAACTATATCCAACCAACCCTTCTCCACTTTCTTAGCCACGTATCTCCCTTCTTATCTCATGCAAAACCTCTCCTTTATCCAAGGTTAAAGAGAAAAGGAACCAAACACCTTACTAAGTTGCACATATAAAAGGGTCATTTTTCATAAAACTTGGTTATTTAGATATAAAGGTTATCTTTCTTATTGATCATTCAAATGAGGCACCCTCCTCATTTTATTTGCTCTACTTAATTCCAAGAGTCATGAAAGATACTCTAGATGGTATATTTTACATGTTGCACCCTAAGTTTTGGGTAAATTGTACTTTACACCAAAATTAGGTTTTAAAGCACAAAGATTGCTCTTCAAGCTATATCTTGGTGCCCAAGCTTGGAGAATCCATATCACTACATCATATTCATTCTCATGATGTATTAACATCAGAGGAACATCTTCACATGTGCAATTTGCAAGTTAATACCTCTAATTGGGTAATTTGCACATTAGTCCATATTTATCAAAACAATATTACAACATTGTTCAAAAAGGACAGAAATGGAAATATATGCTCCTCAGAAGCTTTAATTACAAATCAAAAGATAACCACAAGCATCTAATCATATATTTAAGCAAAACACCTAGGGTTAGTTCATAACCCAGGTCAGGGATGTTACAAATTATCCACCCCTTACAAGGATTTCGTCCTCGAAATCAACAAAACATATTAAGAGAAAAGAGTAGGGTATTTCCTTCTCATCTCTTCCTCTAGTTCCCATGTGGCTTCTTCAACACCACGGTGATTCCAGAGGACTTTCACAAGACTTATGTC
Organism: Alisma plantago-aquatica; assembly: GCA_963693085.1. Taxonomy (NCBI): domain Eukaryota; kingdom Viridiplantae; phylum Streptophyta; class Magnoliopsida; order Alismatales; family Alismataceae; genus Alisma; species Alisma plantago-aquatica. Next base: position 402,947,894 of record OY856410.1, read on the forward strand.
TTTCTTTTTCAGCTTTTTAATTCTTTTATCCAGGATTGACACATGTCTTTCCTCATAAGATACATCATCTTTCAGTTCTACTTCCATAGGTTGCAGAACTGATTATGTGTCAGGATGACATTTCCTAAGCATGGAAATGTGGACACAGGGTGTAACTTCTGTAACTCTGGTGGTAACCCTAACTTATAGGCTACTCTTCCAATCCGTCCAATGATTGGATAAGGCCCCATAAACCTAGGAGCTAACTTCCCTTTCCTTCCAAATCGCAGAACTCCTTTCCAAGGTGAGACTTTTAGATACACTCTGTCTCCAACCTGGAATTCTAAAGGTCTACGATGCTTATCAGCGTAAGATTTCTGCCTATCCTGTGCAGTCTTTATCTGTTGTCGTATTACTTTAATCTTCTCGGTGGTCTGCTGCACAAGATCAGGACCTAAAAGTTGATATTCACCAGTTTCATACCAACACAGGGGTGATCTATAACATCTACCATACAGAGCTTCATAAGGTGCCATGTCAATGCTATGTTGGTAACTGTTATTGTAGGCAAACTCTATCAAGCTTAGGTGTAGATCCCAACTCCCTGAAAACTGAAGAACACATGCTCTAAGCAAATCCTCTAAAGTTTGTATAGTCCTTTCTGATTGTCCATCAGTCTGTGGATGAAAGGTTGTACTAAACCTTAACTGTGTGCCTAAAGCTTTATGAAGTCGCTCCCAAAAATGACTCGTAAACTGGGGACCTCTGTCAGAAACAATGGTGACTGGGACTCTATGCAGCCGTACTATCTCTTCAACATACAAATGTGCTAACTTCTCAGCAGAATAGGTCATTTTGACAAGCAAGAAATGCACTGTCTTTGTCAACCTATCAACTATTATCCAAATGGAATCATGCCCTTTGCTTGTCCTGGGTAGGCCAACAACAAAGTCCATGGTTACATGATCCCACTTTCACTGTGGTATGGGCAAAGGTTGCATTGTTCCTACAGGCTTCTGGTGTTCAGCTTTAACCTGCTGACACACAGGACACCGCATAACAAACTCAGCAACGTCTTTCTTCAAACCAGGCCACCAATACATATCTTTCAAGTTTTGATACATCTTGGTGCTTCCTGGATGCATAGCATACATCAAAGAATGAGTTTCTTCCAGGATTAACTTTCTCAAGTTATCCACATCCGGCACTATCATCCTTCCATGATAATAGGCTACTTGGTCATCTGAGTCATGGAAACCATCTCGTTTCCCATTACCATACTCTGATCTAATTTGTTGAACTGCAGCATCGACTTGCTGTGCCTCCTTGCTCTGTTCTCTCAGAGTAGGTTTTATATGCATCTCAGCTAACAACCCAGCTAACAATGACACTTTCAGCTGTAAATTGTCTTGCCTTAAGGAGATAAGCATATCTCTCCTAGAGCACACTAAGGAATTTAGTTGTGCTCTATCTAAGGCCGATGTTGCTGATTTCCTACTCAAAGCATCAGCAACCACATTGGCTTTCCCTGGATGGTAATCAATTGTACAATCGTAGTCCTTGATTAATTCCATCCAGCGGCGTTGCCTCATATTAAGCTCATGCTGAGAAAAGATGTAGTTCAGGTTCTTATGATCAGTGAAAATCTGGAATGTTTCTCCATAGAGATAGTGTCTCCAGATCTTCAAGGCATGAACCACAGCAGCTAGCTCCAGATCATGTGTCGGATAATTCTCCTCGTGTTTCTTAAGCTGTCGGGAAGCAAAAGAAATCACTTATTTATCCTGCATCAACACACATCCAAGTCCATTCTTGGAGGCATCACAGAAAACTATATATCCTTTCCCTTGCTCAGGTAACACAAGCACAGGTGCACTTGTCAACCTCTCCTTCAGCAGCTGGAAAGATTGTTGACACTTATCACTCCAGGTAAAAGGAATATCCTTCCTGGTCAACCTAGTCAAGGGTAAAGCTATGAAACTGAAGTTCTTAATGAACCTTCGGTAATACCCAGCCAACCCTAAGAAACCACGGATCTCCGTCGGTGTCTTCGGCTGACCCCATTGTAGAACAGATTCTACCTTTTTAGGGTCAACACGAATACCCGAGGCAGATATCACATGTCCAAGGAAAGATACTTCTGGTAACCAGAACTCGCACTTGCTAAACTTAGCATATAGCTTATGTTCTCTTAGCAAAGTTAGAGCCTGACGAAGATGTTGTTCATGCTGTTGAGCATCTCTACTATAGATCAAGATGTCATCTATAAAGACAACAACACTCTGATCGAGACAAGGTCGGAAGATTCTATTCATGAGTTCCATAAATGCAGCTGGTGCATTAGTTATCCCAAACGACATAACTGTGAACTCATAGTGACCATACCTTGTTGTAAAAGCAGACTTTGGTATGTCACTATCCTTAATACGTAGTTGGTGATATCCTGATCTCAAATCTATCTTTGAGAAGACAGTTGCACCACGCAACTGGTCAAAAAGATCATCGATCCTAGGCAGAGGATACTTATTCTTTATTGTTACTTTATTTAACTGTCTGTAATCAATGCACAACCGCATTGAACCGTCTTTCTTCTTAACAAAGAGGACCAGAGCACCCCAAGGCGAAGTACTCGGTCAGATAAAACCCTTCTCAAACAACTCTTGTATTTTTTTCTTGAGTTCTGCCATCTCAGCAGGCGCCATCCTATACGGTGTTTGTGCTATAGGTTTCGTGTCTGGGATTAGATTGATCTCAAAATCAATTTCCCGAGGCGGTGGCACACCTGGAAGTTCTTCAGGAAATACATCTTCAAATTCCCTGACTATAGGAACTTCGGCAAGGTTAGGACTATCCATGGTAGTATCTACCACATGGGCCAAGAATGCATAACATCCTTGCCTCATCAGCTTCTCAACAACCATAGCTGACACAAGACAGGTGGGTAGAATCTTTCTCTCTCCTTGAAAGATCCATGTGTCACTATCATCAGCGAACACAGCTTGCTTGGATTCACAATCCAAAACAACCTTATACCTTTCTAAGGTATCCATCCCCAGGATTAGATCAAATACATGCATATCAAGTGGTATAAGACCACTTGAATGTGATGCTCATAAAAGAAGAGAATACATGGAGAACATATATCCTACAACACAGTAGATCCCATTAATGGAGTTTCTAACAACAAACTATATGCTCTATGACTTATAGTCAGATTGCAGTCAAAAATCACTCTCCGAGTGATAAAGGAGTGTGTAGCACCCGGATCAATTAAAACAGATACAACGCAAGATGTAGACATATCAGAATATAACAATTTCATCTGACCTGCCACAACCCGAGGGTTGATCACTGCATCAGGTGGATTCATCGCATAAAACCTTATTGTTGCCTGTGGTTGATTCGGTGCTGATGATCCAGCTTGGGACGCTTGTCCACGTCCTCTAGCTCCTCGTGGAAACTGTCTCCTTTGCGATCCTTGCTGACTCTGCCTCTGAGGTTGAGTTACACTTACTTCTCTGGATCTATAGTCTTTCATTAGATGTCCCATCTTTCCACATATATAACATTTTTTGTTCAGTTGTTGTGGTCTGGGTGGTCCTGTAACCGACATAGATGCTGAACTGTGAGCTCCTTCTAGTGGTAGGCTTCGTCCTCTACCCCTATTCGACATCCACTGTGTTTGAGAACTGGGTCTAGGTGATGGTGTAGGTGCAGAAAACCTAGGTTTCTTGAAACCTCTGGATGAAGATCCTTGGAACTGGGGATACATCCTCTTGTTCTGGGTCTGTCTCTTCTCTGCTACAGACCTCTCTATTCTTCTGACAGACTCTACGAAGGTAGAAAAGCTTTCTCTGTTCTCTAGGGCAGACACGGGAGTAGTCAACTCAGCGTTTAATCCTTTTTCAAAACGCCTAATCCTTTCTTCATCTGTAGCTGCCATATGCGGATAGAACCGCAACAGCTCCATGAACTTAGCCTCGTACTCACTAATGTTCATCAGACCTTGCCTTAACCTCTCAAACTGAGAGATTTTCTCATCTAGGAATATCTTAGGGAAATATCTGTTGATAAATTCCCGTCGAAAAACTTCCCATGCAACCTCCACACCTGGCCTCTTCTGTTCTTCCATGGTCCACCAATGACCAACACTTCCCTTGAGAAGATACATAGCATGTTTAACCTTCTCAGCTTCCGGGATGTTCAGGATTCTAAATGTGGCATACAACTCATAAAAACATAATTAACTAATGCGGAAGCGTTCATCAAGCAGCGGATTAGCGAAAATCACTAAAAATTAAAACTTTTTGCAAAGAGATCCATTCACAGGAAAACCCCTTTCATTCAGAACCAAAGTAAATCTTTACATCCTGGTTCATATATATACATCTCATGTACTTTTGCTTCTCGAGGAATGCAAACATTAACTACTCTGTCTTAACTATACACAGGTAGTATAAAACCTTTGAGGCATTAAGCCAAAATCTCGAAATCACTAACTACTACTCCGAGGACCTGAGAGTACAGAGACGACACATAGGACTTTATATACATCTGAACATGACATGACAACCAATGTCTCCACCTGAGACTTCACTGCTGTCCCTGCTGCTGTTGTTGTTGTCCTTCACCTCCTGAAGGATTCCTGTCTCTTCGTCCACATCCACCTAAAAATGTGGTTCCCACGGGGGTGAGACAATTATAAAAATTGCCCCAGCGAGAGATATAACTCTCCGCCAGAAACATTGTTATTGTAACTTAAGAAGATAAATATGAACAGAGAAATCATATTTAATTGACAGCAGGTAAATGTCTAACAGTTTAGAACATCATTCTATGTTAGAAGCATTACAGTTAAAATAGAATCAACATATCATTTATCCTTTAAGGAATATGAAGAACATGTATAACATTTATTCAAACTACAGAATCATTATCACTGCATTAACGTTCTTCAGGCTTAGATCATATAACTAAAGCCTAGCATTATCGTTGTGGAGTCATGGCCCGTAGCCACACTCTTTTCACAAGGTGTTGGGATCTCAATCCCTTATTCCAACACTGGGAATTCTCATCCCTTCACAATTTCAATGCACTAACATGTGATTCTGGGTAGTTAAACCCTTAGCTCATCACCTGAGCATTTTTACCACATTCTCCAACAATTTACACCTTTAGGTCATCTGACCAAGATAAGCATGGTATTTGTTATACAAGCATCCATCATGGCACTTGAGGCCCATCAACTCTCTTGCTACCTCTTACCGGGCACAAGGTATATTATGGCACACAAGGCCCAATAAACAAATTCAAACTAATAACACATCATAGCTCATACCTGGCTATGCTCATCATCTCATGATACCTGCATGGTTAGCACATATGATAGCATCACATCAATTATCTATCATCACCATGCAAAAACAATATATTAATAATTCAAGGGTATTACCCTTAATCCTTTACCAGGATTTGGATTTCATCACACATAGCTCATCAGAACACTGTACATCTTGTCACCTTTCACTAGGCAACAACTTTATTCACATGGCTCACAAAACCATTCACATCTTGTCACCTCTCACTAGGCAACATTTTTTTTCACATGGCGCACAAGGCCATTCACATCTTGTCACCTCTCACTAGGCAACAACTTTATTCACATGGCGCACAAGGCCATTCACATCTTGTCACCTCTCACTAGGCAACAACTTTATTCACATGGCGCACAAGGCCATTCACATCTTGTCACCTCTCACTAGGCAACAACTTTATTCACATGGCGCACAAGGCCATTCACATCTTGTCACCTCTCACTAGGCAACAACTTTATTCACATGGCTCACAAAACCATTCACATCTTGTCACCTCTCACTAGGCAACAACTTAAAACAAAGGCTTACAAGCCCAACTCATCTTGTTACTTCTTTCTCAGTAACAAAAACATAATGGCACATATGGCCAATCAATTCTTATCAAATAAACATCATTATTCAAGGGTAACACTACTATTCCATTACCAGGGTTAGGGTTTCCCATTTCTCATTAATTCAGACCCTCTTGAGTTAACCAACTTTATCTTGTATTAAGGTATTTCCCCTCTTAATACATTCCATCACAGAATAGTCACCCTTAGCATATAATGCATAGGCCACACATTAGAATTGTCCAGCTATCTCACATGATATGGACTTATCTTAGTTTAAGGAATAACTTTATTATAAAGTTGCCTATAAACAATCGCAATGATACACCCTCAACTAGGGTTTCACAAGGATACACCCTCAACCAGGGTTCACAATGATACACCCTCCACTAGGGTTTCACAAGGTTACACCCTCAACCAGGGTTTCAACCTTTGTACCTTCATTTATTACCATTACTAATCATCATTGGATCAATAGAACATTCATCATCTTAATTCTCAAAAATTGAATTACATTGGACCTCCATTACATAAGGTATCCAAATGAATTAGGGTTTCCAATGTTGATTCCTTCAATCATTGGATTCATGGAACCAATCATCAATTGGACCTACCCTCATACTTTAATTGATTTTAATAGGTCAACCTTCAACTGATTTGACCCTCAATTGACCCTCAATTGATCATCAATTGGGGTTGGAATCAATCGAATTAGGGTTTAGAATCAATGAACCTTCAATATTCATCAATGTGTAACTAGTTACTTCATAACTATTGAACCACCATTCAAATGGGGTATGACCTGACCCCAAACGGTCTTGAGGTCATTTAGATGACCTCCAAACGGTCTTGAGACCATTTTCCCCTCATATCACTCAAATCCAAGCAATCTAATTAGGGTTTGGTTCATTGAAGTGCTCACCAAATCAGCAATCTATTGCAGATCAACTTGATATCTTTAGACCTTCAACCACTGAACTATACTCAACCCTAGACCTCCAAACGGTCTTGGGTGACCACCAAACGGTCTTGAGGTCGTTTGGATGACCTCCAAACGGTCTTGAGACCGTTTGCCCATCATATCACTCAAATCCAAGCAATCTAATTAGGGTTTGGTTCATTGAAGTGCTCACCAAATCAACAATCTATTGCAGATCAACTTGATATCTTTAGACCTTCAACCATTGAACTATACTCAACCCTAGACCTCCAAACGGTCTTGGGTGACCACCAAACGGTCTTGAGGTCGTTTGGATGACCTCCAAACGGTCTTGAGACCGTTTTCCCATCCAACCTTTGGACTCTAGTGAAAATTCATCATGGATTGGTCTATCGAGTTGATCAACAAATCAACATTTAGTTGCAGTATGATTTGGTACCTTTGGACCTTCAATTGGTCAACTATACTTGACCCCAGACCTCCAAACGGTCTTGGGGTGATCCCCAAACGGTCTTGAGACCGTTTGGGTGATCCGCAAACGGTCTGGAGACCGTTTGGGTGATCCCCAAATGGTCTTGAGACCGTTTGGGCTAATCAACCCAAAATCTCAACTTAACTCATTGGAACTTCACACTATTTTCAATTAGGGTTTGCCTAATTGATTAGCCTTCAACTCATGATCCCTTTGTAGTTAACCCCTCAAATTTGGAGGGTCATTAACCAACATCATTATGAACAAAAATCTCATACGGTCAATGCTTGGTCAACGCACTCAAACGGTCTTGAAACCGTTTGCCCAAGCAGGTCAAGTTGATCAGGTTGAAAATCAGCACTTAATCCAATTAGGTTTCCCTAATTGATTAGGCTTCAACTCACGATTCCTTGGGAGTTAACCCATAAAACTTGGTGATTCATTAGACAACATAATTAGGATCAAAAATCTCATACGGTCAATGCTTGGTCAACGCACTCAAATGGTCTTGAAACCGTTTGCCCAAGCAGGTCAAGTTGATCAGGTTGAAAATCAGCACTTAATCCAATTAGGTTTCCCTAATTGATTAGGCTTCAACTCACGATTCCTTTGGAGTTACCCCTCAAATTTTGAGGGTCATTATCCTACATAATTAGGAACGAGATTCCCAAATGGTCCATGCTTGGTCAACTCTTTCATACGGTTTTGAAACCGTTTGCCACCAAACGGTTTGCAAACCGTTTTCCCAACCAATGAGATCATTTGCTCCCTAGATATTTGGTGAGGTACTTGCTTATGATTATGTCATCATCATCTTCCTTCGTGCACCCAAGAACAGAAACCGTTCTTGATGGAATTTGCAGCAAAGAAGCAAAAGTTTATCAAATTGAAGAAATCAATCAACAAAGCATAGAAGATTGATGCAATAGCAATGTTTGAGGGTTTAAGTTATAAAACCCGCCTCAAATTTGATCTCCAAGCTTCAAGCTCCGTGGATTTAATGGTGGATGAAGCTCCAGAAGCTATCCAAGGTTCGTTCTTTAACTTTTGGATGAAATGAATGGCTAGAAATGGAAATCGAGTGAAGAAAACCTAGAATCAAGCATTGATTTAGGGTTTTCACCATGAATCCAAGGTAGAAGATGATCTAACCTTACCAACAGGTGGTGTTCGTCCTTATCCTGCTCCTGGACTCTCCCTAGGTCAGCCAAAGCAAGAATGAGGAGGAAAATACTAAGGGTTCGTTCCTTATGTGTTATTGAAATAAGGTATATATAAAGAACATGTATATGTGTCTTTTATGAAAGAGAAAATGAAATCATTTTCTTTTAATTCCATACTAATTTCCCACTAATCCTCCTTCATTACTTGATCACGAAACCACCTTCAAACTTTCGTAAAATATCTTCATTATCCAACAATTAATGGAAAAGAAATTAAGCACCTTAATCCATTATAATAATAATATATCTTTTTGAGTGGGAATTCTTTTCCTTATAATAAGGTGAGTGGAATTTCACCTACTTAGGATATTTTCGTTCCTTATCTTGTCAAAGGAACGTTCATCCTTATTCAAAATCAACCCAAAACATTTTGGTTGAAAGCCCTTCATTTATTTTTATTCATTTATGCCCTAAATCAAATTAGGGTTTCAATTAGGCTTTAATCTTGATTATTTTAATATCAAGATTCTCTCTCCTCCAACTTAATTCAAAAGAGGAACCCCTCTCACTTTATTTGCTCTACATGATGCCAAGAAACATTAGGGACCTTATTGAAGTGGTAATTTTCATATTGAACCCTAGATTTTTGGGTAAATTGCACTTTTCACCAAAACTAGGTTTTAATGCACAACATTGCTTTACAAGCTTAATCTTAGTGCCCAAGCTTGTGAAAACCATACCACTACATCGTATTCATTCTTATGATGTCTCAATATCAGAGGAACATTTTATAATGCAACATTTGCAAGTTGACCCCTCAACTTGGGTAATTTGCACTTTAGTCCAAAATAAGCAAACATTGCTTCAACATTGTTCGAACATGACCAAAATTGAAACATAAGTTTCTCATGAGCCCTAATTACTTTTCCCAAGATAAGATTAAGAATCTACTTAACCTTATTAGGCAAAACATCTAGGGTTAAATCATAACCCAGGTCAGGGATGTTACAAATTATAAACCCCTAACAAGGATTTCGTCCTCGAAATCCTAGACAAAAGGAGGAACAAATTATTCATTAATCATGCCCTCAAGTCTCCACATATCATCTTAATATGATGGAGATATCATGAACTCTGTGATTCCATATAAAGCTCCTTTCATTAGCTCAACCTCATCAATGTTTATGCAGAGCATAAACCCCTAACATATGATGTCCATATTATTGAAAGGAAGAAACATAAAAGAACATACTTCAATCATTACTCAAGAATATATACCAAAAGAGAAACATATATATCTAACAGAGATAATTTACTCAGCAATCCTTTATTTATAAAGTTCACTTAGCAAACTCTATGTAATTGGGAATGTTACATAGCATTTTCCTTTTTGTTTAGGGTTGGAATTGCACAAAGCATCTTCCTTCATTGGAATTTCACAAAGCATCTTCCTTTATTGGAATTGCACAAAGCATCTTCCTTTATTGGAATTGCACAAAGCATCTTCCCATATTGGATTTACACAAAGCATCTTCCTTTATTGGGATTGCACAAAGCATCTTCCTATATTGGAATTGCACAAAGCATCTTCCTATATTGGAATTGCACAAAGCATCTTCCTTTATTGGAATTGCACAAAGCATCTTCCTTTATTGGAATTTCACAAAGCATCTTCCCATATTGGAATTGCACAAAGCATCTTCCTATATTGGAATTGCACAAAGCATCTTCCTTTATTGGAATTGCACAAAGCATCTTCCTTTATTGTAATTGCACAAAGCATCTTCCCATATTGGAATTGCACAAAGAATCTTCCTTTATTGGGATTGCACAAAGCATCTTCCTATATTGGAATTGCACAAAGCATCTTCCTTCATTGGAATTCCACAAAGCATCTTCCTTTATTGGAATTGCACAAAGCATCTTCCTATATTGGAATTGCACAAAGCATCTTTCTATATTGGAATTGCACAAAGCATCTTCCTTTATTCGAATTGCACAAAGCATCTTCCCATATTGGATTTGCACAAAGCATCTTCCTTTATTGGGATTGCACAAAGCATCTTCCTATATTGGAATTGCACAAAGCATCTTCCTATATTGGAATTGCACAAAGCATCTTCCTTTATTGGAATTGCACAAAGCATCTTCCTTTATTGGAATTGCACAAAGCATCTTCCCATATTGGAATTGCACAAAGCATCTTCCTATATTGGAATTGCACAAAGCATCTTCCTTTATTGGAATTGCACAAAGCATCTTCCTTTATTAGTTCCATATTTCTTATTTCATGATACTCATTAGATTGTATTAGAATGACTGCTTGATCAGGGCAATCAAAAAGATATCAATCTAAGAGTTTCCATACTTACTTTTTCATCAATAGTTGTATACCTGGCCAGGGTTTACAAATACTGAGATCAAGTAGTATGCACTTACATGCTATCATATTCCTTGCTTTTCATATCATTATACACACAAGATTTCCCGTTTCCTAGATTTTCCTCCAGATATCATTTCTAAATCTCATCTTTTAACATACAGATAAGAGAGATTATAAAACATTTTAAGGAACATTGAGTAAGATATAAGTTCTCATCTCCCTTGTGTCCTTATAGGACTAGTCAAAAGAATTAAAAAAAACAACTACTTTCATATCTTTAGCACATAGAATCAGAAAATGAAATATCAAAATGACTTTATTTCCTCTGACCTGCCTGGGACGTCTGTCCATGTCCTCTATTGTTACTAGGAAACTGTCTCCTTTGTGATTCTTGTTGACTCTGCCCCTGAGGTTGAGTCATCATTGGATTCCCGTATGGACAATCCCTTGCTGGATGTCCCTGTTGTCTACATTGATAGCAGACCCTGGTCGCAAAATAGGGTCGGTGAGATCCAGTTCTCGATGTTGATGCTATATCGGGGGCTCTTCTTGGATCATTACTATGATCCCTATCTCTACTTGGCATCCATTGTGTCTGGGTATGGAATCTTGATGATGCCGTCGATACAGAAAATCTCGGCTTCTTAAAACTTTCAGACTTTTGTTTTTGAGTCTGACTATACACCTTCTTGTTACTAGTCTGTCATTTCTCAATTTTAGACCTCTCTATCCTCCTTACTGATTCCACAAAGGTGGCAAACCTCTCCCTGTTCTCTAAAGCAGACACAGAAGTGGTCAGTTCAGCGTTCAACCCCTTCTCAAAATGCCGAACTCTTTCCTCATCACTAACTGCCATTTGCGGACAAAACCGCAATAACTCCATGAACTTAGCTTCATATTCGCTAATGTTCATCTGTCCTTGTTCAATCCTCTCAAATTGAGATATCTTCTCATCTAGATACGTCTTAGGGAAGTATCTACTGACGAATTCTCGTCAAAATACCTCCCATCCAATTTCTTCACCTGGTCTCTTATCTTCCTCTATCATCCACCAATGACCAGCACTTCCTTTTAATAAGTATACAGCATGTCTTACTTTTTCAGCTTCAGGAATATCAAGGATCCTAAAAGCCTTTTCTAGCTCTGTCAGCCACAGATCAGCATCTACTGGATCAGATGTACCAGCATAATCTATGGCTCCAACCCGGCGAAGTCTCTCAAAAGTCTTGCCGGCTCCATAACCCTCATAATGGGTTGGTACCCTAGGTACAGGTGGTGGCATCCTGTCTGCCATATGTGTAATGGCTGTCAGGAATTTCTCAAATAAAGCATGAAGGGCTGTATTTTCTATCACAATTGGGTCAATCTGAGACTGTTCAGGTGCAGGCCCTTCCCTATCCTGGTCTCTTGCACCTCCTCCTGGTGCAGCAGTGCTGCCCTCAGCAGCATGTTCTTCATGTTGTCCAGACATCTTCAAGTTCTTCTTCTCCTATGTGAGCAGAAGATACTATCAGATAAACTGGAAGACACTTAGAACAGACTCTACAATCTTAGTCCTATGTCTCTGTAGACTCAGCGAACCTAGAGCTCTGATACCACTAAATTGTGGCATACAACTCATACAAACATAATTAACTAATGCGGAAGCGTTCATCAAGCAGTGGATTAGCGAAAATCACTAAAAATTAAAACTTTTTGCAAAGAGATCCATTCACAGGAAAACCCCTTTCATTCAGAACCAAAGTAAATCTTTACATCCTGGTTCATATATATACATCTCATGTACTTTTGCTTCTCGAGGAATGCAAACATTAACTACTCTGTCTTAACTATACACAGGTAGTATAAAACCTTCGAGGCATTAAGCCAAAATCTCGAAATCACTAACTACTAATCCGAGGACCTGAGAGTAGAGAGACGACACATAGGACTTTATATACATCTGAACATGACATGACAGCCAATGTCTCCACCTGAGACTTCACTGATGTCCCTTCTGCTGCTATTGTTGTCCTTCACCTCCTGAAGGATTCTTGTCTCTTCGTCCGCGTCCACCTAAAAATGTGGTTCCCACGGGGGTGAGACAATTATAAAAATTGCCCCAGCGAGAGATATAACTCTCCGCCAGAAACATTGTTATTGTAACTTAAGAAGATAAATATGAACAGAGAAATCATATTTAATTGACAGCAGGTAAATGTCTAACAGTTTAGACCATCATTCTATGTTAGAAGCATTACAGTTAAAATAGAATCAACATATCATTTATCCTTTAAGGAATATGAAGAACATGTATAACATTTATTCAAACTACAGAATCATTATCACTGCATTAACGTTCTTCAGGCTTAGATCATATAACTAAAGCCTAGCATTATCGTTGTGGAGTCATGGCCCGTAGACACACTCTTTTCACAAGGTGTTGGGATCTCAATCCCTTATTTCAACACTGGGAATTCTCATCCCTTCACAATTTCAATGCACTAACATGTGATTCTGGGTAGTTAAACCCTTAGCTCATCACCTGAGCATTTTTACCACATTCTCCAGCAATTTACACCTTTAGGTCATCTGACCAAGATAACCATGGTACTTGTTATACAAGCATCCATCATGGCACTTGAGGCCCATCAACTCTCTTGCTACCTCTTACCGGGCACAAGGTATATTATGGCACACAAGGCCCAATAAACAAATTCAAACTAATAACACATCATAGCTCATACCTGGCTATGCTCATCATCTCATGATACCTGCATGGTTAGCACATATGATAGCAGCACATCAATTATCTATCATCACCATTCAAAAACAATATATTAATAATTCAAGGGTATTACCCTTAATCCTTTACCAGGATTTGGATTTCCATCACACATAGCTCATCAGAACACTGTACATCTTGTCACCTTTCACTAGGCAACAACTTTATTCACATGGCTTACAAAACCATTCACATCTTGTCACCTCTCACTAGGCAACAACTTTATTCACATGGTGCACAAGGCCATTCACATCTTGTCACCTATCACTAGGCAACAACTTTATTCACATGGCGCACAAGGCCATTCACATCTTGTCGCCTCTCACTAGGCAACAACTTTATTCACATGGCGCACAAGGCCATTCACATCTTATCACCTCTCACTAGGCAACAACTCTATTCACATGGCGCACAAGGCCATTCACATCTTGTCACCTCTCACTAGGCAACAACTTTATTCACATGGCTCACAAAACCATTCACATCTTGTCACCTCTCACTAGGCAACAACTTAAAACAAAGGCTTACAAGCCCAACTCATCTTGTTACTTCTTTCTCAGTAACAAAAACATAATGGCACATATGGCCAATCAATTCTTATCAAATAAACATCATTATTCAAGGGTAACACTACTATTCCCTTACCAGGGTTAGGGTTTCCCATTTCTCATTAATTCAGACCCTCTTGAGTTAACCAACTTTATCTTGTATTAAGGTATTTCCCCTCTTAATACATTCCATCACAGAATACTCACCCTTAGCATATAATGCATAGGCCACACATTAGAATTGTCCAGCTATCTCACATGATATGGACTTATCTTAGTTTAAGGCATAACTTTATTATAAAGTTGCCTATAAACAATCGCAATGATACACCCTCAACTAGGGTTTCATAAGGATACACCCTCAACCAGGGTTCACAATGATACACCCTCCACTAGGGTTTCACAAGGTTACACCATCAACCAGGGTTTCAACCTTTGTACCTTCATTTATTACCATTACTAATCATCATTTGATCAATAGAACATTCATCATCTTAATTCTCAAAAATTGAATTACATTGGACCTCCATTACATAAGGTATCCAAATGAATTAGGGTTTCCAATGTTGATTCCTTCAATCATTGGATTCATGGAACCAATCATCAATTGGACCTACCCTCATACTTCAATTGAGTTCAATAGGTCAACCTTCAACTAATTTGACCCTCAATTGACCCTCAATTGATCATCAATTGGGGTTGGAATCAATTGAATTAGGGTTTAGAATCAATGAACCTTCAATATTCATCAATGTGTAACTAGTTACTTCATAACTATTGAACCACCATTCAAATGGGGTATGACCTGAACCCAAACGGTCTTGAGGTCGTTTGGATGACCTCCAAACGGTCTTGAGACCGTTTGCCCATCATATCACTCAAATCCAAGCAATCTAATTAGGGTTTGGTTCATTGAAGTGCTCACCAAATCAGCAATCTATTGCAGATCAACTTGATATCTTTAGACCTTCAACCACTGAACTATACTCAACCCTAGACCTCCAAACGGTCTTGGGTGACCACCAAACGGTCTTGAGGTCGTTTGGATGACCTCCAAACGGTCTTGAGACCGTTTTCCCATCATATCACTCAAATCCAAGCAATCTAATTAGGGTTTGGTTCATTGAAGTGCTCACCAAATCAGCAATCTATTGCAGATCAACTTGATATCTTTAGACCTTCAACCATTGAACTATACTCAACCCTAGACCTCCAAACGGTCTTGGGTGACCACCAAATGGTCTTGAGGTCGTTTGAATGACCTCCAAACGGTCTTGAGACCGTTTTCCCATCCAACCTTTGGACTCTAGTGAAAATTCATCATGGATTGGTCTATCGAGTTGATCAACAAATCAGCATTTAGTTGCAGTATGATTTGGTACCTTTGGACCTTCAATTGGTCAACTATACTTGACCCCAGACCTCCAAACGGTCTTGGGGTGATCCCCAAACGGTTTTGAGACCGTTTGGGCTAATCAACCCAAAATCTCAACTTAACTCATTGGAATTTCAGCACTATTTTCAATTAGGGTTTGCCTAATTGATTAGTCTTCAACTCATGATCCCTTTGGAGTTAACCCCTAAAATTTGGAGTGTCATTAACCAACATCATTATGAACAAAAATCTCATACGGTCAACTCTTGGTCAACGCACGCAAACGGTCTTGAAACCGTTTTCCCAAGCAGGTCAAGTTGACCAGGTTGAAAATCAGCACTTAATCCAATTAGGTTTCCCTAATTGATTAGGCTTCAACTCACGATTCCTTGGGAGTTAACCCATAAAACTTGGTGAGTCATTATAAAACATAATTAGGATCAAAAATCTCATACGGTCAACGCTTGGTCAACGCACTCAAACGGTCTTGAAACCGTTTTCCCAAGCAGGTCAAGTTGATCAGGTTGAAAATCAGCACTTAATCCAATTAGGTTTCCCTAATTAATTAGGCTTCAACTCACGATTCCTTTGGATTTAACCCCTCAAATTTTTAGGGTCATTAGCCTACATAATTAGGAACGAGATTCCCAAACGGTATATGCTTGGTCAACTCTTTTATACGGTTTTGAAACCGTTTTCCACCAAACGGTTTGCAAACCATTTGGTCACCAAACAGTTTTGGTGAAACCGTTTGGTCCCAACCAATGAGATCATTTGCTCCCTAGATATTTGGTGAGGTACTTGCTTATGATGATGTAATCATCATCTTCCTTCGTGCACCCAAGAACAGCAACCGTTCTTGATGGAATTTGCAGCAAAGAAGCAAAAGTTTATCAAATTGAAGAAATCAATCAACAAAGCATAGAAGATTGATGCAATAGCAATGTTTGAGGGTTTAAGTTATAAAACCCGCCTCAAATTTGATCTCCAAGCTTCAAGCTCCGTGGCTTTAATGGTGGATGAAGCTCCAGAAGCTATCCAAGGTTCGTTCTTGAGCTTTTGGATGAAATGAATGGCTAGAAATGGAAATCGAGTGAAGAAAACCTAGAATCAAGCATTGATTTAGGGTTTTCACCATGAATCCAAGGTAGAAGATGATCTAACCTTACCAACAGGTGGTGTTCGTCCTTCTCCTGCTCCTGGACTCTCCCTAGGTCGGCCAAAGCAAGAATTAGGAGGAAAAGACTAAGGGTTCGTTCCTTATGTGTTATTGAAATAAGGTATATATAAAGAACATGTATATGTGTCTTTTATGAAAGAGAAAATGAAAGCATTTTCTTTTAATTCCATACTAATTTCCCCCTAATCCTCCTTCATTACTTGATCACGAAACCACCTTAAAACTTTCGTAAAAGCTCTTCATTATCCAAGAATTAATGGAAAAGAAATTAAGCACCTTAATCCATAATAATAATAATATATCTTTTTGAGTGGGAATTCTTTTCCTTATAATAAGGTGAGTGGAATTTCACCTACTTAGGATATTTTCGTTCCTTATCTTGGCAAAGGAACGTTCATCCTTATTCAAAATCAACCCAAAACATTTTGGTTGAAATCCCTTCAATTATTTTTATTCATTTTTGCCCTAAATCAAATTAGGGTTTCAATTAGGCATTAATCTTGATTATTTTAATATCAAGATTCTCTCTCCTCCAACTTAATTCAAAAGAGGAACCCCTCTCACTTTCTTTTCTCTACATGATGCCAAGAAACATTAGGGACCTTATTGAAGTGGTAATTTGCATATTGAACCCTAGGTTTTTGGGTAAATTCCACTTTTCACCAAAACTAGGTTTTAATGCACAACATTGCTTTACAAGCTTAATCTTGGTGCCCAAGCTTGTGAAAACCATACCACTACATAGTATTCATTCTTATGATGTCTCAATATCAGAGGAACATTTTATAATGCAACATTTGCAAGTTGACCCCTCAACTTGGGTAATTTGCACTTTAGTCCAAAATAAGCAAACATTGCTTCAACATTGTTCGAACAGGACCAAAATTGAAACATAAGTTTCTCACGAGCCCTAATTACTTTTCCCAAGATAAGATTAAGAATCTACTTAACCTTATTAGGCAAAACATCTAGGGTTAAATCATAACCCAGGTCAGGGATGTTACACTAAAGGCCTTTTCTAGTTCAGTTAACCACAGGTCAACATCTGCTGGGTCAGTTGTTCTAGCATACTCTGTGGCTCCAACTCGGCGAAGTCATTCAAACGTCTTGCCGATTCCTTGTCCTTCGGGATGGGTAGGTGCCCTAGGTGCAGGTATAGGCATCCTATCAGTTATGTGTGTCATGGCAGTCATAAACTTCCCAAACATTGTTTGGACGGCTGGGTTCCCCATGTCAGTTGGATTGAACTGGGGTGGTTCTGGTATAGGTTCTTCTCTATCTGGTTCTCTTGCACCTCTTCTTGGTGTAGCAGCACTACTCTCCGCAACGTGTTCTTCGTGAGGTCCAGACATATTTAGTTTTATCTTCTTCTCCTGAGGAGCAGAAGACACTATCAGATATACTGGAAGATACTAGAACAGACTCAACATCCTGAGTCCTATGTCTCTGTAGACTCAGCGAACCTAGAGCTCTGATACCACTAAATTGCAACGTATGTCTCGGAAAAATGATATCAACAAATGCGGAAGCGATTAACTAGTAGAGGAATTATTTAAAAAAAATCACTAACAATTAAAACTTTTTGGAAAGAGATCTTTAAGTAATAAAACTCTTGTATAAGAAAACAAAATAAATTGTTTACATCATGATTCGTCATTACATCTCTGTAAAATCACATCTCGAGTGATTACATACACCAATTGCCCTGTTATCTGTGCAAGGCAAGATACAAAAATCTCAAGGCATTAAGTCAAAAACCTCAGATCTACTGACTCCTAGGACCTGAGAGTACAGAGACGACACATAGGGCATATTATCTATAAGACTTGACAGATAGTGTCTCCACCTGAGAAATCACTGTTGTCCCTGATGTTGTTGCTGCTGCTGCTGTTGCTCACCCTCAAATGGGTTCCTCCGTCCTCGGCGTCTACCTAAAAAGTCGAATCCCACGGGGGTGAGACAATTTGAATAATTTTCCCAGCGAGAGTTATAACTCCCCGCCAGAAGCTTTGTTATTGCAATAAAGAAATAACAATAAGCAGTATAACTATAAACATTCAACAGCAGGTTTAATATTAAGTAAAGCAACATTCTTTTAGCAATCATTTCAGTTATAACTTAATTGAATATTAAGGCATATCTCAATAAGGAATATGAAGGACATGTATACTAGTTATCTCACTAGAACATTCTAAACAATGTATCATCAATCATTGTTTCTCGTAGTTCAACCTAAGCAGTTATGCTACATGGCTGATTATGTTTTTCAAACATTATTATGCCCTGAGGAGATGAGTTACACCTCTCATACTCCAACCGACCATTACAAAATTGCAATCAGTACCATACATAGGTCATTAGAAGAGTCGGAGTCCTATGACCTCATCCTCCTCAATCAGTGTGAGGAACAACATGCAGGACATCTCATGTCTCTACTATAATAGCTTTCCAGGGTATCCTGGCAACTTTGCTATTAGAGTCACAGTGGCATGCTGTACTCTCTTCGCCATCGAGGGATTTCTTGTTTATCTCACATCCATGCGGAATTAACAACTTCATCGAGAGATTAGTGATATATCATCCGGGAATAAACATATAATGAAGGAATGAGAGATTAAAGTACATCTCACATCAATCCCTACATTAGGACATAAGGATATTCGCGTCCATAACCCCAACATACTCAAAAGTATGTTCTCCAGGAGTTCCCTTAGGAAAACCTGTTTCACCATCATTAAACTACTGGCAATGATGGATCTATGATCAGGGCTCTACATGATATCATTATACTTGATTATTTAAGTACATTATAGCATTATTTTAGCATCAGGCATGTTTTCAAACATAAACCATTAAAACACTTGCTATAAAGAAAGAGTATTGATTGTATCAAGTTCATTTCATATCCAGTTATCATTAGGATATCAATCCATAACCATCTCATCATTATGATTCAGGAACATGGGTGTTCAAACCCTTATATTATCAAAACACTTGTTACCAAGTAACCATTAAGTCATTTTAACAGAATGATCTTGATTGTAACAGTGCATATATTTCTCATGGCTATCACAGCCTATCAATCTCATATGTTACCTCTTACTAGACAACATAGTATGTCATCATTTTCAAAGCTTATAAAGTTCTTTTAATAAAATGACATCATAACCCTTACCTGGCTATGATCACCTCTTTATAAAAACCTACATAGTTAACACAATTGATAACATGCATATTGTATCTATATCAGCACAATGCAAGTTCTTTCCAAATTAATTATAGAACACCACGGCCGTGCTATCTTGCACGGTTGTGCAAGAGTAAGCAACCACGGTCGTGCTTCATTACACGGTCGTGCTAAAGAGTGTTCACCACGACCGTGTCATATCACCACGACTAGTTTCTAGGGTTAGGTTTCCTTTTTAATTCAATTAGGGTTATACAACCCCTTTAACTTATAAAGGCACAATGATTACTCAATCCATAATCAATTATAGAGTGTTATGCTTAAAAGCATAACCCAAATTAGGGTTTACTATACACACCATCACATTTCCCTAAATTAGGGTTTACTATTCATATTGCATCACATTACCCTAGGTTAGGGTTTTCTATTCACATTACCATGAATTGAGATCATACTATCACCAGGTATGATGATTACTTCCATTAGTGCCTTCAAATTAGGTTAAGATTCATTAACCAATCATAATTAGGGTTTCCATGATCTCACTATGAAGGATCATACCCTAATTAGGTATATTCATAGATATTGGAAGCTTATTACTTGATTCTCATACATATAGGGAATCTTCTCTCTCCTCTTACTATTAGATGATGTTTACATCACTCTTGATTAGGTTAAGTCAAATCATCCTTGTAATCATAAGTCATGTCATCACCATTATGGTCATTAGGGTTTGCTTGATCAAGGGGTATTAGTCACACTATCCCACTAAGGGTACTTTTATAATGTTCACCATTAGCCATAACAGGCATCAATCAACTAATTACTTAGTCCCTTAAACACTTTATGTATCTATAGGGTTCAGGTTAATCAACTACTAAACCATCTTAACCACTAAGGCATCAAACGTTCTTGACCTTAATAGACCCTAAACGGTTTTACACTTTCAAGCTCCAAACAGTTTTGAAACCGTTTGGAGTTGTTGACCGTTTGGTCCCTTTGACTTTCAAGACCGCATGCCCAAATACGCCATCAAGACCGTTTTCCCTAAGTGAGGTGAAGACCGTTTGGCAAACTTTGACTTTTGAAACCGCATGGACAAATCGATCTTGAAACCGCATGGTCACCAAACGGTTTGGGATCGTTTGGTCCCAAACGGTCTTGAGACTGTTTGGTCCCAAACGATCTTGGACTCAAACGGTATTGAGACCGTTTGGACCCAAACGGTCTTGATACCGTTTGGTCCAAACACCCTCAAAACCGCATGGACCAAAAAGTGTGTCAACTCTTCCAATTGAGTTAGGGTTTCCAAGGTTGAACCCCTCAATCGATCATACAGTGGTTAGCCACTTATCAATTGAGTCAATTAGGTCAATCCTCAACTGATTTAACCCTCAATTGACCCTCAATTGATCACCAATTAGGGTTTGGATTGATTGGATTAGGGTTTGGAAACGATCACCCTTCAACATGTATCAACATGTGTCTAATTGACCTTGAGACCATTGGACCATCATTCAATTGGGTCATGACCTGACCCCAAACGGTCTTGGGATCATTTGGACATCCTCCAAACAGTATTGAGACCGTTTCCCCATTATTTTATCAAAAACTAAGTCATTCACTTAAGAGTTGAACCCTAGATTTGGTTATAAAATCAGCATTTAATTGTTCAACAACTTGATATGATTGGACCCTCAATTGGTCAACCCCACTTAACCCTAGACCTCCAAATAGTCTTGGGTGATCACCAAACGGTCTTGAGACCGTTTGGGTGATCCCCAAATGGTTTTGAAACCGTTTGGGCCACTCAACCCAAACTTCAACATAATTGCATCATTGAAATCAGCAATAAACCCGATTAGGGTTTAGGTGACTAATGAGCCTTCAATAGTTGATTTACTTGGAATTAGTTGATGATTCTTGGTGAGTGATTAGTCCATAATGTTTACAGAAGATCTCTAAATGGTCAAAGATTGGTCAACTCATCCAAATGGTCTTGGACCGGTTGCTCCCAAACGTTCTTGGTTGAAACCGTTTGCTCTCAAACGGTTTTGAAACCGTTTGCTTCCAAACATTTTTGCAAACCGTTTGGGCAAGAGGTGGAGGACCGTTTGCTTAAGTAATATCAGGATGAACTTTGGAAATAACGCCACCTTCTTCTACCTCAAGAACATGGACTGTTCTTCACGGTTTTGATAGCAAGAACACCCAAAGGTGTCTAAAGGAAGAAGAGCAAGCAACGATTCTAGGAGAAAAAGGTGCAAAAGCAAAGCATAAGGTTTAGAGTTATAAAACCCGCCTTTGGTATGATCTAGAGCTCCAAGCTCCGTGCCTTTAATGGTGGATGAATCTCCAAAGGTCACCCAAACTCCGTTCTTCAAGATTTGGATGGAGAAGATGGCTAGAAAGAAGAGTTGTATAAGAAAGACTAACAAACCAACCTTGTAGTAGGATTTCCTTCATGAATTCAAGATGGATGATGATCAAGACTTACCCAAAATAGCCTAGTCGTTCTCCTCTGCTCCTGAGCTTCTCCTTAGTCGGCCAAAGCAAGAAGATAAGAAAAGGAATGAAGGGAAACAATCCCTTGCTTTGTGGAAAAAGATGTACTTATATATTTTTCGGTATTTTCAAGGCAAGGAGGATTATTTCCTTTATTTTTCAACTATATCCAACCAACCCTTCTCCACTTTATTAGCCACGTCTCTCCATTCTTATCTCATGCAAAACCTCTCCCTTATCCAAGGTTAAAGAGAAAAGGAACCAAACACCTTACTAAGTTGCACATATAAAAGGGTCATTTTTCATAAAACTTGGTTATTTAGATATAAAGGTTATCTTTCTTATTGATCATTCAAATGAGGCACCCTCCTCATTTTCTTTGCTCTACTTAATGCCAAGAGTCATGAAAGATACTCTAGATGGTATATTTTACATGTTGCACCCTAAGTTTTGGGTAAATTGCACTTTACACCAAAACTAGGTTTTAAAGCACAAAGATTGCTCTTCAAGCTATATCTTGGTGCCCAAGCTTGGAGAATCCATATCACTACATCATATTCATTCTCATGATGTCTTAACATCAGAGGAACATCTTCACATGTGCAATTTTCAAGTTAATCCCTCTAATTGGGTAATTTGCACATTAGTCCATATTTATCAAAACAATATTACAACATTGTTAAAAAAGGACAGAAATGGAAATTTATGTTCCTCAGAAGATTTAATTACAAATCAAAAGATAAGCACAAGCATCTAATCACATATTTAAGCAAAACACCTAGGGTTAGTTCATAACCCTGGTCAGGGATGTTACACATACCTCATACATTTTATATCTTTGGGAGTTGTTATACCTCAATGCTTTCTAGAAATGAATTAGGGTTTTGTATTTACATGTTAAAACATATGCATATTATTATATTAATATGGGATGTTGATTATATTATTGTACATCACTTAATGTGCAAACAATATTCATTAAGGTATATCTTTATTCTTGGTTGGTAAAATCTAAGAAACCAAGCATACCATTTTATTAACCATGGAATAGGATATGATTTTAGGTTTAGGTTCACTACATTTCCTCTAATTTGAGAAAATTTAGGCTTAATACATATTTAGATTTCTATAAGGACCAGTTGGTAGGATCACCATTATATATTAGAATCTTTTTAGTAAATAACACTTGTTTGATGCAGCCTTAATTCACCCAATTAGAAATAACTAATCAAGTGAAACTCTAATCATGTAGTGCCCTGTTCTGTAGAACAATTCAGTGTCAGGACTTACTGGATAGGGAAATGAGTATTCCTATAGGAAACTCAGAGCACATACTGTTGAGTATGCGGGGTGAAAAGAGAGTACATCCTTGACATCCAGATGTTAAGATTTCAGAGGATGGGTGTTGTCATGCCTCAGTGTGAGAATAGTGGATATGCGTACATATGTGATTAAGGACAAATGTGGTTGTACCTCAGATGATAGGGTGGTATATACCCTGGTTTTGGGTGTTGTGACGTTTATACCAAGGACGGGATGGTGTTTAGCAGTTTCACTATGTCATTGTAGGAAACTTGACTATTATGTCACTGTCTTTGACTCATATTGACCGAGGGTGAGAGATCTTAGGATGTCGATACTCCTAGATCTTGTACATAATTGAATAGCCCTTTTCAGTGGTCAGTTGGAGTTTGAGTGGTATACCTCACTATCCTCAGGTCTTGATAAAGGACGTAATATAGCCATGTATATATCTACTTAGGGTTAAACACACTTCACATTGAACGTTTACCCTTGCCATGTTTCCTATACTTCCCAGTTATTATGCAATGTAGTAAGAGAGATCAATTGCTATACATGTTCTTCATATTCCTTCTTATCATGTTCTTATGCCTATCTGTTATAATTTCTTAACCAGCTTAACCTTTGTAATTAGTTTAAATAATTCTTTAGTTGAATCTGCACATCCTGTTAAATAGTATCATATCTTGTTGTAACAATAATCATTGTTGAGATTTATATCTCTCTCCGGGACATGGGTCTCACACTTGTGGGCTACTACATTTTTTTAGGTGGTCGTCAACCACGTGGGTAGTCTCGAGGTGTTGAAGAGGAGCAACTTGGAGATCAGTGAACTCAGAAGGTTGTTTAGATGCTAGTTTTGTAGTAGAGGCCTATGTGTCATCCATGTACTCTCAAGTCCCAGGAGGGTTGTGTTTTGTAGTTGGTGTATATTGACACGTGGTTTTGGCAGTATGCCTTGATTGTATATATATGACACGTACGTGTGAACAAGTTCTTTTGTATACAGGTTGTGGTGGATGCCACTGAATAGTTGTAAATACCTGATATGGTATGTGATATGATATGAGTGGTTGGACCTTGTTGTAATATGTTTTTTCTTTAAATACCGATGTTTGAATCTATTCTAATTTACCTTATTTTTTTTAGTAATATGATGTTTAGTAGTTGATCGAGTGCTTGGTTTTGAGTAATCTCGTTTGGGGTGACATTGGGCGTCACAAGAACCACATTTAGATGAATGCCACTCGTATTCAAACTTGACCATAAGAGAATCACATTCCTTAGAACAAATTTCCAACTTAGAGGGGAATTCAAAGTTAGTAAAAATAAGAACCTGCAACCTTACAAACTACATCCTCTTATTCACTAGTTAGTCAATCCGAGCACAGCAAAGTCCCAAATAATGAGCCAATATGATTGAACATCCTCTTATCCTAGAGTTCTAATGGAATATCATGAACTCTAACCCAGACTGGAACATCAGAGAGTTTAAATCTAGAAATCACATTCCCTGGTTTCTAACGCATTAGACCAAGTAGTTTACCTCTGACAGTCCATACCCCTCCTTCAAGTGCATTCTCTAGATCTAGTGCATCTGAGAACTTCACAATGAAGAAGCCTTTTCCTCTTCCTAGGATTTCAATAGAGTCGTTAACATGCCTGAGCTGAGAGAAGTAAACCTCCAAAGTCGACAATGAGGCTTAAACCTGATGATGTACCCTGCCAAACAACATTTCCATTTCTCAACATTTTCAACTACCTCATCTCTTGGGTGCCTGAGTTTACCATCAATCATCGTGATTTCATTCTTCTCCAAATCTATAGTGTTCCCCATTTTAGCTGGATGAAACAACTCATACCATGCTCTCTTCTCTTGAACTGATGGCTTGAGCACAACTTCAAATGAGAAAACCTTTGGGGACGAGCTCGACGAACTGCCCTTGTCGCCTCCTGCGACGTCACCACTGCTTTCTGCTATCATCATGAAGTTTTTTTAAGTAGAATTCAATGTATAGAGAAGTAGGACTTATATTTTTTTTCTACAATTGCTACACATATGATTGTCTTCTTTGTACTCCTGATAAACATACATGTGTCCTTACACATTAAAATGTAACAAAACATATTTTACTTTTATATATTTTGCACTTAATATTGATTCATATTTTTGTAAACTTACATAGTCATTACAGAGAGAGTTGTGATCATTCGAGAAATCATCTTAGTGTAGTCTGTTTATTTGACTTATTTCATAAAAATCTTGAATGAAAATGTGTAAACATTACAAAAGTGAAAATAGATAATTGAGTTGACAAATAAATTTATTACTATAAGTAAACTATGGAGATGAAATCAAGTGAAGAAAAATAAAGAAAGGTGAAAAGAATATGAAAATATATAAGAGAGATTTAGAGTCAATAAAAATTAATGTCATCTATTATTACTAACCATCTTTCTCCAATATTAATTCAAATACTCTACCAACCTCGTATACCAATAATTTAGACCTAACTATATCTTGCTTAGCAAATAAATCACTAAATTTAATTTTAAAAATTATCTTACTACTTACTCAATTAAATACATGCTTGAAAATGAGGACGATAGTTTAATAGGAAAGAGAGACTTGAGGAGCCATTTTCAATAGAATATTATGTTTTCAAAACAAATGAATGTATATAAGTGGGGAAGTTAATCAATCATTTTAGAAGGAGACGGTGTTTGAACTTTGAATGAGAAAGAATGTATAGTTGTAGAGGATTATATTTATGTTTACTATTTACAACGTTTGTTCAAATAAAGTAAAATTTTAACTTTTTGTTATTTAGTATGAAAATAGTAACGATTTTATAAATTTTTATGCTATTAATGTGTACAGTTTCATAAATTTTATGTTAATGCTACTATGATTAATAGAAATGTATTCACGATGGAGTATGAAGAGGTTCATTTAACTACAATTTTTTATGTTACAAATATGGTTTCTCATATTGAAAATCGTAATAAATATGATATGCATATGATTTTTTGTATGGTATGGTTATTATTTTGGTATAAATTGTACCAGATCCGCATCATTGACATCACTAATGCCATATATGGATAACTATATGTGTGGCACAAATGGTTGTCGATAATAGATTTTCTTCAATGATAATGGGAATATCTTCTTTTAGTCGATAGGTGAATGTTAGCTTAAGTAATGGAACGACAGGTGATGCACAGTTAGGTTAAATTAAATTTTAAAAAAGGGAGGGGTTATGAGTAGACTTGTCAAATCGGTCGGTGAGTTGAGTTTGGGTCGGTATTGCGGGTTTGGGTCTCATAGGTGCGGGTTAAAAAGATATAAATTTAACAAGTGGAGCAATAGAACACCTAAACCTGACCCAACATGTTGTGGGTTTACTCCACTGGTGCCCATATAGTATGTGTACAATTAAAAATATGTTTCGAGTTGTCTCTCTATAAGAAAAAGTAGAATATTTCATTGAGAAACTTTACTGCAAACATAGAATAATGAGATAAACCATCCATTATGTTTGATGTCAACACAATGTATTATCTGTTCTTTATCTTAACCCATAATATTATAAAATAAACCATTTGTTGTATTCTAAAATAAAAAAATGATATAAATATTACAAATATCATAATATATTACTATAATAACACTATATTTTTTAATCTAAAATTAAAAAATTACTAACATAACATGCTCATATGGTTATTTGTAGCACAAAATAAACACAAAAATAATATAATTGATGTGAATATATATATTAAAATGAAACATAATAATTATATGTTAATGAACATAAACAACATTGTAAAATAGTATATTAGTAAGTTTGATAAAGCATATCAAATATGACATTTAGGCTTTATATTTTTACGCTATATAAATTACATGTCATCTATTTAGTTTATTTATACATGTGTGGGTCTGAGATGTCTTAAGAATCATATACATATCAGATTTATTATAATATGTTTGCCTTAATTAATTGGATCGTCTGTAAAACCTATTAATTAAACGTTTGAGTATGAGTATGAGTAATTTCTAACGGGTGAAAATTTTCATCACCCAAATCTAATTTAAACAAATCGACCAGCGGATGCCCACGATTTGGACAGAATTTGGCAGTGGAACGCAATCCTTACCCACATGAAATTAGCCATTTAGCTGTTATTGTTTGCCTGGATTTTTAAAGGAGTGCGAGCGATGATGTCAAGCATATGGCGCAACTGAGACTCATGCATGTCTTGTTGCCAGTACCAGCCGCCGTGGATGACTGGTTATGTGTGTGTGTTTGAGAGAGAGATTGTTATGTATGTGTGTTTGAGAGAGAGAGATGTTGATAGAGAGAGAGAAAGAGAGAGACTTGTCATGTATGTGTATTTGAGAGAGAGAGAGACTTTGTTATGTGTGTCTGTTTGAGAGAGAGGGGGGAGAGAGAGAGGCGCCTGCCAAGTCAGTCCTTACTATAAGATGAGGGCGGAGGCGACACGACAACCGTGCGTTGCATCCGCTGGCTTCATCGCCCGATCCCAACCCGGACAGGCGGACACGGACCTGTCGTTTGAACGAGCATCGCTTGCCAGTGTGTATCATTCCACATCCCCTGCTCTCCTTTGCTCTGGTTCTCTTCTCCGTCCTCGCCGCTTTGGGATCGGTCGCCAGAAAGCAGCGTCTGACTTGGAGGAAGAAGGCCAATCATAGCTCTCCTCCTCCTAGTCTTCCCTCACATCTCCACCTCGATCATCTCCTCCTCCTTGTCCTTTCATATTACCAGGTAGGTCAGCGTCTCCCCTTTTTTTGCGGATCTCATCGCACCACTAGCAGTCGAACGTAGCTGCTGTTGGTCCAATTCCAGCCAGGTGACTCTCTGTCTTCCCCTCACCAGTCACGCCGTAGCAGTCAGCCATGGCCACGAAGCCTCACCCTATTTCCGGGGACGCCGCCAGGGAGCCCTTGATCCCCCCTGTCATCGTCAACGGCAGGGACTATGAGTCCGGCCGAGGGAGTGAAAGCAGCGGCTCCCTGTGGATGGTCATCTTCAGCACACTCGTAGCCGTGTGCGGGTCATTCCAGTTCGGGATATGCGTATGACGCTCATCATTCCCCTCTTCACTCTTTACTTGGTGTGCTAATTGATTGCTGCCCATGTATGGCTTCTTCTGGATTCTGAACCGGCCTCTTTTGCAGATGGGGTACACGGCTCCCACCCAGTCCGCCATCATCTCCGAGACCGGCATCTCCTTGTCCGAGGTAAGTGATGAGAGCTCCATTCCTTATGCTAGCTTGAATTCTGATATGATTTTCAATTTTCATCAAATTCTCATCGTCGACCCGGCACGACTGCAGTTCTCCCTGTTTGGCTCCATCCTCAACCTCGGTGCCATGCTCGGGTCCATCTCCGGCGGCCAGGTGGCCGATTGGGCAGGACGCAAGGCGGTATGTGAACGACCACGTCGGTTTTCTGCTACTATTAGCTTCTGTTTGGGGACATGGCCTCTTTGCTGTGTTGTGTCCTCTGCTGAAATTTTGGGACAAAGAAAAACATGACCTTTGATGTGATTAATTGCAGGCCATGCGGATGTCCTCTGTGATATGCATCGCGGGTTGGCTGCTCATCTACTTCCCCGAGGTTGGTAAATTTTTCACTTCTGCCTGCCAAGATTGTTTTCGCTTCCGTGCTAATGTCAGTCGATTTGGATGCCCTTTCTTCCTTCTCCCTGTTTCACTTGCTTGTTTCTTCCCCGTTCCTCCGTAGCGTGTCGCTTACCTCGACGCCGGGAGACTCTTGACCGGATTCGGGATCGGCCAGTACTCGTATGTGGTAAGCGAAGCAACCTCTTGTTCACCTAAAGACTGACAATATACACACAAGAGTGACGACACACCTGTACCTGCTCCCAATCTCTCTCTATCACAGGTGCCCGTCTTCATTGCCGAGATCACACCAAAGCACCTCCGTGGTTTCTTCACCACACTGAACCAGGTAAAACCATCCAACCAATATCCACTCTCCTTTCATCTCCTCTACTACACCATCCAACCAATCCAGCTCCCTCTGCTGATGATACATTCCCCCAGCTCCTGATCTGCTCCGGTGTCTCCTACTCCTACATCGTCGGGACCGTCATCACGTGGAGGACTCTCGCCCTGTCATGTATGTTGACTTGTCCCTTTCACGCTTGATCTTCTTCTGTGGTGGAATTCAGAGCTACTTGTGTTAAACTGATTTATCGAATTTGTTGCAATGTGCAGCAACGGTCCCCTGCTTCCTGTCTCTGCTCGGATGCTTCCTCATCCCAGAGTCACCCAGATGGCTTGTAAGATCACACAGTCTTAATTTCATATCCTCGTCAAAAAGGTAACTTTGAAATGCGTCATTTTTCTGAATTGGTGGATGTTGAGAACTCTCCAGGCAAAGGCTGGACATGACAAGGAGTTCGAGGAGGCTCTACGATCACTCCGAGGGAAGGACACTGACATCTCCGATGAAGCTGATGACATTCGGGTCTGTACTACTTTTTACTCTCTTTTTTTACGCCACATTCACCTGGCTAAGAAAGATAGAAAAACAAATCGCGCTCACTCGGGACTGGTTTGTAACTACTCATTCCCACATCCACCTTCTTCTTTACTTTGTGCAGGACTACGTGCAAACGTTCGAGCACCTCCCAAAGGCCACATTTGGCGACCTGCTCCAGCCAAGGAACTTCCGCTTGGTCATGGTAATTTTTGTATTTTTTTTTGCCACTGGAAATTGTATCCAACTCTTTATTAGTCTGGGTTTGTGTTGACTGTCAATGTCAAAACCTCAACTTTCTCTCTCACGCACACACAGATTGGAGTCGGACTTTTCGTGGTCCAACAGTTTGGAGGGATCAATGGCGTCATCTTCTATTCCAGCAGCACCTTTGAATCGGCAGGTATACAGATATTTCGTTCGTTCGTTCCCGGACAGCTCCTGATCAAATCTACTCTGCTTTTCATTTCAATACCATAATCGCTTACATTTCCTAGTTACTGTTGGGTTTTGAGTCTTGTGACCTTGCCTTCCATCTATCTATCAGGGCTGGCATCCGGCAACTTCGGAACCGTCTTGATCGGTATAATTCAGGTGCTTAGGCTTATGGGATCTCAAAAGCTAGTTTTTCATTCTTGTTCAGCTTCTCTGTTTTCGTATCAGAATGACATGTGTTGATTATCTCGAATTTATATTCAGGTTCCCATCACTTTATTGGGAGCTGTCCTGATGGACAAGAGTGGAAGAAGGCAGCTACTATTCGTGAGTTACTCATCACCAACGCCACCTCTTGGCGTTCACTTAGGGCATGTTTGGTTGGGCGTCGCCAATGACAAACTGTGAATTTGCAATGCATTTTAATACATCAAACTCACTAATTGCAGCCCTAATGCATCCTACCAAACTAGCCCTAAAGTGAATTATAATTCTTGGAAGAATTAAAACAAATTTTGACTTCTCAATCTCAATATTCAGATCTCCTTGTCTGGAGTACTTGCGGGTAGCCTCCTGTCTGCACTGTCATTCTTCTGGAAGGTAACTTTGTTGCTGGGTGTATCTGAAACACAACCACGCTTTATTTCATCTTCAGGAGATAAACCTTAGAGACCATTCTCATCTTTCTGGTTTTACAGGACCATGGCATTCTTGTGGACTGGGACCCAATCCTAACCCTGGCAGGCTTGTTGGTAAGAAAGAAACCTATATAGTTCATTTTAGATAGACTACATAAATTGATTTCCCATAATCATCACATTTTCAATAAATGCATCACTTCAGTTGTGTAAGTATCCGTCATGATCCTTTTATCTATCTTGATATACTCTGCACTTTGAAACAGCTGTTTGTCGCATCCTTTTCTCTAGGAATGGGTGCAATTCCTTGGGTTATTATGTCTGAGGTACCACATTTTGATCCTAATCCTTGAGCTATTACTACCTTGTGGATTTTATATTACATCCATGCATATCAATCACAATGTTTGCCCTTGCGTTGGTGTCATAGATCTTCCCTATTAACATCAAGGGGATAGCTGGAAGTGTAGTGACGATGGAGCACTGGATCGGTGCGTTGGTGCTGTCCTACCTCTTCAATTTCCTTAAAAGCTGGAGTGCTTCCGGTGAGTGATTTCATTGATTAGTTACATTTACTGTTGATTGATTTTCAGATGTATATTCCCACTTTCTTATGTTCTGGTTTACTTCTTTTTTTTTGCAAATGTGGAAGAATAAGTTAGAATGCCAATATGATTCCCAAGCATCTAGGTTTACTTCCCTATCTTATTTTCAACTGTACAGCCTCTGCAGCACCTGTGCTAGCTGATCCTTTGAATGCATATACATATCTTTTTAGTGAGTTAAGCTTACAGGAAAACCATTAGCCTTTTGTGGATATTACACACCATATAATCCAACCTGACGTTTTGGCCCTTTCATTATCATTATTCCTCACCCCACCCCCACCCCCACCCCTTTGGATACTACAGAGAAAAAAATAAAAATTATTTATTCTTTAATTGTCTTATAACACAAAAATTTGGGTGCTGATCGTGAAGCGAAGCACACAAAACACCAATAGTTTGACACGCCCATCCAGCCCAACAGGCAACACAATGGTAATAATGTAGGAATAGGTATACTTACACAAGATTTTCTATGTATGCACAGCTGGACCTTAATCATCCTCAATTCTATGTTTTAAGATTTTGATGCAGTTTTACCATCACGTAATCATGTTCTTATGCCATGCTAACTGCATGACCTTGGTTTCAGGTACCTTCTTCATTTTCACTGCTGTCAACGCATTGGGGATGGTCTTCATAGCAAAATGCGTGCCGGAAACCAAAGGCAGGACTTTGGAAGAAATACAAGCCGAGTTGAATTAGTTATAGGGAGCGAACACTTTAGAATGTATTGTTTCGGCCTCCATTCCCATTTTCCTGGATTAGCAAGGTTCGATGAAAGTATCCTTCTATTGGTTGAATAAAATATTGTTTGGTTCTAAAAAATAATTATAGTTTTGAATTGTAATTTTTGTATGAATGCATTATCTATACTAATATAAAAAGAACGAGTTTTGATGCTGCGCTCTCTTTGATTCAACCTCTTCTCTCATTTTTTCAAAGAATTTTACTCTTACAAATATTTATTCTCATACTCTCCTATTAACTTTTATTATCTTTAATTTTGTATTTCTTATTATGCTTTTTTTTATATTTCAAACCAAAAGGTAAAAGTTTAGTCCAATATTGCTTGTGTTGAGGAATGAAAGAGGATAGGCCCTACGCACACGCATGGTGGGCCTTGCCAACTGGGTTTGGGCCGGCCCGGCCCGGAAACCCTTTAATCGGGCGCGTCGGCACACGTCGCATCCCGCGCGCAAGGGGTGCAAATCCGGTCTCCCAGAGCCCCTTGTGCGGGCGCGGCCCTGGCTTGATTTTGCTCTTCGGTTCACTGAACCAAATAGAGACATTTGCCACATCTTTTCAACGCACCTCTTCGTTTGGACGCTTCCAAACGACGGTCCAGTTTGCAACCGCAACACAACTCTTCGCGCGCCTCTCTTTGCTATTTATCTTTGTCTCTCACTGTCGTTCGAAACAGTTGTAAAAGATCTCTCGCTTTCTTCTTCTCGTGCTGTCTGTCCACTGAAAGAACGATCAGTCGGCTTTCGCTCGTCACCGTGACTGCATGTGCGCGCTTCACGTCGGAAACGTTGTTGGATCCTACGTATGCCTTCACTAGTTTAGGTAAAATTGTATGAGTGCCATCTAACCCATCCTTCCATCACGAGTCATAAAAACACCACTCGTTGGCCCCACCCCACCCACCCCTTCTGGTGATTTGACCAGGCGTTCAGTAGCAGTTTTCTCCTCGAGCATGTACAACAATTGAGTTCGGATGAAAATCTCAGGTTTACTCGTAGACGATTCCGGGATTAATAGATGAACTAACATTTTTGTTACCTCAAGAGTTTGATGGCTGTTTGTTACCTCAAGAATTTCGATGGTTGTTCCGCTAGGGCAGTTTGTGAAAGTGAAAGGAGGGGGTGAACAGAGCAAAACCACTTGAACACAAGTTACTAGATCTTCAAGATATTTTATAAGATAATATTGTAGTATGAGAAGTAAAGAAAAAAAAGATGGTACAATTCACAAGTGAAGGTGACATGCATAGTGGTTCATCCTAAAGGATGTAGCTCTACTAGTTACAGGAGTCAATCTCTAAGATTTTTAATATTGCATCACTTATAATACTTTATTATAAGAGTTATAAAAAATGATTCCTCGTTCTAGATTAAGGGTAACTAACTTTTCTTTTAGGCCAAGGGCGCCAACAATCTTACAAAGGACTCACCTATCCATGACCAAGAGGCTTAGCCTTATCAAAGACTTATCTACTCTTGCAACAATTTTTTACCTTCACCAAAGACTTGTCGACTGTTGCAATAAGTCTTTGGCCTTCAAGACCTTACCCACTATTGACTTAGATCTTCTGTTTTTTATTTCTCCTCCACTAAAGAAAATATGTTCACTTAAGAGCCTCATGTCCTTCTTCTTCTCCTCTCTTAATCAAGAGAGAGAATCTTCATCTTCAGGAGAGAAAGACAGATTGGGAGGTAGAGGAATGAGAACCTCATAAGGTATGCATATATGACTAGCTCTCTTACATATTTCCTACTCACTCGAATGGATGTAACAAGTTTTAAGCTCATGATAGTGCAAGGGGGCTGTTTGGGGCACTTTGTCTCTCAACATGGGCATTTGTAATGGTTGGCTAACGAAGCTCGCAAGGGATTTTTTTATAACTGAGAAAGCCTCCTAGTTGTTAGAGTCATTTAGGATGAATTCTAGCCATTATTGGGGTCTCCAACATATCTTTTTTCACCCATCTAACAACTATATTGCATTGTAAAAAATGCATGCTACAGTACAATTGGTCGAGTTGTATCCCGATCGAAATATCTTGTTGTCTGAGAATTTTTTCTGTCAGTTGAGCTGCATATTGATAATAAACTCACTCAAAAAGAGGTTTTGGAAAGCCCTATGATCAATGTTGTTACCCGAGTTATACCCTGAAAAACTCATCCAATTGCACTTGCTGCTATTGCAGTCCTAATTCACTCTAATTTATTCTATCACATATATGAATTTCACTACAAATTATAAAATCATTACTGGTGTTTATATCAAAGATATTAGGAGAAAAATACACATTCTTCAAATCTTTATATTTATACATGTATTATCGATTTCTCCAAAATTAGGGTTTGCAAGTTTAGTCATTTGGAGTGTATCTATCTTATCTATAATCAATCAAGTAGACGAACTACACATAAATAAGTGGAATGGTTTCATTATCATTAAAATGAGGGATTAGTCAATTTAAACCTTGAGTCAACATTCTCCCCTTTTTAAGATGACAAACTATTCCATAAGTGCAGTAAAAGTATTTAAGTAAAATCATACATTTGGAGAAATCTAAAAGTTTTAATATATAATTGAGTTTTTATCCCCCCGATTATGCTAATTGAGTTCATATCCCCCCCTCAACTTATGCTATTTCTCTTGTAAGATTAACTTTCATAAAATTCTTAAAAACTATGTCTTCTCCCCATATACCCTCACATTTTCCTTTACATAAGACACATCCTCTCTTCCTTTGTCATATTAAAAGGTGGGGGTGAGAGGAAAAAAATCTTATTGGAACAAGGGGTGGGTACAAGATCCTACTAAAAAGGGTTTCTCCAAGCAATGTATGTAAAGCAAATCAAGACATGTATTTGAACAACCTTAGATTCAGTTCTAGCAAGAATTAAGAAAAGGATATGCGAACAAGTAATTCCAAGTAACAAATATACAAACTAAAGAGCAATTTTGAGTAAGTATGAAACAATATACAAGCATAGCACAAGACGAATATTGATTGATGAACTTAAAGTAGAACTACTTGTAGATAGACTACAAGTAGATGATATCACAAGTGAGGACTACTAGTAAGATATAAATCATAAAAAAAATATTCACAAGTTAAAAAATACCATAATTAGATGTTGAGAAATATCTATACAAAGGGATATGAAAATTAAGGAAGCATGGATGGATATCACTCACTAGAAAAAATGCATCACTATTAGGAACCATATGGGCCACAAACATAGTGGAAAAAATGTCACATTTCCTACAAGCAGATCTCATCGACAACAATGTATTCAGAAAGAGGACACACGAGGTACTTTTGTCGTGGAGTAAGTCCAACGACGTTGTCCTCAGGAAATGGTGTGTGTCTCTCCTCGTGTGCACGAGTGATTCTCAAAGAGGTCCTAAATGAAGTCGCATGACACCTAAATCTCTACTTACTCCAAGCATATGGATTGGAACTTTTCATCGTGCTTCTTGAGCCGACGGGATGGAGCATCTCTCGCATGATGATGTGCTAGAGTCACGGTCATTCTCCTTCTCTCTTTCTCTCTCTGAGACAATGATGGCTAGTGTTCACGTACAAAATGTATTTATGATCCAGTCATCATGACCTTCTAAATTGGAGAGGCAAGGAAGCAAGGTTTCCAAAACCCTGAGAAACGAAAAGGGAGCACTGTGTTTAAAGTGGGCCACTCGTGGACATCCAAACAAACATTTCAAATGTTTTGGAATCACATTATTAATTAGTTAATCAATTAATAGTATTAATTGATTGGTTAATAACATTAATCAATTATCTAATATCCAATCATCAGATTTGTGAATCCAACCAATCTCTTAGGATTAGTTGGTCAAATCATCATACAAATTGATAATTTTAGGTCCAATCAATTGGTTTAAACCTTTTAGCCAATTGTCTTGAATTTTATTTTAGAATTGTTCTAGTTGGTCACTTAAATATTTTAGTAATCAATATAACTTGGAACATTTCTAATTATGTCTATAATTATACTCCTATTCCTGCATCCTACGTGCGTGACTCTATAGGCTCCACATTATATTGTTAGTAATGTCCACAATCAAATTATGACTTCACAAGCAATGACAATATCTAGTAAGACTTCATTGCCACCCAAGTATTTGGTGATTAGAGAATAACTTTAACCTAATATTGTGACCAATATTATAGTAATTGTATAATCTGTTGGGTTTTAGAGGAGGCAGAGAAGCAGCGGAAACAAAAAAAATTTTCTCCACAAACCCAGAACAAAAGGAATCGCGTCAACATCTATACAATAGGAAAGATGGTTTGTGAATCATACCTTGTCCCGAGGCTTGCTCGGCGACAGTACCACGCGCCTTGCGCGGTTTTCACCTCCGGTCTTGGACGGTGTCTGTGCAGCTCCTGGTCGCACCGGGACTGAAGACTCCTCCTCCTACCGGACTGTCATATGATAGTTGTCCTCCTGAGCGGCAGTGTCCTCCCGCCTCTGAAGTAGTCCACACGGACCACCCAGAACTCCACTCTCCTTGTCCCATAAGGAAGTGGAAGGAGTCGCACCCTCCTGTTGACGTACTAGTCGCCAACACACTCTCCTGCTGTCAATTGCAACTGCAGTTGTCCTTCCCTTGCTGCACCTCCCTTTGCGGGAAGCACTTGCTCGGGCTCTCTCTCGGTTACCAAAACCAGAGAGAACGACAACTTTGCAGAGCAATCAACTTGCACTGAGTTGTACTCTGAGAAGCCCCCAATACCCCTATATATATAGGCAGGTCATGGGACAGGGTTCTCTGTGCCCGACAATATGGGACTAATGCAGGAGTAGAAGGGTTCGGGATTTTCCACAAAAGGCAACCATCTCGCAACCTGAACTGATCGGTTCACAAGTGAACCGGTCGGTTGGGGACATGAACCGATCGGTTCACCAATGAACCGATCGTTTGGGACCCTTGAACCGATCGGTTCACTCATGAACCGGTCAGTTGGGGTTCCAGGTTGGTTCCCGATTGACTTTCCTTGTTTCTTTCCCAATTGGTATCGAATACCAATATTATTCCCAATCGAATTGGGCAATTGAAATGAAAGGAAAATTCTCACCAATCCTACTTTCCCAAGTTGCTCGATTGTACCAGTTGAACCGATCAGTTCAACACTTGAACCGGTCGTTTCACTCTGTGCATGAGCCGATCGGTTCAACAATTGAGCCGACCGGTTCAGCAACCTCAGCCGACCGGTTCATCACATGAACCGATCGGTTGGGAATGCAGATTGTGCAGAATCAGTCAAATGTGATTTCAATCAATCGGATCTCATGGCTTCTAGCCATTTCTCAGAATCTGGTCCCTCCATAGCCTCTACGTAGGTAGTTGGATCATCATCTATGATTAACTCTCCACCTTCCTGAGTTAAAAGGTATCCAAACCTCTCAGGTTCAAGGCGAGTCCTACTAGATCTACGAGGTCCTTGTGTTACTTGAGGAGATTGAGATTCCACAACACCTTGTGAATCTACATTTTCCTCTGGTACATCTACCGGTTCAATGTTTTCTTGTTGGGCTTGAACCTCTTCAAGCTCTACTTTCCTCCCATTGTTTCCTTTGGAAATAAATTCCTTCTCTAGGAACACAGCTGTCCTGGCAACAAACACTTTGTTGTCAGTAGGGTGGTATAAATAGTATCCCCTCGTTTCCTTGGGGTATCCAACAAAATAACATTTATCGGATTTGGGTACAAGCTTATCAGGAAACATTTTCCTAACGTAAGCCTCACAACCCCAAATCTTCAGAAAAGACAAATCGGGACGCTTCCCAGTCCATATCTCATATGGTGTCTTTTGAACCGATTTAGATGGCACACGGTTAAGAGTAAACACGGCGGTTTCAAGAGCATGACCCCAGAAGGAAATCGGAAGATCAGCAAAACTCATCATTGATCGCACCATATCTAACAATGTGCGATTCCTTCTTTCAGACACACCATTATGCTGTGGTGTTCCAGGCGGAGTCCATTGTGATACAATACCACGGGCTCGCAGAAGGTCCTCAAACTCTTGGCTCAAGTATTCTCCACCTCGATCAGAACGAAGTGCCTTAATACTTCTACCAAGCTGATTATGTACTTCATTCATGAAATCCTTGAACCTTTCAAGGGTTTTTGACTTATGCTTCATCAGGTACACATAGCCATACCTACTGAAATTATCAGTGAAGGTAATGAAGTACTGATACCCATTTCTGGCATTAGTTCTAAAAGGCCCACATACATCAGTATGTATGAGTCCTAATAGATCACTAGCTCTCTCACCTTTACCTGAAAAGGGAGTCTTGGTCATCTTGCCCAACAAACAAGATTCATATATCTCTATTGATTCATAATCAAAAGAGTCTAGATAACCATCTTTATGGAGTCTAGAAATGCGCTTCTCATTTATGTGCCCTAGACGACAATGCCAGAGATATGTTTCGTTTGAGTCGTTGAGTTTTTGCTTTTTGGTGTTTACGTTGTATACACTTGTCTCCAAGTCTATCAAGTATAGACCATAAGACATAGGGGCACTGCCATAAAAGATCCCATCTTTAGAAATGGAACACTTTCCATTCTTAATAAGAAATTCAAATCCATCTTTGTCCAAACAAGAGACGGAAATGATATTCCTATTTATGGCAGGTACATAATAGCAGTTCTTCAACTCTATTAATAGCCCACTAGGTAGAGTTAACTCATAGGTTCCTACGGCACTGGAGGCAACTCTTGCCCCATTAGCAACACGTAGTTCAACATCACCTTTCCCCAAAGGCCTACTTCTCTTAAGATCCTTCACATTTGAACAAATGTGAGATCCGCATCCGGTATCAAGTACTCATGACGAAGAAGTAGTAAAGTTAATCTCTATCACGTATACACCAGAAGTAGAGATCTCTATCTCTGACTTCTTCTTCCATTGTCCCTTCCATCCTCTCAATGTAGAAGAAATTGGTTTGGCGAGAGAACACTTCTCTCCCTTACCTACTTTCCTCT
This sequence comes from Alisma plantago-aquatica, assembly GCA_963693085.1. Taxonomy (NCBI): domain Eukaryota; kingdom Viridiplantae; phylum Streptophyta; class Magnoliopsida; order Alismatales; family Alismataceae; genus Alisma; species Alisma plantago-aquatica. The sequence goes on from OY856410.1 coordinate 402,987,593, forward strand.
TCACCAACGCATTAAGCGTACATAGAGTGGATTCTAAGGCTCCTGGTATATCTGGATTGTGCAGAACACTTCTCACAGTCCTCAACCAGTTATGGAATTTATTCTCAATTAATTTGCCCATTTTTAAAGATGATTCTTTTGCCATTCTACAAGAGAAAATTTGCATTTGTCAAAACCCTTTTTAATTTGATTTGAATAAAATTTGACGATAGTTAATTAGGCCTTTAATTAATTACCACTCCCACTATTTTGACTCAAATTGATAGCCCTCACCATCAATTTGGAAGATTGCAGCGTACAATCTTCTAGTGGGTCAAGATCCTGAAATCCTCTGAGCCATGGACCAGCTTGGGCTGTCACCCATAACTCAGATCTTCCAGGTAGGCAACTCTTGCCAATTGCATCATATGCAACTCTTGAAAGATGTCATATGCAACTCCTTGCAATGATAATCTCCATGCCTCAAGGTGCTAGATCCTATCTAGGTTACCTTGTTAAGTCCAACCCAAAGCCAACACGATGAACATGCACCCTGCTTGGGCAGACCCACATATTCATCCTTCACGCTTCCACGAGATAGACGGTGCACCACGCTTGGGCTAGCCCACACTTGGTCGATCAAGCTTTTCACGTGTGTCGCATTTGGAAGGCATCTAAAACTTAATATTTAATGAGGGATTTTGTTTTATATACATATACATATCCAATCTCCACAATATATAGTACGTATCATATACATGCTATATCCCACAGAAAACATGCATAAACGATAAAAAGCAATGATTATGGCCATCCTATTTGTGATTCCTCGAGCCAAGAGGAATCACGGTCATCTAGGTCTACATCACATGCAACCTGTACAAGATGAAATATGTGCCTGCCTTTCTGGGTTTGATCAGCTCATCTCCATGACTGATCGGCTCGCCATCAGGTAGGTTGTCCGGGTGCCACCAGCCGATCGACTGGCGCCTCCAGCTGATCGGTTCACCGGTCATCGTGCATCTCCTCAGGTCGCCACCTGCTCATCTTGTTCCTCGAACCGGCCGTCTGGATCACCAACCGATCGGTTCACTCCTTGAACCGATCGTCTTCAGGTTGTCTGCCGTTCTTAACAGGAAATAAAATCTATCCTATTTACAATTGAATTGAGAAACCCCGAGTTACATTCGGGGGGAGCAAAGGTAGGAAAAGAATTCTCGAATTATTTCGAGTTACATCAGGAATATGAGAAAGGGAATCGGTGCGCAGACCGAGATGCAAGCAACCACACAAACAACCATACACATATATAGGGGTTTATATGCCATAATCATGCTACACATCCACCACAAAACTCGTTTAAGGGCGACGCGTATCGAGTGCATTAATATTACATATCATATATGTATATTAGGGATTTGTGGATTGGACATGTATAAAGCCGATATTATTCGCATCGCATGCAATAAATAAAGGCGACAAACCAAAATCGATCATATCGATAATCCTAAAATATAGAGCGGTTGACGTGGCTCTGATACCACTGTTGGGTTTTAGAGGAGGCAGAGAAGCAGCGGAAACAAAAAAATTTTCTCCACAAACCCAGAACAAAAGGAATCACGTCAACATCTATACAATAGGAAAGATGGTTTGTGAATCATACCTTGTCCCGAGGCTTGCTCGACGACAGTACCACGCGCCTTGCGCGGTTTTCACCTCCGGTCTTGGACGGTGTCTGTGCAGCTCCTGGTCGCACCGGGACTGAAGACTCCTCCTTCTACCGGACTGTCAGATGACAGTTGTCCTCCTGAGCGGCAGTGTCCTCCTGCCTCTGAAGTAGTCCACACGGACCACCCAGAACTCCACTCTCCTTGTCCCACAAGGAAGTGGAAGGAGTCGCACCCTCCTGTTGACGTACTAGTCGCCAACACACTCTCCTGCTGTCAATTGCAACTGCAGTTGTCCTTCCCTTGCTGCACCTCCCTTTGCGGGAAGCACTTGCTCGGGCTCTCTCTCGGTTACCAAAACCAGAGAGAACGACAACTTTGCAGAGTAATCAACTTGCACTGATTTGTACTCTGAGAAGCCCCCAATACCCCTATATATATATATAGGCGGGTCATGGGACAGGGTTCTCTGTGCCCGGCAATACGGGACTAATGCAGGAGTAGAAGGGTTCGGGTTTTTCCACAAAAGGCAACCATCTCGCAACCTAAACCGATCGGTTCACAAGTGAACCGGTCGGTTGGGGACCTGAACCGATCGGTTCACCAATGAACCGATCGTTTGGGACCCTTGAACCGATCGGTTCACTCATGAACCGGTCGGTTGGGGTTCCAGGTTGGTTCCCGATTGACTTTCCTTGTTTCTTTCCCAATTGGTATCGAATACCAATATTATTCCCAATCGAATTGGGCAATTGAAACGAAAGGAAAATTCTCACCAATCCTACTTTCCCAAGTTGCTCGATTGCACCAGTTGAACCGATCGGTTCAACACTTGAACCGGTCATTTCACTCTGTGCATGAGCCGATCGGTTCAACAATTGAGCCGACCGGTTCAGCAACCTCAGCCGACCGGTTCATCACATGAACCGATCGGTTGGGAATGCAGATTGTGCAGAACAGTCAAATGCGATTTCAATCAATCCGATACTCCAATCAATGCGTCCAACACCTTGAACATTATGATATTGAGCTATCGATTAATTGAGTGTTTAATTGAACTACTAAACTCCTTTAGTAATCAATCTAAACATTGCTTGTGGACAAAACTCCTCTTCCAGGTTAAATCCTATGTGTGTGACCCTGCAGGTCCATTTCACGTTGGCAGTGAAAGTCCATAACACTTATGACTTCACAAGCAAAGAGCGGTGCCTAGTCACACATCATTGCTACCCAAGTGAAAGTAGAAAGTTGGAGAACAACTTTCATCCTACAATCCGTGAATGGTGTTACAGTGAATGTATAATTCCTTTGTCACTGATATCCAGAATGAACTCGAGGCATGGAACAATCATCCTGTCAATGTTCATTCATTTCCTTGATCTCAGAGTAGACCGAGTGAGATGTGTATGACATCAATACCACATATTGATTCACACGTGCATGCGCATGCCTTTCTCAATCCTACTCATCAAGTGGCCAAGGATATAAAACTCGCTTAGGAGGGACAAATCCCATATCTATCACTCACCCCTCAAAAGCCCCATGTGTCAAAGCCACCCAATCATCACCTTTATAACAACCCATGTTTCAGGACTGCGTTTGATGATGTCAAAGTGTACCCAACGACATGTGTTGAGTGCAGTGATTTCAGGTCTAAGAATCACACTCACCACCATCACTGTGAGAGCTGACTGTGAATACCATGTCATGATTCCATGTGTCACTCTCATGGTGGTCTGTCCGGTACCTTGTTCTCTAACAAGTACCTATGTGCTTGGTTTGATATCACCATATCATGACTAATGAGATTCTATCATCAACCAACACACAATCTAGTCTTTAGTGTTATTTATGTCTATGGTTATTTCCACAATAACAACCGACTAGGGACTATACAAGAATGTATACTCTTAACATCCGTATGATCTCATCGTTTAGGTCCTTAACCTAAAAGCATACGTCATTGAGTAAAACAATCTTTAGACATCTATCATGTTACACCATCATCTCAGAAACAATTTAAACATATAGATTGGAAATTGCCTTTATTATTATTCAAATCATTTACAAAGTATCCCATTACAATCATCATATGACTTGCTCTATGGGCATACATACCAACAGACTCCCACTTGCACTTAGAGCCAGTCACCAAAGAAATGTAGTCCTTGTGACCTAACATGACCATCATGCTTCTGCTGAGAAAGGGCCTTAGTCAGTGGATCAGCTATGTTGTCTTCAGTTGGTACTTTGCAAATCTTCACATCTCCTCGCTGTACGATCTCTCGTATGAGATGGAAGCGCCGCAGTATGTGCTTGGACCGCTGATGTGATCTGGGCTCCTTAGCTTGTGCAATAGCTCCATTATTGTCACAATAAAGCTCAATTGCATCACAGCTACTGGGAACTACACCAAGTTCATAAATGAACTTCCTGATCCACACAGCCTCCTTTGCTGCATGCGAAGCAGCAATATACTCGGCCTCTGTAGTAGAATCGGCAACTGTTTCTTGCTTGGAACTCTTCCAGCTCACAACTCCATTATTAAGGCAAAATACAAATCCTGACTGCGATCTGTAATCATCTTTATCGGTTTGGAAGCTTGCATCGGTGTAACCCTTTACAACCAGCTCTTCCTCACCGCCGTACACAAGAAACTGATCCTTAGTCCTTCACAAGTACTTGAGGATGTTCTTCACGGCTGTCCAGTGAGCATCCCCGGGATCTGACTGGTACCTGCTCATCATGCTAAGAGCATACGAGACATCTGGGCGTGTGCACAACATAGCGTACATGATGGATCCAATGGCTGATGCATATGGGATCCCATTCATACGCTCCCTCTCTTCACAAGATTGGGGACATTGAGCTCTAGAGACGGTAACTCCATGTAGCATAGGGACGTTGCCTCTCTTTGAGTTCTCCATGCTGAACCGCTTCATCACCTTGTCAATGTACGTGCTCTGACTTAGTCTGAGAAGCCTTCTAGATCTATCTCTATAGATCTTAATTCCTAGAATATAGGATGCTTCTCCTAAGTCCTTCATTGAGAAAGTTTTCCCAAGCCAAGTCTTTACCTTCTCTAAGGCTAAGACATCATTCCCCATCAAAAGTATGTCATCCACATACAATATGAGAAATGTGGTCGAGCTCCCACTAACCTTCTTGTACACACAAGGTTCATCTTCATTTTGAATAAAGCCAAAAACTTTGACTTCTTCATCAAATCGAAGATTCCAACTCTGAGACGCTTGCTTCAATCCATAGATTGACCTTTGCAGTTTACAGACTTTATTGGCATTCTTTGGATCTACAAAACCTTCAGGCTGTGTCATGTACACATCCTCATGAATATTCCCGTTAAGGAATGCGGTTTTAACATCCATCTGCCAAATCTCATAGTCATAGTAAGCTGCAATAGCAAGCATGATCCTGATGGACTTAATCATGGCAACTGGAGAAAAGGTTTCGTCATAGTCAACACCTTGAATTTGTCGAAAACCCTTTGCAACCAATCTGCCTTTATAAGTTTGCACATTGCCATCCATGTCGGTCTTTTTCTTGAAGACCCACTTGCACCCTATGGGTTTTACCCCTTCGGGTGGTTCCACCAAAGTCTATACTTTGTTGTAGTACATGGATTCCATCTCGGATCTCATGGCTTCTAGCCATTTCTCAGAATCTGGTCCCTCCATAGCCTCTACGTAGGTAGTTGGATCATCATCTATGATCAACTCTCCACCTTCTTGAGTTAAAAGGTATCCAAACCTCTCAGGTTCAAGGCGAGTCCTACTAGATCTACGAGGTCCTTGTGTTACCTGAGGAGATTGAGATTCCACAACACCTTGTGAATCTACATTTTCCTCTGGTACATCTACCGGTTCAATGTTTTCTTGTTGGGCTTGAACCTCTTCAAGCTCTACTTTCCTCCCACTGTTTCCTTTGGAAATAAATTCCTTCTCTAGAAACACAGCTGTACTGGCAACAAACACTTTGTTGTCAGTAGGGTGGTATAAATAGTATCCCCTCGTTTCCTTGGGGTATCCAACAAAATAACATTTATCGGATTTGGGTCCAAGCTTATCAGGAAACATTTTCCTAACGTAAGCCTCACAACCCCAAATCTTCAGAAAAGACAAATCGGGACACTTCCCAGTCCATATCTCATATGGTGTCTTTTGAACCGATTTAGATGGCACACGGTTAAGAGTAAACACGGCGGTTTCAAGAGCATGACCCCAGAAGGAAATTGGAAGATCAGCAAAACTCATCATTGATCACATCATATCTAACAATGTGTGATTCCTTCTTTCAGACACACCATTATGCTGTGGTGTTCCAGGCGGAGTCCATTGTGATACAATACCACGGGCTCGCAGAAGGTCCTCAAACTCTTGGCTCAAGTATTCTCCACGTCGATCAGAATGAAGTGCCTTAATACTTCTACCAAGCTGATTCTGTACTTCATTCATGAAATCCTTGAACCTTTCAAGGGTTTCTGACTTATGCTTCATCAGTTACACATAGCCATACCTACTGAAATCATCAGTGAAGGTAATGAAGTACTGATACCCATTTCTGGCATTAGTTCTAAAAGGCCCACATACATCAGTATGTATGAGTCCTAATAGATCACTAGCTCTCTCACCTTTACCTGAAAAGGGAGTCTTGGTCATCTTGCCCAACAAACAAGATTCACATATCACTATTGATTCATAATCAAAAGAGTCTAGATAACCATCTTTATGGAGTCTAGAAATGCGCTTCTCATTTATGTGCCCTAGACGACAATGCCAGAGATATGTTTCGTTTGAGTCGTTGAGTTTTTGCTTTTTGGTGTTTACGTTGTATACACTTGTCTCCAAGTCTATCAAGTATAGACCATAAGACATAGGGGCACTGCCATAAAAGATCCCATCTTTAGAAATGGAACACTTTCCATTCTTAATAAGAAATTCAAATCCATCTTTGTCCAAACAAGAGACGGAAATGATATTCCTATTTATGGCAGGTACATAATAGCAGTTCTTCAACTCTATTAATAGCCCACTAGGTAGAGTTAACTCATAGGTTCCTACGGCACTGGCGGCAACTCTGGCCCCATTAGCAACACGTAGTTCAACATCGCCTTTCCCCAAAGGCCTACTTCTCTTAAGATCCTTCACATTTGAACAAATGTGAGATCCGCATCCGGTATCAAGTACCCATGACGAAGAAGTAGTAAAGTTAATCTCTATCACGTATACACCAGAAGTAGAGATCTCTATCTCCGACTTCTTCTTCCATTGTCCCTTCCATCCTCTCCATGTAGAAGAAATTGGTTTGGCGAGAGAACACTTCTCTCCCTTACCTACTTTCCTCTTCACCAACGCATTAAGCGTACATAGAGTGGATTCTAAGGCTCCTGGTATATCTGGATTGTGCAGAACACTTCTCACAGTCCTCAACCAGTTATGGAATTTATTCTCAATTAATTTGCCCATTTTAAAAGATGATTCTTTTGCCATTCTACAAGAGAAAATTTGCATTTGTCAAAACCCTTTTTGATTTGATTTGAATAAAATTTGACGATAGTTAATTAGGCCTTTAATTAATTACCGCTCCCACTATTTTGACTCAAATTGATAGCCCTCACCATCAATTCGGAAGATTGCAGCGTACAATCTTCTAGTGGGTCAAGATCCTGAAATCCTCTGAGCCATGGACCAGCTTGGGCTGTCACCCATAACTCAGATCTTCCAGGTAGGCAACTCTTGCCAATTGCATCATATGCAACTCTTAAAAGATGTCATATGCAACTCCTTACAATGATCATCTCCATGCCTCAAGGCGCTAGATCCTATCTAGGTTACCTTGTTAAGTCCAACCCAAAGCCAACACGATGAACATGCACCCTGCTTGGGAAGACCCACATATTCATCCTTCACGCTTCCACGAGATAGACGGTGCACCACGCTTGGGCGTGCCCACACTTGGTCGATCAAGCTTTTCACGTGTGTCGCATTTGGAAGGCATCTAAAACTTAATATTTAATGATGGATTTTGTTTTATATACATATACATATCCAATCTCCACAATATATAGTATGTATCATATACATGCTATATCCCACAGAAAACATGCATAAACGATAAAAAGCAATGATTATGGCCATCCTATTTGTGATTCCTCGAGCCAAGAGGAATCACGGTCATCTAGGTCTACATTACATGCAACCTGTACAAGATGAAATCTGTGCCTGCCTTTCTGGGTTTGATCAGCTCATCTCCATGACTGATCGGCTCGCCATCAGGTAGGTTGTCCGGGTGCCACCAGCCGATCGACTGGCGCCTCCAGCCGATCGGTTCACCGGTCATCGTGCATCTCCTCAGGTCGCCACCTGCTCATCTTGTTCCTCGAACCGGCCGTCTGGATCACCAACTGATCGGTTCACTCCTTGAACCGATCGTCTTCAGGTTGTCCGCCGTTCTTAACAGGAAATAAAATCTATCCTATTTACAATTGAATTGAGAAACCCCGAGTTACATTTGGGGGGAGCAAAGGTAGGAAAAGAATTCTCGAATTATTTCAAGTTACATCAGGAATATGAGAAAGGGAATCGGTGCGCAGACCGAGATGCAAGCAACCACACAAACAACCATACACAGATATAGGGGTTTATAGGCCATAATTATGCTACACATCCACCACAAAACTCGTTTAAGGGCGACGCGTATCGAGTGCATTAATATTACATATCATATATGTATATTAGGGATTTGTGGATTGGACATGTATAAAGCCGATATTATTCGCATCGCATGCAATAAATAAAGGTGACAAACCAAAATCGATCATATCGATAATCCTAAAATATAGAGCGGTTGACGTGGCTCTGATACCACTATTGGGTTTTAGAGGAGGCAGAGAAGCAGCGGAAACAAAAAAAATTTTCTCCACAAACCCAGAACAAAAGGAATCGCGTCAACATCTATACAATAGGAAAGATGGTTTGTGAATCATACCTTGTCCCGAGGCTTGCTCGACGACAGTTTCACGTGCCTTGCGCGGTTTTCACCTCCGGTCTTGGACGGTGTCTGTGCAGCTCCTGGTCACACCGGGACTGAAGACTCCTCCTCCTACCGGACTGTCGGATGACAGTTGTCCTCCTGAGCGGCAGTGTCCTCCTGCCTCTGAAGTAGTCCACACGGACCACCCGGAACTCCACTCTCCTTGTCCCACAAGGAAGTGGAAGGAGTCACACCCTCCTGTTGACGTACTAGTCGCCAACACACTCTCCTGCTGTCAATTGCAACTGTAGTTGTCCTTCCCTTGCTGCACCTCCCTTTGCGGGAAGCACTTGCTCGGGCTCTCTCTCGGTTACCAAAACCAGAGAGAACGACAACTTTGCAGAGCAATCAACTTGCACTGAGTTAAATTCTGAGAAGCCCCCAATACCCCTATATATATAGGCGGGTCATGGGACAGGGTTCTCTGTGCCCGGCAATACGGGACTAATACAGGAGTAGAAGGGTTCGGGATTTTCCACAAAAGGCAACCATCTCGCAACCTAAACCGATCGGTTCACAAGTGAACCGGTCGGTTCACAAGTGAACCGGTCGGTTGGGGACCTGAACTGATCGGTTCACCAATGAACCGATCATTTGGGACCCTTGAACCGATCGGTTCACTCATGAACCGGTCGGTTGGGGTTCCAGGTTGGTTCCCTATTGACTTTCCTTGTTTCTTTCCCAATTGGTATCGAATACCAATATTATTCCCAATCGAATTGGGAAATTGAAACGAAAGGAAAATTCTCACCAATCCTACTTTCCCAAGTTGCTCGATTGCACCAGTTGAACTGATCGGTTCAACACTTGAACCGGTCGTTTCACTCTGTGCATGAGCCGATCGGTTCAACAATTGAGCCGACCGGTTCAGCAACCTCATCCAACCGGTTCATCACATGAACCGATCGATTGGGAATGCAGATTGTGCAGAATTAGTCAAATGCGATTTCAATCAATCCGATACTCCAATCAATGCGTCCAACACCTTGAACATTATGATATTGAGCTATCGATTAATTGAGTGTTTAATTGAACTACTAAACTCCTTTAGTAATCAATCTAAACATTGCTTGTGGACAAAACTCCTCTTCCAGGTTAAATCCTATGTGTGTGACCCTGCAGGTCCATTTCACGTTGGCAGTGAAAGTCCATAACACTTTGTACTAAAAAGATGTTATCCTTTCGTTTTAATACTAAATCGTTTCATACATGCTTGAATGATGGCCACGTTCTTGTATGCATCTATTGTCTTTTGCTGTGGTTTGTCTACGACCGCTCTCGAGACTCGAATACCGATTTAGTGTTGGTTTCTGGTGTGTGTATCCACCACACATCCGATTCAGTGTCTAGGAGTGTATCTCAAAGAGTGGAGTAAACTCACTACCATCCGTTGCACTTCTATCTGTATGGAAGTAACCTTGGTAAGTCGAGGAACACGCTTTGCGAGGGGAATGATGTAAAGCATGTGACCATTTGTTCAGAAATGGCTGGCGTTGCAACATTCCCGCACTTCTCGTAGCTAGGTTATCCGAATAGGAGACTAGGCCTACAAAGACGCTATTCGATTTGATAATTATCACTCGCTTGTTAGTTTTAGATGCACGTTTCATGAGGTTGAGTAAGATTCTCTCTTTGGAAGACTACATATCTTCAGTGACGCATAGAAATGTACCGAATGAGAGCTACTTAACCCTTGAAGGATGCGATGCATTGCTCTTGTCTTATATGGGCATCGGTCTTGTGGAACATCGAAGGATGCAATGCATCGCTCTTGTCTTATATGGGCATCGGTCTTGTGGAACATCCTTGGATGCAATGCATCGCTCTTGTCTTATAAGGCATCGGTCTTGTGGAACATCCATGCATCTAGCTTATAAGTTTTGCTTGCTTAGTACATATACAATGCATGTGTAGCGGTGGTGAATACCTGCTTAACCCCAGTGATTCATCATCATTTGTTAAATCTTAGTTTTACTTGCTTTATTTACTTTTCATGCTTTAGTCTAAAAACCAATCAAAATCCAACCTTTTGATATAAGTGCCAATTAGTAAAATAACTAAGTGAAGTGTTGTACGTTTTCCATCTTGTTGCTTGCAACAAGACCGTTGTCTTTTGGGTTCGATCCTAAATATGTACTATGATAAGGCTTCCATACTCTTATGGGGTTGGAGTTGTTATCTAAGCACCAGTTCTAGGTAAACCTAGGGAAGACATCAATCCTCTCTAGGGTTTTTGGTGATAGAATCCTGGGACTCCCATTGGAAGACTGAAAATCTTTTGGTGTAAGTCCCAGCTCCATCAAAAAATGGCGCCGTTGCCGGGGACAACGGAACGTTAATATTTCACTTAGTTTATTTTTCTAGTTGGTTAGGATTTTACACTTTCTTTTTGAATCATAACTCATAATCTTCTTGAAACTTTCATATTGTCTCCATTATCTAAAGGTGTTCTCTTTTCTTTACTCAGGTAGAACCCGTATATGCAATCACCGCATAATCGAGGATTCTCCCCTGATCCGGAGTTCGACTCCGAGGTAGAGAGAAGTTTCCACCGCAGAATCCGTCTCAATCGCCAACGCGCTAGTCAAATGGCTGACGAACAGCATCAAGCCGCTTTGGTGATGGAGAGAGTCAATGCTGCTATCGCCGCACAACGGGCACAACTCATTGCAGACACCCGTGCCCAAATACAAGCAGAGATACGAGCAGAAGAGCAAGCCCGCATAAGAGCAGAGACCGAGGCTGCTCAGCTCGAATTATGAAACAAGCAACTGAGGGACTATGCTGTCCCGAAGAATTACGAAGATAACCACCCGGTCCGGCCTCCGATCATCAACATCCCAAACTTTGAGATTCGGACCCAGTGGATCCAGATTATGCAAGGAATTTCCTTCTCAGGAGGTTCAGGGGACGATTGCATGGACCACTTGAAATGGTTTAAGGCATTATGCCGCCTGGTCCCGCAAGATGGCATTGCTTTCGACGCAATAATGCTCCACCTGTTTCATTTCACCTTATCTGGAAGGGCCTTGAGTTGGTACAACTCATTGGACAGAGAACCCATCATAACCACTTGGGCCCCTCTAGAGGAAAAATTCTTGGAGAAGTTCTTTCCACCCTCGCTGACCTATGAAATCAGAGGGCAGATTAACCATTTCTCCCAACTACCTGGAGAAACCCTCACTGAGGCATGGGAAAGATTCAAGGAACTTCTACGCAAATGCCCTCATCATGGAATTTCACAGAATCAATTGATTGAAACTTTTTATTGGGGGGTAAGCGATGACATTAAACAATTCCTAGATTCCTCGTCTGGAAGAAATTTCATGAGGAAAAACTATGAAGATGCCTGGAAGATCGTTACCTTAGGAGCCGAAAACCAGTCCAATTGGGGGCGGTCAGCCGGAAAAGGCGTCTTAAAAGTCTTTAAAGCTGAAGAATCTATGGAACTAAAGTCAATAGCCGAGGCTTTGAAGACAATCGCTCATAAACAGCAAACCCTTGAAACAACTCTAGGGGAAATTGATAAGAAGAAAACCCCGCTGGTTCATCAAGTCAAAGCCGTCACAGGATCCTGTGAGGCTTGTCATTCTTCGGATCATCCAACTCTTTCCTGCGGAATACTCTATAATGTGATGATGGATATGCATCCACCACCACAATCCTATGAGGCCATCACTAATCAAGCTGAAGATCAGATTCCAGAGTAGGTCAACTCCATTCATACTATTCCCGGACAAGTTTATTATAATCCCAGTCAACCAAGGAACCATCCTGGATTCCAGTATGGGAATCCCTCTGGAACTGCGAATCCGCAACATCAGACACAAGGGGGACTTGACAGTAGGCTGCCTCTTGGATTTCCAAACAATTTTAACCAAAATCAAGGGAATCCAAGGAACAATTTCCCCAGGGCTAACTACCCTAGAAATCAATCAGCCTACTATCAGTACACTCATCCCCCGCTTCACCCACATTTGCATATTCAACAGTCTCAACAACAAAACCCTCAGAAAAACGTCACTACACAACCGGAAGATGAGCTATCTTTGATAAAACAAATGCTTCAGTCTCAGCAAACCATGCTAGCTAACCAACAAGCCCAACAAAAGGCAGTTGAAACCCAGCTTGCTCAGATTGCTGCACAGTTGAAATGCATCCACAAAGAAATGGTTAGCTGTCCTCGGGGCTAGTATATCCATTATGCCCTACTCAATGTGCCAACGTCTTGGTCTCACTGACCTGCTGCCTACAACAATGACTATTCAACTAGCCGACTCCACCGTAACCGCACCGTTGGGAATCATCGAAGATGTCCCAGTAAGGATAGGGAAGGATGCCTACGTTCCATGTGATTTTGTCATCATGGATATCAAAGAAGACTTGAGGTATCCGATCATTTTCGGCAGGCCTTTCCTAGCTACAGCCAGAGCGCTAATCGATGTAGAAGCTGGAACCATCATTCTTAGGCTCGGAAAAGAAGCAATTCAATTCCGCGTCCTTAATAGTATGAAAGGTCCCAGCATCCAAGAAGAGGTCTTTCTTTTAGACGCAATTCAACAAATGTCGCAATTAGAAATCTCCGAGCCAATCGACGAACTTGAAAATGCTCTTATCAATCCAGAAGTTGAGTTCTCTGCAAATGAACTAGTCCAGCAATGTACTCAATACCTAGAGAAGATAGAAGAAGCACCAGAGGCTACTTTTGAAGAGCTTAAAGCCATTACTACCATTGAAGCAGCAGAACCACCAAAAACCCCTGAATTGAAGACTTTACCCACAGGGCTCAAATATTTTTTCCTGGATAAGGAAGAGTTATGCCCAGTTATTATCAGCTCCACCCTTACCGAAGACCAAGAAGTCAGGCTTCTGGACAAACTAAGGAGGCACAAAAAGATCATTGGTTATAAAATAACCGATCTCACAGGCATAAACCCGGCTCTGTGTATGCACAAGCTTCCTATGGTTGAAGAATTTAAACCCACTCGTGAACATCAAAGAAAACTGAACCCAAACTTGAAAGAGGTAGTTCGTTTGGAGGTCCTCAAACTACTCAAAGCTGGCATGATCTATCCTATCTCTGACTCTCAGTGAGTCAGTCCAGTTCAGGTTGTTCCAAAAAAAGGGGGCACTACTGTAGTAATCAACGATAAAAATGAGCTCGTACCCACTAGGACTGTAACGGGGTGGCGAATGTGCATCGATTATAGGAAGTTGAATAAAGCTACAAGGAAAGACCACTACCCTCTACCCTTCCTTGACGAAGTCCTAGAGCGCTTGGCCCACCAAAAGTATTTCTGTTATCTCGATGGTTACTCCGGGTTCTACCAAATACCCATACATCCAGAGGACCAAGAAAAAACCACTTTCACTTGTCCCTTTGGGACATATGCTTTCAGAAGAATGCCATTCGGGCTATGTAACGCTCCGGCTACTTTCCAACGCTGCATGTCTGCCATCTTCGCCGGATTAACCGAATCTGTTATGGAAGTCTTTATGGATGATTTCTCTGTCTATGGAGATTCTTTCGATAACTGTCTAAATAATCTTGAACGAGTCCTGCAACGTTGCAAGGAAACGAACCTTATCCTGAATTGGGAAAAATGTCATTTCATGGTAACAGAAGGTATCGTCCTCGGACATAGAGTAAGTGATAGGGGAATTGAGGTCGACAAAGCAAAGATTGATGTTATCTCAAAGTTGTCACCTCCGAAGGACATAAGGGGTGTTCGAGCTTTCCTAGGTCATGCAGGGTTCTACAGAAGGTTCATCAAAGATTTCTCGAAAATAGCTAAACCCATGACTCAACTCCTAACAAAAGATGTCGAGTTCGTTTTCGACCAAGAATGCATGCGAAGTTTCTCTACCCTTAAAGAAGCATTAACTTCCGCACCTATTCTAAGGGCTCCAGACTGGTCGCAACCATTCGAAATCATGTGCGACGCAAGTGATTATGCCATAGGAGCCGTTTTAGGACAACAGATCGATAAGAAACCCTATGTCATCTACTATGCATAAAAAACGCTTGACGAAGCACAGAAAAACTACACGACCACGGAAAAAGAGTTTTTGGCTATCATCTACGCCTTCGAAAAATTCCGCTCTTACCTGATCGGCTCTAAAGTCATCGTCTACACTGACCATTCTTCTATCCGACATCTGATCCAGAAACAGGACGCCAAACCCAGGCTCATCCGCTGGGTATTAATGCTTCAAGAATTCGACCTAGAAATCAAAGATAAAAGTGGCGTAGAGAACGTTGTAGCCGATCACCTCAGCAGAATCGAGGTTGAAGAAAAAGATAAAATCCCTATCAGGGATTCTCTTCCTAATGATCAGCTTATGAAGGCTACTCATAGTTTTCCTTGGTTTGCCGATATCGTCAATTATCTAGCTACAGGGATCATCCACCCGTCTTCTTCATATCAGGATAAAAGGAAATTCCTTCATGATATAAAACGTTATCATTGGGACGAACCTTACTTATTTTACCTCTGCGCCGACGGACTTTTTCGCCGGTGCCTTCCAGAAGAAGAAATAACCTCGGTTTTGGAACACTGCCACTCCGGACCCACGGGGGGGCACATGGGCGCCAAGAAAACTGCCATAAAAATACTACAATCTGGTTTCTTTTGGCCCACCATATCAAAAGACTCACATGATTTTGTCAAAGCCTGTGATAAATGCCAATTTTCGGGCAACATATCAAAAAGGGATGAAATGCCTCTTACCATGTGGCAGGAAATTGAACTGTTTGACGTATGGGGGGTAGACTACATGGGACCTTTCCCTTCATCATATGGCTTCTCTTACATTTTGGTCGCAGTAGATTACGTCTCAAAGTGGGTCGAAGCTATACCCACCGTATCCAATGACTCCAAACCTGTTGTCAAATTGTTCAAAGACACTATTTTTCCGAGATTTGGAGTTCCAAGAACAGTCATATCAGATGGCGGGACCCATTTCCTGGAACGAAGTTTCGAAGCGTTACTGAGAAAATACGGAGTCCATCACAAAGTTGCCACACCTTACCACCCACAAACTAGTGGCCAGGTAGAAGTATCCAATAGACAGATAAAAGCGATTCTTGAAAAAACAGTGAATAAAAACCGCACTGATTGGTCCACCAAACTTCCTGACGCCCTCTGGGCATACCGTACTGCTTACAAAACACCAATTGGAACAACTCCGTTTCGTTTGGTATACGGCAAATCATGTCATCTTCCAGTAGAACTGGAACATAAAGCCTGGTGGGCCATCAAGCAACTAAACTTCGACCTTAAAAGTGCAGGGGAAATCAGACAACTCCAGCTACAGGAGCTAGAAGAACTCCGAATGACAGCATATCACAGTGCCAGAATCTATAAAGAGCAAACAAAAATGTGGCATGATGGACATCTTAAGAGAAAAGATATCGCCGTTGGCAACAAAGTGCTCTTATTCAACTCCAAGCTCAGATTATTCCCCGGAAAGCTCCGAACAAAATGGTCCGGACCCTTCACCATAAAACATATCTACCCAACTGGAGCCACCATTATCATCGACAACAACGGAGGAGAACGAACGGTTAACGGGCACCGTTTAAGAAAGATACTACACTCAGGAAGACAAAACACATCAACAAACCCTCGATATCAGAGATGCTACGCCCACAGCATAACAACCTTACAGTTTCGTCGAGCCAGTGACGTAAAACCAAGGCGCTTCTTGGGAGGCAACCCAAGCCTTGAGTATCACCTTTTCTAATTTCTGGTCTTTTATTTTCTTTTGATTTTGTTTTGCTTTCTTTAAGTTCTTTCATCATTAATCTAAAAATACAAGGAAAAAAAAACAAACAAACCGTTTGGAGCCAAACGGTCTTCAAACCGTTTGGACTCCAAACGGTCTTCAAACCGTTTGGAACCAAACGGTCCTCAAACCGTTTGAGCCAAACGGTCTTGAAACCGTTTGGACTCCAAACGGTCCTGAAACCGTTTGGAATACAAAAGGGTCACCCACCTATCACTATAAATATCGACCCTACCCCTCCGTCTTTCTCTCTTCGAACCTTCGTTTTCTCCAGAATTTTCGTGCGAAGAGCTTCCCTTTTTTTGCTCCTGCCGCAACCGCGCAAAGTCACCCTTCCGTCCACCTTCCGCAAGGTAGTCCGGCGACTACAAGCACGCTGCTCACTCCGACGTCTCTTTCGCCACCATCGCAATCGTCATCAAATGAGTTCACCGACTCCTCTATCACTTTCGTCGCCGCGCCGTTCTGTCGCCACCATCATGGCGCCAGTTGTTGTTTCCTGTACCATTGCACGACGTCCCTTGCTCCGCCATCGCCGTCGCTGTCGAAAGATTTCACCAACTCTCCCATCGCTTTCATCGCCGTCGCCGTTCTTCTCATCGTTTTCGAAGGCGCCTGCGTGTTCTTCACCTTCGCGCCGTTTCACCTTCTCCCGCGCCGGCGACCGGCGACTCTTCGCTTTCCAAACGGTCTCGACACCGTTTGGGACCAAACGGTCCTCAAACCGTTTGGGACCAAACGGTCCTGAAACCGTTTGGGACCAAACGGTCCTGAAACCGTTTGGGACCAAACGGTCTTGAAACCGTTTGGGACCAAACGGTCCTCAAACCGTTTGGGACCAAACGGTCCTCAAACCGTTTGGAACCAAATGGTCCCGAAACCGTTTGGGACCAAACGGTCCTCAAACCGTTTGGAACCAAACGGTCCCGAAACCGTTTGGAACCAAACGGTCCTGAAACCGTTTGGGACCAAATGGTCTTGAAACCGTTTGGGACCAAACGGTCCTCAAACCGTTTGGAACCAAATGGTCCCGAAACCGTTTGGGACCAAACGGTCCTCAAACCGTTTGGGACCAAACGGTCTTGAACCCGTTTGGTTTTCGTTTCCCTTCTGCTTTCACAAAATATAAAAGATACAACTACAAATCAAATTTACATTGTTTCAAATCTTCTTTAATTATGAAACTCTTATTCTTTTTCAGAAATGGCGTCACCAGCAAGCAAAACTTCCGGCTCAGGAACTGCCCCTGCTCCGACACGGGAGCAGATGATGGAAGAGCGAGACAGGCTCATACAGATCAGGGACACTTACAACACCACCAGCGCCGTCCCTCCCAAGACCAAGATCATCGATGTCCTGTGTGAGATAACTCGCCTCACCAAATGCTTGGGTGAGGCCCCTGAAGAGGACATCGAGCACATCTCTTATGACGATGATGAAGGATCGGACTACATACCGAATCCCGATGAAGACTCCTCTGCCCAAGAGACAGAGGGAAAACGCAAAGCTGTAAAGGCTGCATCTGGGCAGCCCCCCAAGAGGGCAAGAAAACAAGTCCACCCTCTATCTGCCATGGACCAACCCTTCGCCAAACCATCCACCTTTGCTGCTACCACTACCACCCCTGCAGCTACCATCCCTACCACCATCACCCTTGCAGCTATCATCCCTACCACCTTCATTCCCATCACTGCCCCAATACCACCACCAGAGCACCTATCCATCCAAACCTCCATCACCACCGATAAAACCCTTAAACCAACCAAGTATGTTTGCTCCAGCATACTAGCTAAAATGGGAATTCACGAGCGCATCTTCAAAGCGCTACAAAAAGCCAATCTCACCAGGCTGTGCTTAATACCTGAATTGTCCTACATCGAGCCTACAACGGAATTTTTCTCCTGCCTGACAAAGGAACCCGTCGACATTGCAGACAGGTCACGGGATGGGGGTGATAGAAGGATTATCACCCAAATCTTTGGTAGCTACGTCGTCCTAACAGAGAATATGCTAAAGTCCATATTCATCGACGACCTGGAGCAGCTACAAAAGGCCAAATCAGTGGGAACTGATCATCCAGAATTCAACCGCCACACATTCTGGAAAAGCTTAACTGGGATTCCCACATACGACGCCAAAACATGCAAAGCGTCCAACATACACTCCGGATTTCTGCGCACTCTGCACAAAATCCTAGCTGGCGCACTTTTTCCAAGAACTGAGGGAGGAAACGTTACAATATCAGACCTCTTTGTCCTCTGGTCCATCCTCCACGGAAGGCCAGTCAACATCGGACGGTTGATGGTCCAGAAATTATCCGCCGCCTTCATAGGGAAAGAGATCTGTTTGGGGGGCCATGTCACATCCATAATTAAATTTTTTAAGATGGACAGGCTATTACCCCAATGCACGCAAATAAAGGGCGACATCCTTACAAACGAACAATCTTTGAAAAATTCGTTTATAATCAAAGAAAAGGATGGAAAATTACACTATGTATTCTGCCCGATGGTTAAGTCATCAAGAACCCTCCTTCCGTTACCGGAGCTAGCACACTATGATATGACACAGCTCCTCTTTTCTGACGAGGAGCTTACTCATCTACTAGCTTCGGTCACACCCGCTGCAAAGAAACAAACTGCGAGCCCAACTGAAACGAGCATCACAGCCCCGACAGCTCGATCTACAAAAATCCCTGTCAAACGACCTTCTAGGAGGTTGCTGAAGGCCCAACAGCTGTCAGGGACACCAACGTCCCGCCCAAACCCGGAGGACGAGCGGTTCAACGATGAAATCTTAACAACTTCCTCATTTGACTCTTTCATCCAGGGTCTAAATGAGCAGCTCTCCGCTGCCCCCACCACTACTTTCCTCCCCACATCCACGCCAGCATTCACATCCACCTTTTCATCTACCCTAACATGCAACCCTTGTTCTAATGATTTCTCAACCTATCATTTTGCCACTCTGGGGACAGAGTGTGTGATAAGTTAGGGGAGGGATACATTAGACAAGGGCTAGGTATCAACTTCTATACTTCCTTTTTCCATACATTTCTTTATTCTTAAAATTTTCTTTTCCAAATTCTTTAAGTCTTAATTCTTTTCACATTTCTTTTTCAAAAATAGTCACCTCAACTAACCCTAGAATCATGTTAGTCTCTGCAAGTAAACAGCACTCAGACATCAAATGGCGATTTATCAATTTCCACCTACTATGGATCTCGTATTTTTGCTTCAATTCTTTATCTGACTCTCCACAGGTCAAAATCAGGGCAGAAATAAGCTGAGATCTCGAGGATGAGAGGGAAATTAGGCAACTTCCGAATCAAAAAGTTCTGCAAATGGACCACAAACCAAATAAGTGCATGCTGAAAAACTTTAAGAACAGCTTTCCTCTCTTCAATATAAAAGAGGCTTGGCCGCCAAAAATAAATCCTCATTCCAAAACCCAAGCCTGTGAGTCTTGAATAAAAGCCTGAGAGACGAATAAAATCATGAGAGTTGTGCCACGCATAAGGACCTATATGAAGAACTGATAAAGGGCTCACCCGGCCGGCACATTCCGCTGCCCTCACAAAGGCAGATGTGTCGCGTCCGGTAGTGAAACCCTAAAAGTTCCAAGTATATGAAAAGGCTCATAAAGGACTTGCCCGGCCGGTACATTCAGCTGCCCTCATAAAGGCAGATGTGTCGTGCCCGGTAGTGAGATCCTAAAAAGCATAGACAGCCCCTCCCCCACTCAAAGGGGAGCTACACTTCAAAGCCTTTAGCCAACCCTCATACCCTCTCTAGCTTCCAGTAGGTTCCCAGAGAGGTATAAAGTTGATTAGAGTCAACGACATGCACAAAATAAATGTGGTCCCAAGGCAAATTTTGAGATACGGAAAAACCCTGAGATCCAAGCAACTCTCGAAATCCAAAAGAATCAAGGCATGCAATAAGCCTCGATATGACCCCTGGGGAACTCAGGTCAAGAATTGAAGCAAGAGTATGGAGACCCTAATTAAGATCGCCTCGCCATTTCATGTCTCAGCTCTATCTAACTTGAGGACAAGCTAGACTCTAAGTTAGGGGGGGTGATAACCTCCTATTTTAGTAGTTTATCTTAGTCTTTTTCTTTAGTTTTCCATACTCTTTTTATGTTTATACGGTACATAAACCTATTTTTACCCCTTTTTTGTAAATACATCATCAAACTAACTTTTTCCTTTTACACTTGCAGAAAAAGCACAAAAAATCATAAAAGAATAAACCAACCTCAAGGCCGAGTGAAGCCAAACGGTCCCAAGACCGCATGGAGTTCAAACGGTCCCGAGACCGAGTGAAGCCAAACGGTCCCAAGACCGCATGGAGTTCAAACGGTCCCGAGACCGCATGAAGCCAAACGGTCCCAAGACCGCATGGAGTTCAAACGGTCCCGAGACCGCATGAAGCCAAACGGTCCCAAGACCGCATGGAGTTCAAACGGTCCCGAGACCGCATGAAGCCAAACGGTCCCAAGACCGCATGGAGTTCAAACGGTCCCGAGACCGCATGAAGCCAAATGGTCCCAAGACCGCATGGAGTCCAAACGGTCCCGAGACCGCATGAAGCCAAACGGTCCCAAGACCGCATGGAGTTCAATCGGTCCCGAGACCGCATAAAGCCAAACGGTCCCAAGACCGCATGGAGTTCAAACGGTCTCAAGACCGTTTGATGCCAAATGGTCTCAAGACCGTTTGACGCCAAACGGTCTCAAGACCGTTTGAACCCAAACGGTCTCCAGACCGTTTGACCTCACTCAAGGCCTATAAATAAGACCTCAAGGGCCATCCCGTCCAGAGGGTCCAGACGTCCAGAGGCTGTCTCTCTACTACCAGAACAACTCCATCCACCGCCCGAGGCTGCCGGTCTGAGACTCACGTTCCATTGCAAAGCTACCTTCTCTCTCATCAACAAAGAAGGTGAGAGGAGAAGATCCGTCGTCAAGCAAGCCACGAAGGGTGAAGATCGTTGCTCTCTCCACCAAGGGTTCAACCTTCTCTCCTCAGTGGAGATGATGTTCTTTCTATCTCTTCTTTCCTCCTCCTTTGTTGTTCCCTCTATGAGGAGCGAGTAGTTCCATCCACTGGGGCGCAAGGACTAGCCCCGCTGCCCATGTTTTGTACTTTGTACTAAAAAGATGTTATCCTTTTGTTTTAATACTAAATTGTTTCATACATGCTTGAATGATGGCCACGTTCTTGTATGCATCTATTGTCTTTTGCTGTGGTTTGTCTACGACCGCTCTCGAGACTCAAATACCAATTTAGTGTTGGTTTCTGGTGTGTGTATCCACCACGCATCCGATTTGGTGTCTAGGAGTATATCTCAAAGAGTGGAGTAAACTCACTACCATCCGTTGCACTTCTATCTGTATGGAAGTAACCTTGGTAAATCGAGGAACACGCTTTGCGAGGGGAATGATGTAAAGCATGTGACCATTTGTTCGGAAATGGCTGGCGTTGCAACATTCCCGCACTTCTCGTAGCTAGGTTATCCGAATAGGAGACTAGGCCTACAAAGACGCTATTCGATTTGATAATTATCGCTCGCTTGTTAGTTTTAGATGCACGTTTCATGAGGTTGAGTAAGATTCTCTCTTTGGAAGACTACATATCTTCAGTGACGCGTAGAAATGTACCGAATGAGAGCTACTTAACCCTTGAAGGATGCGATGCATTGCTCTTGTCTTATATGGGCATCAGTCTTGTGGAACATCGAAGGATGCAATGCATCGCTCTTGTCTTATATGGGCATCAGTCTTGTGGAACATCCTTGGATGCAATGCATCACTCTTGTCTTATAAGGCATCGGTCTTGTGGAACATCCATGCATCTAGCTTATAAGTTTTGCTTGCTTAGTACATATACAATGCATGTGTAGCGGTGGTGAATACCTGCTTAACCCCAGTGATTCATCATCATTTGTTAAATCTTAGTTTTACTTGCTTTATTTACTTTTCATGCTTTAGTCTAAAAACCAATCAAAATCCAACCTTTTGATATAAGTGCCAATTAGTAAAATAACTAAGTGAAGTGCTGTACGTTTTCCATCTTGTTGCTTGCAACAAGACCGTTGTCTTTTGGGTTCGATCCTAAATCTGTACTATGATAAGGCTTCCATACTCTTATGGGGTTGGAGTTGTTCAAACGGTCTTGAAACCGTTTGGGACCAAACGGTCTTGAAACCGTTTGGGTCCAAACGGTCCTCAAACTGTTTGGAACCAAATGGTCCCGAAACCGTTTGGGACCAAACGATCCTCAAACCGTTTGGGACCAAACGGTCTTGAACCCGTTTGGTTTTCGTTTCCCTTCTGCTTTCACAAAATATAAAAGATACAACTACAAATCAAATTTACATTGTTTCAAATCTTCTCTAATTATGAAACTCTTATTCTTTTTCAGAAATGGCGTCACCAGCAAGCAAAACTTCCGGCTCAGGAACTGCCCCTGCTCCGACACGGGAGCAGATGATGGAAGAGTGAGACAGGCTCATACAGATCAGGGACACTTACAACACCACCAGCGCCGTCCCTCCCAAGACCAAGATCATCGATGTCCTATGTGAGATAACTCGCCTCACCAAATGCTTGGGTGAGGCCCCTGAAGAGGACATCGAGCACATCTCTTCTGACGATGATGAAGGATCGGACTACATACCGAATCCCGATGAAGACTCCTCTGCCCAAGAGACAGAGGGAAAATGCAAAGCTGTAAAGGCTGCATCTGGGCAGCCCCCCAAGAGGGCAAGAAAACAAGTCCACCCTCTATCTGCCATGGACCAACCCTTCGCCAAACCATCCACCTTTGCTGCTACCACTACCACCCCTGCAGCTACCATCCCTACCACCATCACCCTTGCAGCTATCATCCCTACCACCTTCATTCCCATCACTGCCCCAATACCACCACCAGAGCACCTATCCATCCAAACCTCCATCACCACCGATAAAACCCTTAAACCAACCAAGTATGTTTGCTCCAGCATACTAGCTAAAATGGGAATTCACGAGCGCATCTTCAAAGCGCTACAAAAAGCCAATCTCACCAGGCTGTGCTTAATACCTGAATTGTCCTACATCGAGCCTACAGCGGAATTTTTCTCCTGCCTGACAAAGGAACCCGTCGACATTGCAGACAGGTCACGGGATGGGGGTGATAGAAGGATTATCACCCAAATCTTTGGTAGCTACGTCGTCCTAACAGAGAATATGCTAAATTCCATATTCATCGACGACCTGGAGCAGCTACAAAAGGCCAAATCAGTGGGAACTGATCATCCAGAATTCAACCGCCACACATTCTGGAAAAGCTTAACTGGGATTCCCACATACGACGCCAAAACATACAAAGCGTCCAACATACACTCGGGATTTCTGCGCACTCTGCACAAAATCCTAGCTGGCGCACTTTTTCCAAGAACGGAGGGAGGAAACGTTACAATATCAGACCTCTTTGTCCTCTGGTCCATCCTCCACGGAAGGCCAGTCAACATCGGACGGTTGATGGTCCAGAAATTATCCGCCGCCTTCATAGGGAAAGAGATCTGTTTGGGGGGCCATGTCACATCCATAATTAAATTTTTTAAGATGGACAGGCTATTACCCCAATGCACGCAAATAAAGGGCGACATCCTTAAAAACGAACAATCTTTGAAAAATTCGTTTATAATCAAAGAAAAGGATGGAAAATTACACTATGTATTCTGCCCGATGGTTAAGTCATCAAGAACCCTCCTTCCGTTACCGGAGCTAGCACACTATGATATGACACATCTCCTCTTTTCTGACGAGGAGCTTACTCATCTACTAGCTTCGGTCACACCCGCTGCAAAGAAACAAACTGCGGGCCCAACTGAAACGAGCATCACAGCCCCGACAGCTCGATCTACAAAAATCCCTGTCAAACGACCTTCTAGGAGGTTGCTGAAGGCCCAACAGCTGTCGGGGACACCAACGTCCCACCCAAACCCGGAGGATGAGTGGTTCAACGATGAAATATTAACAACTTCCTCATTTGACTCTTTCATCCAGGGTCTAAATGAGCAGCTCTCCGCTGCCCCCACCACTACTTTCCTACCCACATCCACGCCAGCATTCACATCCACCTTTTCACCTACCCTAACATCGGGCTTCCCTTTCTCCACCTCCATGCCCGATTTCACCACCTTTCCATTCACATCCACAGTTCCCACCCCTTCATCATCAGTGCCACCTTTTTCGCCACAAATACCACCACTCTTCACATCCGCCACAACCCCGACACCGCTGGTGACTTCATCAACAGTCACTACGCAGTTCGGGCTATCATCAGTGTCTCTTCCGCAAGACACTACCACCATCCCACATAGGCCCCAACCACATCACCCTTCCGCCTCTGGGGCCCCCCTTACTAACATCGGTGAGGAATTCGGCCGTCAATTTGACGCTGTCCGAAACCTCCTCACCGATCCTTCTAACCTATTACATTCTATTTTTTCTTGTGTACAGGATTTATCAAAACAGGTAACCAGGATCGACAACCAACACCGAGCTCTTCCTGTCGTCCTACAAGGCATCCAGCAACGACAGGATGAAGTGGCTAAGCAAGTTGAGCATATCAACAGCCACACCAACAACCTGCCAGACCTGATCCTTGGGGCAACGCGCCAGCAAGAAGCTACGACAAGAAAAGTCGATGAGATCTCTAACCAGACTCACCCTCTGCAAGGGAATCTCCGCAAGCTTGAGCAGAATCAAGAAGAGCTCAGCACGCGCCTGGCTTCAATCGACGAAACAATCACGTAGCTCCATCATCATCAAGAGGAAGCTAATATCAATGAAACACAACAACTACGTGCCCAAGTCACAGATCTGACAACACGCCTCCTCTCCGCCGAGGGCAGATACACAGATCTCAAAGAAGCCCACGACGCACTGCTCGAGAAACACGAGCATCTGCAAGTGGCTTTCGATGAGCTACAAGCCACTCACCGGCGGTGCAAAAAGTCGACTAAAAAGAAGACAACCGACGAAGCTGCGGACGACAACGACGATGATGATGAAGAAGAAGACGAATCCGATTCATCTGCTGACTCCAATAAAGACACATCTTCAGGAGACAAGCACGCTGACGGTGAAGATCTAGGGAACACAGCAGGACCCCCCCATAAAGGGTCTGATAAAGGTCACCAGAAAAGTGACTACCACCCCAAGTCCCCACAGCATGACAACGTAAACATCTCTTATGGGGACCAATTCTTTGATTACTCCGCTATGGGGTCAATGGGGGAAGCTGCCAAGGATGCGGCCTAATTAGGGTTCGCTGAGCTCCAACAATGCATACTAGGAGCCAGCGCTACCTCACCAAAAACTTCTTCCCCCCCCTCAACACCTTCTCCCCCTTACCTAGACGAGGCTGACCGAGTGAGTCTCGATACTGACGCGGATCTTGACTCCGCCTCCGATCTAGACGACAACCTCAGAGGCCATGAAGAGGCCCCCGAACAACACGCCTCCCCTCCACCACAATACCTCCCCCCGCCACCTCCTCTCCCACAAAAAATGCACGATCTTGATATGACGGCCATCTCTACTTTAGATGCTCAGGACATCTTCATCCTGAACACTATAGTAGACGATGCAAAAGCGGGGGACGACATAGTTTACAATAATACAAAAACCAGGCGTACGTTGACACGTGAAAATTTTCGTTGCATCCTCCGACCCCGGTCTACGATGCCAATGCCAATCTTCCGTGTCCTCCTGGCCAACTGTATAGAAATCTATAGAAGTAAACAGCGGATACAACCAGCCTTCAATGCTTCACCCGCATTGTCTTTTGGCCTTTTACACAAAAGCTTGCGCGCACGGTCGATTGAGCGGATGCGTGCCGGTTTAGCACGTCGGGCACGCTATATCACAATGCCATTCCAAGTCTCGGACCACTGGCTTTTTATGATAGTGGATACCAAAGCAAGGGACGCTAAAGTTTACAATTTCAATAACGCCGAGCTACCAGCCGGCATAATAAACTTCGTCAAAGACGCAGCAGGTGAAGCCCGGTGTATACCCTTCCGACTGCTCAAAGTAATCTGGGCAGTACGCCCCTCTCTTCGTCAAGACTGGAGCCAACCCTGGTTCAGAATCATTAACCCTCCAGTTCAAGCAACCGCGGGATCTGGGGACAACGCTTTCTACACCATCCGATATATCCAAGCGCTGAACCAAGAAATCCCTTTCACCGATTTGGCAGCAGAAGACTTCCATTCGTTACGAGGACGCTACGCCATGGAGCTCATCTGTGACAGAAGATTTTTCAACGATCCGACTATGTCACCAGATGATGTTCCAAGGTATCTCTTTTCAGCTGTACAACGTCGACAACCATGCGGAGTGTATCTCAAAGAGTGGAGTAGAGTCGACTGTCAGATCTGTGACTTGGGTATATCAGGATAAAAGGAAATTCCTTCATGATATAAAACGTTATCATTGGGACGAACCTTACTTATTTTACCTCTGCGCCGACGGACTTTTTCGCCGGTGCCTTCCAGAAGAAGAAATAACCTCGGTTTTGGAACACTGCCACTCCGGACCCACGGGGGGGCACATGGGCGCCAAGAAAACTGCCATAAAAATACTACAATCTGGTTTCTTTTGGCCCACCATATCAAAAGACTCACATGATTTTGTCAAAGCCTGTGATAAATGCCAATTTTCGGGCAACATATCAAAAAGGGATGAAATGCCTCTTACCATGTGGCAGGAAATTGAACTGTTTGACGTATGGGGGGTAGACTACATGGGACCTTTCCCTTCATCATATGGCTTCTCTTACATTTTGGTCGCAGTAGATTACGTCTCAAAGTGGGTCGAAGCTATACCCACCGTATCCAATGACTCCAAACCTGTTGTCAAATTGTTCAAAGACACTATTTTTCCGAGATTTGGAGTTCCAAGAACAGTCATATCAGATGAAGCCATATGATGAAGCCAAAATGTAAGAGAAGCCATATGATGAAGGGAAAGGTCCCATGTAGTCTACCCCCCATACGTCAAACAGTTCAATTTCCTGCCACATGGTAAGAGGCATTTCATCCCTTTTTGATATGTTGCCCGAAAATTGGCATTATCACAGGATTTGACAAAATCATGTGAGTCTTTTGATATGGTGGGCCAAAAGAAACCAGATTGTAGTATTTTTATGGCAGTTTTCTTGGCGCCCATGTGCCCCCCCGTGGGTCCGGAGTGGCAGTGTTCCAAAACCGAGGTTATTTCTTCTTCTGGAAGGCACCGGCGAAAAAGTCCGTCGGCACAGAGGTAAAATAAGTAAGGTTCGTCCCAATGATAACGTTTTATATCATGAAAGAATTTCCTTTTATCCTGATATGAAGCAGACGGGTGGATGATCCCTGTAGCTAGATAATTGACGATATCGACAAACCAAGGAAAACTATGAGTAGCCTTCATAAGCTGATCATCAGGAAGAGAATCCCTGATAGGAATTTTATCTTTTTCTTCAACCTCGATTCTACTGAGGTGATCGGCTACAACGTTCTCTACGCCACTTTTATCTTTGATTTCTAGGTCGAATTCTTGAAGCATTAATACCCAGCGGATGAGCCTGGGTTTGGCGTCCTGTTTCTGGATCAGATGTCGGATAGCAGAATGGTCAGTGTAGACGATGACTTTAGAGCCGATCAGGTAAGAGCGGAATTTTTCGAAGGCGTAGATGATAGCCAAAAACTCTTTTTTCGTGGTCGTGTAGTTTTTCTGTGCTTCGTCAAGCGTTTTTGATGCATAGTAGATGACATAGGGTTTCTTATCGATCTGTTGTCCTAAAACGGCTCCTATGGCATAATCACTTGCGTCGCACATGATTTCGAATGGTTGCGACCAGTCTGGAGCCCTTAGAATAGGTGCGGAAGTTAATGCTTCTTTAAGGGTAGAGAAACTTCGCATGCATTCTTGGTCGAAAACGAACTCGGCATCTTTTGTCAGGAGTTGAGTCATGGGTTTAGCTATTTTCGAGAAATCTTTGATGAACCTTCTGTAGAACCCTGCATGACCTAGGAAAGCTCGAACGCCCCTTATGTCCTTCGGAGGTGACAACTTTGAGATAACATCAAATATTTGCTTTGTCGACCTCAATTCCCCTATCACTTACTCTATGTCCGAGGACGATACCTTCTGTTACCATGAAATGACATTTTTCCCAATTCAGGATAAGGTTCGTTTCCTTGCAACGTTGCAGGACTCGTTCAAGATTATTTAGACAGTTATCGAAAGAATCTCCATAGACAGAGAAATCATCCATAAAGACTTCCATAACAGATTTGGTTAATCCGGCGAAGATGGCAGACATGCAGCGTTGGAAAGTAGTCGGAGCGTTACATAGCCCGAATGGCATTCTTCTGAAAGCATATGTCCCAAAGGGACAAGTGAAAGTGGTTTTTTCTTGGTCCTCTGGATGTATGGGTATTTGGTAGAACCCGGAGTAACCATCGAGATAACAGAAATACTTTTGGTGGGCCAAGCGCTCTAGGACTTCGTCAAGGAAGAGTAGAGGGTAGTGGTCTTTCCTTGTAGCTTTATTCAACTTCCTATAATCGATGCACATTCGCCACCCCGTTACAGTCCTAGTGGGTACGAGCTCATTTTTATCGTTGATTACTACAGTAGTGCCCCCTTTTTTTGGAACAACCTGAACTGGACTGACTCACTGAGAGTCAGAGATAGGATAGATCATGCCAGCTTTGAGTAGTTTGAGGACCTCCAAACGAACTACCTCTTTCAAGTTTGGGTTCAGTTTTCTTTCA
Source organism: Alisma plantago-aquatica (assembly GCA_963693085.1). Lineage (NCBI taxonomy): Eukaryota > Viridiplantae > Streptophyta > Magnoliopsida > Alismatales > Alismataceae > Alisma > Alisma plantago-aquatica. The sequence goes on from OY856410.1 coordinate 403,016,895, forward strand.
TGTTCACGAGTGGGTTTAAATTCTTCAACCATAGGAAGCTTGTGCATACACAGAGCCGGGTTTATGCCTGTGAGATCGGTTATTTTATAACCAATGATCTTTTTGTGCCTCCTTAGTTTGTCCAGAAGCCTGACTTCTTGGTCTTCGGTAAGGGTGGAGCTGATAATAACTGGGCATAACTCTTCCTTATCCAGGAAAACATATTTGAGCCCTGTGGGTAAAGTCTTCAATTCAGGGGTTTTTGGTGGTTCTGCTGCTTCAATGGTAGTGATGGCTTTAAGCTCTTCAAAAGTAGCCTCTGGTGCTTCTTCTATCTTCTCTAGGTATTGAGTACATTGCTGGACTAGTTCATTTGCAGAGAACTCAACTTCTGGATTGATAAGAGCATTTTCAAGTTCGTCGATTGGCTCGGAGATTTCTAATTGCGACATTTGTTGAATTGCATCTAAAAGAAAGACCTCTTCTTGGATGCTGGGACCTTTCATACTATCAAGGACGCGGAATTGAATTGCTTCTTTTCTGAGCCTAAGAATGATGGTTCCAGCTTCTACATCGATTAGTGCTCTGGCTGTAGCTAGGAAAGGCCTGCCGAAAATGATCGGATACCTCAAGTCTTCTTTGATATCCATGATGACAAAATCACATGGAACGTAGGCATCCTTCCCTATCCTTACTGGGACATCTTCGATGATTCCCAACGGTGCGGTTACGGTGGAGTCGGCTAGTTGAATAGTCATTGCTGTAGGCAGCAGGTCAGTGAGACCAAGACGTTGGCACATTGAGTAGGGCATAATGGATATACTAGCCCCGATGTCAGCTAACCCTTTCTTTGTGGATGCATTTCCAATGCAACATTGGATTCCGAAGGAACCTGGGTCCTTCTTCTTTTTGGGTAGTTTGTTCAGGATGATGTCAGAAGTGGTTTGAGCGAGCTTGACAGTCTCCTGCTCTTTGGTAATATACTTACGCGATAGCAAAGTTTTGAGATACCTTGCCCATGCTGGTACTTCGGATAGAGCGTCAAGGAGTGGGATGTGAATATAAAGTTTCTTCATTGCTTCCTTGAATTTCTGAAACCTGGCGTCCATTTTTGTTTCTTGCAATCTGCCTGGGTACGGGATCCTTAGTTTGAATTGCGGGACTTTGGATTCTGCAGGTACATGCTCTTTGTTTTCATTCTTTGTGCCTTCGGAGGATTTTTCAATCCTTTGTTGCAAAATCTCTTTCGTCATAAAAGTGGGCACATCATCATCATCTAGAGTGATCTTGATGGGTTCAGGAAGAATGCGTCCCGACCTTGTGGTGACGGCATTCAGCTGTTCGTGTTTGTTTTGCCCGTACTTCGAATTTGGTTCAGGCTGCCCATCAAAAGTGCTTGCCGAAGGTTTCAACTGTGCAGCAATCTGAGCAAGCTGGGTTTCAACTGCCTTTTGTTGGGCTTGTTGGTTAGCTAGCATGGTTTGCTGAGACTGAAGCATTTGTTTTATCAAAGATAGCTCATCTTCCGATTGTGTAGTGACGTTTTTCTGAGGGTTTTGTTGTTGAGACTGTTGAATATGCAATTGCGGGTGAAGCGGGGGATGAGTGTACTGATAGTAGGCTGATTGATTTCTAGGGTAGTTAGCCCTAGGGAAATTGATCCTTGGGTTCCCTTGATTTTGGTTAAAATTGTTTGGAAACCCAGGAGGCAGCTTACTGTCAAGTCCCCCTTGTGCCTGATGTTGCGGATTCGCAGTTCCAGAGGGATTCCCATACTGGAACCCAGGATGGTTCCTTGGTTGACTGGGATTATAATAAACTTGTCCGGGAATAGTATGGATGGAGTTGACTTGCTCTGGAATCTGATCTTCAGCCTGATTAGTGATGGCCTCATAGGATTGTGGTGGTGGATGCAGATCCATCATCACATTATAAAGTATTCCGCAGGAAAGAGTTGGATGATCCGAAGAATGACAAGCCTCACAGGATCCTGTGACGGCTTTGACTTGATGAACCAGCGGGGTTTTCTTCTTATCAATTTCCCCTAGAGTTGTTTCAAGGGTTTGATGTTTATTAGCGATTGTCTTCAAAGCTTCGGCTATTGACTTTAGTTCCATAGATTCCTCAGCTTTAAAGAATTTAAGGACGCCTTTTCCGGCTGACCGCCCCCAGTTGGACTGGTTTTTGGCTCCTAAGGTAACGATCTTCCAGGCATCTTCATAGTTTTTCCTCATGAAATTTCCTCCAGATGAGGAATCTAGGAACTGCTTGATGTCATCGCTTACCCCCCGATAAAAAGTTTCAATCAATTGATTCTGTGAAATTCCATGATGAGGGCATTTGCGTAGAAGTTCCTTAAATCTTTCCCATGCCTCAGCGAGGGTTTCTCCAGGTAGTTGGGAGAAATGGTTAATCTGCCCTCTGATTTCATAGGTCAGCGAGGGTGGAAAGAACTTCTCCAAGAATTTTTCCTCTAGAGGGGCCCAAGTGGTTATGATGGGTTCTCTATCCAATGAGTTGTACCAACTCAAGGCCCTTCCAGATAAGGTGAAATGAAACAGGTGGAGCATTATTGCATCGAAAGCAATGCCAGCTTGCGGGACCAGGCGGCATAATGCCTTAAACCATTTCAAGTGGTCCATGCAATCGTCCCCTGAACCTCCTGAGAAGGAAATTCCTTGCATAATCTGGATCCACTGGGTCCGAATCTCAAAGTTTGGGATGTTGATGATCGGAGGCCGGACCGGGTGGTTATCTTTGTAATTCTTCGGGACAGCATAGTCCCTCAGTTGTTTGTTTCGTAATTCGAGCTGAGCAGCCTCGGTCTCTGCTCTTATGCGGGCTTGCTCTTCTGCTCGTATCTCTGCTTGTATTTGGGCACGGGTGTCTGCAATGAGTTGTGCCCGTTGTGCGGCGATAGCAACATTGACTCTCTCCATCACCAAAGCGGCTTGATGCTGTTCGTCAGCCATTTGACTAGCGCGTTGGCGATTGAGACGGATTCTGTGGTGGAAACTTCTCTCTACCTCGGAGTCGAACTCCGAATCGGGGGAGAATCCTCGATTATGCGGTGATTGCATATACGGGTTCTACCTGAGTAAAGAAAAGAGAACACCTTTAGATAATGGAGACAATATGAAAGTTTCAAGAAGATGATGAGTTATGATTCAAAAAGAAAGTGTAAAATCCTAACCAACTAGAAAAATAAACTAAGTGAAATATTAACGTTCCGTTATCCCCGGCAAAGGCGCCATGTTTTGATGCGTGCCAATCATAAGGCATTATGCCAAACGGTCCCAAAGATTTGGGTGATAATCCCCGGCAACGGCGCCATTTTTTGATGGAGCTGGGACTTACACCAAAAGATTTTCAGTCTTCCAATGGGAGTCCCAGGATTCTATCACCAAAAACCCTAGAGAGGATTGATGTCTTCCCTAGGTTTACCTAGAACTGGTGCTTAGATAACAACTCCAACCCCATAAGAGTATGGAAGCCTTATCATAGTACAGATTTAGGATCGAACCCAAAAGACAACGGTCTTGTTGCAAGCAATAAGATGGAAAACGTACATCACTTCACTTAGTTATTTTACTAATTGGCACTTATATCAAAAGGTTGGATTTTGATTGGTTTTTAGACTAAAGCATGAAAAGTAAATAAAGCAAGTAAAACTAAGATTTAACAAATGATGATGAATCACTGGGGTTAAGCAGGTATTCACCACCGCTACACATGCATTGTATATGTACTAAGCAAGCAAAACTTATAAGCTAGATGCATGGATGTTCCACAAGACCGATGCCTTATAAGACAAGAGCGATGCATTGCATCCAAGGATGTTCCACAAGACCGATGCCCATATAAGACAAGAGCGATGCATTGCATTCTTCGATGTTCCACAAGACCGATGCCCATATAAGACAAGAGCAATGCATCGCATCCTTCAAGGGTTAAGTAGCTCTCATTCGGTACATTTCTATGCGTCACTGAAGATATGTAGTCTTCCAAAGAGAGAATCTTACTCAACCTCATGAAACGTGCATCTAAAACTAACAAGCGAGCGATAATTATCAAATCGAATAGCGTCTTTGTAGGCCTAGTCTCCTATTCGGATAACCTAGCTACGAGAAGTGCGGGAATGTTGCAACGCCAGCCATTTCCGAACAAATGGTCACATGCTTTACATCATTCCCCTCGCAAAGCGTGTTCCTCGACTTACCAAGGTTACTTACATACAGATAGAAGTGCAACGGATGGTAGTGAGTTTACTCCACTCTTTGAGATACACTCCTAGACACCGAATCGGATGCGTGGTGGATACACACACCAGAAACCAACACTAAATCGGTATTCGAGTCTCGAGAGCGGTCGTAGACAAACCACAGCAAAAGACAATAGATGCATACAAGAACGTGGCCATCATTCAAGCATGTATGAAACGATTTAGTATTAAAACGAAAGGATAACATCTTTTTAGTACAAAGTACAACTCCAGCTACAGGAGCTAGAAGAACTCCGAATGACAGCATATCACAGTGCTAGAATCTATAAAGAGCAAACAAAAATGTGGCATGATGGACATCTTAAGAGAAAAGATATCGCCGTTGGCGACAAAGTGCTCTTATTCAACTCCAAGCTCAGATTATTCCCCGGAAAGCTCCGAACAAAATGGTCCGGACCCTTCACCATAAAACATATCTACCCAACTGGAGCCACCATTATCATCGACAACAACGGAGGAGAACGAACGGTTAACGGGCACCGTTTAAAAAGATACTACACTCAGGAAGACAAAACACATCAACAAACCCTCGATATCAGAGATGCTACGCCCACAGCATAACAACCTTACAGTTTCATCGAGCCAGTGACGTAAAACCAAGGCGCTTCTTGGGAGGCAACCCAAGCCTTGAGTATCACCTTTTCAAATTTCTGGTCTTTTATTTTCTTTTGATTTTGTTTTGCTTTCTTTAAGTTCAACGGCGCCATTTTTTGATGGAGCTGGGACTTACACCAAAAGATTTTCAGTCTTCCAATGGGAGTCCCAGGATTCTATCACCAAAAACCCTAGAGAGGATTGATGTCTTCCCTAGGTTTACCTAGAACTGGTGCTTAGATAACAACTCCAACCCCATAAGAGTATGGAAGCCTTATCATAGTACAGATTTAGGATCGAACCCAAAAGACAACGGTCTTGTTGCAAGCAACAAGATGGAAAACGTACAGCACTTCACTTAGTTATTTTACTAATTGGCACTTATATCAAAAGGTTGGATTTTGATTGGTTTTTAGACTAAAGCATGAAAAGTAAATAAAGCAAGTAAAACTAAGATTTAACAAATGATGATGAATCACTGGGGTTAAGCAGGTATTCACCACCGCTACACATGCATTGTATATGTACTAAGCAAGCAAAACTTATAAGCTAGATGCATGGATGTTCCACAAGACCGATGCCTTATAAGACAAGAGCGATGCATTGCATCCAAGGATGTTCCACAAGACCGATGCCCATATAAGACAAGAGCGATGCATTGCATCCTTCGATGTTCCACAAGACCGATGCCCATATAAGACAAGAGCAATGCATCACATCCTTCAAGGGTTAAGTAGCTCTCATTCGGTACATTTCTACGCGTCACTGAAGATATGTAGTCTTCCAAAGAGAGAATCTTACTCAACCTCATGAAACGTGCATCTAAAACTAACAAGCGAGCGATAATTATCAAATCGAATAGCGTCTTTGTAGGCCTAGTCTCCTATTCGGATAACCTAGCTACGAGAAGTGCGGGAATGTTGCAACGCCAGCCATTTCCGAACAAATGGTCACATGCTTTACATCATTCCCCTCGCAAAGCGTGTTCCTCGACTTACCAAGGTTACTTCCATACAGATAGAAGTGCAACGGATGGTAGTGAGTTTACTCCACTCTTTGAGATACACTCCTAGACACCGAATCGGATGCGTGGTGGATACACACACCAGAAACCAACACTAAATCGGTATTCGAGTCTCGAGAGCGGTCGTAGACAAACCACAGCAAAAGACAATAGATGCATACAAGAACGTGGCCATCATTCAAGCATGTATGAAACGATTTAGTATTAAAATGAAAGGATAACATCTTTTTAGTACAAAGTACAAAACATGGGCAGCGGGGCTAGTCCCCGCGCCCCAGTGGATGGAACTACTCGCTCCTCATAGAGGGAACAACAAAGGAGGAGGAAAGAAGAGATAGAAAGAACATCATCTCCACTGAGGAGAGAAGGTTGAACCCTTGGTGGAGAGAGCAACGATCTTCACCCTTCGTGGCTTGCTTGACGACGGATCTTCTCCTCTCACCTTCTTTGTTGATGAGAGAGAAGGTAGCTTTGCAATGGAACGTGAGTCTCAGACCGGCAGCCTCGGGCGGTGGATGGAGTTGTTCTGGTAGTAGAGAGACAACCTCTGGACGTCTGGACCCCCTCCTCAGGGATGGCCCTTGAGGTCTTATTTATAGGCCTTGAGTGAGGTCAAATGGTCTGGATACCGTTTGGGTTCAAACGGTCTTGAGACCGTTTGGCGTCAAACGGTCTTGAGACCGTTTGGCGTCAAACGGTCTTGAGACCGTTTGGCGTCAAACGGTCTTGAGACCGTTTGGCGTCAAACGGTCTTGAGACCGTTTGAACTCCATGCGGTCTTGGGACCGTTTGGACTCCATGCGGTCTTGGGACCGTTTGGCTTTATGCGGTCTCGGGACCGATTGAATTCCATGCGGTCTTGGGACCGTTTGGCTTCATGCGGTCTCGGGACCGTTTGAACTCCATGCGGTCTTGGGACCGTTTGGCTTCATGCGTTCTCGGGACCGTTTGAACTTCATGCGGTCTTGGGACCGTTTGGCTTCATGCGGTCTCGGGACCGTTTGAACTCCATGCGGTCTTGGGACCGTTTGGCTTCATGCGGTCTCGGGACCGTTTGAACTCCATGCGGTCTTGGGACCGTTTGGCTTCATGCGGTCTCGGGACCGTTTGAACTCCATGCGGTCTTGGTACCGTTTGGCTTCATGCGGTCTCGGGACCATTTGAACTCCATGTGGTCTTGGGACCGTTTGGCTTCATGCGGTCTCGGGACCGTTTGAACTCCATGCGGTCTTGGGACCGTTTGGCTTCACTCGGTCTCGGGACCATTTGAACTCCATGCGGTCTTGGGACCGTTTGGCTTCACTCGGCCTTGAGGTTGGTTTATTCTTTTATGATTTTTTTGTGCTTTTTCTGCAAGTGTAAAAGGAAAAAGTTAGTTTGATGATGTATTTACAAAAAGGGGTAAAATTAGGTTTATGTACCGTATAAACGTAAAAAGAGTATGGAAAACTAAAGAAAAAGACTAAGATAAACTACTAAAATAGGAGGTTATAACCCCCCCTAACTTAGAGTCTAGCTTGTCCTCAAGTTAGATAGAGCTGAGACATGAAATGGCGAGGCGATCTTAATTAGGGTCTCCATACTCTTGCTTCAATTCTTGACCTGAGTTCCCCAGGAGTCATATCGAGGCTTATTGCATGCCTTAATTCTTTTGGATTTCGAGAGTTGCTTGGATCTCAGGGTTTTTCCGTATCTCAAAATTTGCCTTGGGACCACATTTATTTTGTGCATGTCGTTGACTCTAATCAACTTTATACCTCTCTGGAAACTTACTGGAAGCTAGAGAGGGTATGAGGGTTGGCTAAAGGCTTTGAAGTGTAGCTCCCCTTCGAGGGGGGGAGGGGCTGTCTATGCCTTTTAGGATCTCACTACTGGGCACGACACATCTGCCTTTATGAGGGCAGCTGAATGTACCGGCCGGGCAAGTCCTTTATGAGCCTTTTCATATACTTGGAACTTTTGGGGTTTCACTACCGGACGCGACACATCTGCCTTTGTGAGGGCAGCGGAATGTGCCGGCCGGGTGAGCCCTTTATCAGTTCTTCGTATAGGTCCTTATTCGTGGCACAACTTCTCATGATTTTATTCGTCTCTCTGGCTTTTATTCAAAAATTCACAGGTTTGGGTTTGGAAATGAGGATTTATTTTGGGCGGCCAAGCCTCTTTTATTTTGAAGAGAGGAAAGCTGTTCTTAAAGTTTTTCAGCATGCACTTATTTGGTTAGTGGTCCACTTGCAGACCTTTTTGATTCGGAAGTTGCCTAATTTCCCTCTCATCCTCGAGATCTCGGCTTATTTTTGCCCTGATTTTGACTTGTGGAGAGTCAGATAAAGAATTGAAGCAAAAATACGGGATCCATAGTAGGTGGAAATTGATAAATCGCCATTAGATGTCTGAGTGCTATTTACTTGCAGAGACTAACATGATTCTAGGGTTAGTTGAGGTGACTAAAAAAAGGGAAAAGGGAGTATAGAAGTTGATACCTAGCCCTTGTCTAATGAATCCCCCCCCTAACTTATCACACACTCTGTCCGCAGAGTGGCAAAGTGATAGGTTGAGAAGTCATTAGAACAAGGGCTGCGAGTTGAGGCAGATTTTTGGTAGCCCCTGGAGATCGGAGTAGAGTGGATGCAAATTGCCCTCGTAAAGATGGGGGCATTTGTGGCAGAAGGCTGGGCAATTGAAGTGCTCTTTGCTGTATGCCTTGGAGTGCTGACTCAGGAGCTGCATTAATTTTGCAGCGCACTCTTTTGCAATTTTGTCTTGATATTGTCTAGCAGATCCTTTGCTTGATCATACTTCAAATTACTGTGGTAGCCGCTGCCTTCGACATCAGTTTCCTTGGGATGTCCTACTTCATCATCCATGGATTGAGTCAGGTAGCTGCTATTCTCAATATTGATTCCATCTTCCATGTTGCCACTAACTGGAGGATAGTCTTTGTTGCAAGAGCTGCTTGATATGTGCTGCTTGGTTACACAAAAGTTCATGATATCTTTGTCCTTCAGAAGTAGCTCAAATACAAATACGTCTCCAATCCTCAGATCGTTTTCAAAGAGAAACGTTTGGGGTTTGAGGACCGTTTTGTTCCAAACGGTTTCAAGACCGTTTGGTTCCAAACGGTTTCAGGACCGTTTGGTTCCAAACGGTTTCAAGACCGTTTGGTTCCAAACGGTTTCGAGACCGTTTGGAAAGCGAAAAGTCGCAGGTCGCCGGCGCGGGAGAAGGTGGAACGGCGCGAAGGCGAAGAATGCGCCGGCACCTTCGAAAACGATGAGAAGAACGGCGACGGCGATGAAAACGGTGGGAGAGTCGGTGAAATCTTTTGACAGCGACGGCTATGGCGGGGCAAGAGACGTCGTGCGATGGTAAAGGAAACGGCACTGGCATCATGATGGTGGCGACAGAACGGCGCGGCGACGAAGGCGACGGGTCGGTTGATAAAACCATTCGATAACGACGGCGATGGCAGCATAAGCAGCGACTGGCGATGGAATGAGCAGCGTGGAGTCGCTGGACTACCTTGCGGAAGGTGGACGGAAGGGTGACTTTGCGCGGTTGCGGCAGGAGCAAAAAAAGGGAAGCTCTTCACACGAAAATTCTGGAGAAAACGAAGGTTCGAAGAGAGAAAGACGGAGGGGTAGGGTCGATATTTATAGTGATAGGTGGGTGACCCTTTTGTATTCCAAACGGTTTCAGGACCGTTTGGAGTCCAAACGGTTTCAAGACCGTTTGGCTCAAACGGTTTGAGGACCGTTTGGTTCCAAACGGTTTGAAGACCGTTTGGAGTCCAAACGGTTTGAAGACCGTTTGGCTCCAAACGGTTTGTTTGTTTGTTTGTTTTTTTTTCTTGTATTTTTAGATTAATGATGAAAGAACTTAAAGAAAGCAAAACAAAATCAAAAGAAAATAAAAGACCAGAAATTAGAAAAGGTGATACTCAAGGCTTGGGTTGCCTCCCAAGAAGCGCCTTGGTTTTACGTCACTGGCTCGACGAAACTGTAAGGTTGTTATGCTGTGGGCGTAGCATCTCTGATATCGAGGGTTTGTTGATGTGTTTTGTCTTCCTGAGTGTAGTATCTTTTTAAACGGTGCCCGTTAACCGTTCGTTCTCCTCCGTTGTTGTCGATGATAATGGTGGCTCCAGTTGGGTAGATATGTTTTATGGTGAAGGGTCCGGACCATTTTGTTCGGAGCTTTCCGGGGAATAATCTGAGCTTGGAGTTGAATAAGAGCACTTTGTCGCCAACGGCGATATCTTTTCTCTTAAGATGTCCATCATGCCACATTTTTGTTTGCTCTTTATAGATTCTGGCACTGTGATATGCTGTCATTCGGAGTTCTTCTAGCTCCTGTAGCTGGAGTTGTCTGATTTCCCCTGCACTTTTAAGGTCGAAGTTTAGTTGCTTGATGGCCCACCAGGCTTTATGTTCCAGTTCTACTGGAAGATGACATGATTTGCCGTATACCAAACAAAACGGAGTTGTTCCAATTGGTGTTTTGTAAGCAGTACGGTATGCCCATAGGGCGTCAGGAAGTTTGGTGGACCAATCAGTGCGGTTTTTATTCACTGTTTTTTCAAGAATCGCTTTTATCTGTCTATTGGATACTTCTACCTGGCCACTAGTTTGTGGGTGGTAAGGTGTGGCAACTTTGTGATGGACTCCGTATTTTCTCAGTAACGCTTCGAAACTTCGTTCCAGGAAATGGGTCCCGCCATCTGATATGACTGTTCTTGGAACTCCAAATCTCGGAAAAATAGTGTCTTTGAACAATTTGACAACAGGTTTGGAGTCATTGGATACGGTGGGTATAGCTTCGACCCACTTTGAGACGTAATCTACTGCGACCAAAATGTAAGAGAAGCCATATGATGAAGGGAAAGGTCCCATGTAGTCTACCCCCCATACGTCAAACAGTTCAATTTCCTGCCACATGGTAAGAGGCATTTCATCCCTTTTTGATATGTTGCCCGAAAATTGGCATTTATCACAGGCTTTGACAAAATCATGTGAGTCTTTTGATATGGTGGGCCAAAAGAAACCAGATTGTAGTATTTTTATGGCAGTTTTCTTGGCGCCCATGTGCCCCCCCGTGGGTCCGGAGTGGCAGTGTTCCAAAACCGAGGTTATTTCTTCTTCTGGAAGGCACCGGCGAAAAAGTCCGTCGGCGCAGAGGTAAAATAAGTAAGGTTCGTCCCAATGATAACGTTTTATATCATGAAGGAATTTCCTTTTATCCTGATATGAAGCAGACGGGTGGATGATCCCTGTAGCTAGATAATTGACGATATCGGCAAACCAAGGAAAACTATGAGTAGCCTTCATAAGCTGATCATCAGGAAGAGAATCCCTGATAGGGATTTTATCTTTTTCTTCAACCTCGATTCTGCTGAGGTGATCGGCTACAACATTCTCTACGCCACTTTTATCTTTGATTTCTAGATCGAATTCTTGAAGCATTAATACCCAGCGGATGAGCCTGGGTTTGGCATCCTATTTCTGGATCAGATGTCGGATAGCAGAATGGTCAGTGTAGACGATGACTTTAGAGCCGATCAGGTAAGAGCGGAATTTTTCGAAGGCGTAGATGATAGCCAAAAACTCTTTTTCCGTGGTCGTGTAGTTTTTCTGTGCTTCGTCAAGCATTTTTGATGCATAGTAGATGACATAGGGTTTCTTATCGATCCGTTGTCCTAAAACGGCTCCTATGGCATAATCACTTGCGTCACACATGATTTCGAATGGTTGCGACCAGTCTGGAGCCCTTAGAATAGGTGCGGAAGTTAATGCTTCTTTAAGGGTAGAGAAACTTCGCATGCATTCTTGGTCGAAAACAAACTCGGCATCTTTTGTCAGGAGTTGAGTCATGGGTTTAGCTATTTTCGAGAAATCTTTGATGAACCTTCTGTAGAACCCTGCATGACCTAGGAAAGCTCGAACGCCCCTTATGTCCTTCGGAGGTGACAACTTTGAGATAACATCAATCTTTGCTTTGTCGACCTCAATTCCCCTATCACTTACTCTATGTCCGAGGACGATACCTTCTGTTACCATGAAATGACATTTTTCCCAATTCAGGATAAGGTTCGTTTCCTTGCAACGTTGCAGGACTCGTTCAAGATTATTTAGACAGTTATCGAAAGAATCTCCATAGACAGAGAAATCATCCATAAAGACTTCCATAACAGATTCGGTTAATCCGGCGAAGATGGCAGACATGCAGCGTTGGAAAGTAGCCGGAGCGTTACATAGCCCGAATGGCATTCTTCTGAAAGCATATGTCCCAAAGGGACAAGTGAAAGTGGTTTTTTCTTGGTCCTCTGGATGTATGGGTATTTGGTAGAACCCAGAGTAACCATCGAGATAATAGAAATACTTTTGGTGGGCCAAGCGCTCTAGGACTTCGTCAAGGAAGGGTAGAGGGTAGTGGTCTTTCCTTGTAGCTTTATTCAACTTCCTATAATCGATGCACATTCGCCACCCCGTTACAGTCCTAGTGGGTACGAGCTCATTTTTATCGTTGATTACTACAGTAGTGCCCCCCTTTTTTTGGAACAACCTGAACTGGACTGACCCACTGAGAGTCAGAGATAGGATAGATCATGCCAGCTTTGAGTAGGTTGAGGACGTCCAAACGAACTACCTCTTTCAAGTTTGGGTTCAGTTTTCTTTGATGTTCACGAGTGGGTTTAAATTCTTCAACCATAGGAAGCTTGTGCATACACAGAGCTGGGTTTATGCCTGTGAGATCGGTTATTTTATAACCAATGATCTTTTTGTGCCTCCTTAGTTTGTCCAGAAGCCTGACTTCTTGGTCTTCGGTAAGGGTGGAGCTGATAATAACTGGGCATAACTCTTCCTTATCCAGGAAAACATATTTGAGCCCTGTGGGTAAAGTCTTCAATTCAGGGGTTTTTGGTGGTTCTGCTGCTTCAATGGTAGTGATGGCTTTAAGCTCTTCAAAAGTAGCCTCTGGTGCTTCTTCTATCTTCTCTAGGTATTGAGTACATTGCTGGACTAGTTCATTTGCAGAGAACTCAACTTCTGGATTGATAAGAGCATTTTCAAGTTCGTCGATTGGCTCGGAGATTTCTAATTGCGACATTTGTTGAATTGCGTCTAAAAGAAAGACCTCTTCTTGGATGCTGGGACCTTTCATACTATCAAGGACGCGGAATTGAATTGCTTCTTTTCTGAGCCTAAGAATGATGGTTCCAGCTTCTACATCAATTAGCGCTCTGGCTGTAGCTAGGAAAGGCCTGCCGAAAATGATCGGATACCTCAAGTCTTCTTTGATATCCATGATGACAAAATCACATGGAACGTAGGTATCCTTCCCTATCCTTACTGGGACATCTTCGATGATTCCCAACGGTGCGGTTACGGTGGAGTCGGCTAGTTGAATAGTCATTGCTGTAGGCAGCAGGTCAGTGAGACCAAGACGTTGGCACATTGAGTAGGGCATAATGGATATACTAGCCCCGAGGTCAGCTAACCCTTTCTTTGTGGATGCATTTCCAATGCAACATTGGATTCCGAAGGAACCTGGGTCCTTCTTCTTTTTGGGTAGTTTGTTCAGGATGATGTCAGAAGTGGTTTGAGCGAGCTTGACGGTCTCCTGCTCTTTGGTAATATACTTACGCGATAGCAAAGTTTTGAGATACCTTGCCCATGCTGGTACTTCGGATAGAGCGTCAAGGAGTGGGATGTCAATATAAAGTTTCTTCATTGCTTCCTTGAATTTCTGAAACCTGGCGTCCATTTTTGTTTCTTGCAGTCTGCCTGGGTACGGGATCCTTGGTTTGAATTGCGGGACTTTGGATTCTGCAGGTACATGCTCTTTGTTTTCATCCTTTGCGCCTTCGGAGGATTTTTCAATCCTTTGTTGCGAAATCTCTTTCGTCATAAAAGTGGGCACATCATCATCATCTAGAGTGATCTTGATGGGTTCAGGAAGAATGCGTCCCGACCTTGTGGTGACGGCATTCAGCTGTTCGTGTTTGTTTTGCCCGTACTTCGAATTTGGTTCAGGCTGCCCATCAAAAGTGCTTGCCGAAGGTTTCAACTGTGCAGCAATCTGAGCAAGCTGGGTTTCAACTGCCTTTTGTTGGGCTTGTTGGTTAGCTAGCATGGTTTGCTGAGACTGAAGCATTTGTTTTATCAAAGATAGCTCATCTTCCGGTTGTGTAGTGACGTTTTTCTGAGGGTTTTGTTGTTGAGACTGTTGAATATGCAAATGTGGGTGAAGCGGGGGATGAGTGTACTGATAGTAGGCTGATTGATTTCTAGGGTAGTTAGCCCTGGGGAAATTGTTCCTTGGATTCCCTTGATTTTGGTTAAAATTGTTTGGAAATCCAGGAGGCAGCCTACTATCAAGTCCCCCTTGTGTCTGATGTTGCGGATTCGCAGTTCCAGAGGGATTCCCATACTGGAATCCAGGATGGTTCCTTGGTTGACTGGGATTATAATAAACTTGTCCGGGAATAGTATGAATGGAGTTGACCTGCTCTGGAATCTGATCTTCAGCTTGATTAGTGATGGCCTCATAGGATTGTGGTGGTGGATGCATATCCATCATCACATTATAGAGTATTCCGCAGGAAAGAGTTGGATGATCCGAAGAATGACAAGCCTCACAGGATCCTGTGACGGCTTTGACTTGATGAACCAGCGGGGTTTTCTTCTTATCAATTTCCCCTAGAGTTGTTTCAAGGGTTTGTTGTTTATGAGCGATTGTCTTCAAAGCCTCGGCTATTGACTTTAGTTCCATAGATTCTTCAGCTTTAAAGACTTTGAAGACGCCTTTTCCGGCTGACCGCCCCCAGTTGGACTGGTTTTCGGCTCCTAAGGTAACGATCTTCCATGCATCTTCATAGTTTTTCCTCATGAAATTTCCTCCAGACGAGGAATCTAGGAATTGTTTAATGTCATCGCTTACCCCCCGATAAAAAGTTTCAATCAATTGATTCTGTGAAATTCCATGATGAGGGCATTTGCGTAGAAGTTCCTTGAATCTTTCCCATGCCTCAGCGAGGATTTCTCCATGTAGTTGGGAGAAATGGTTAATCTGCCCTCTGATTTCATAGGTCAGCGAGGGTGGAAAGAACTTCTCCAAGAATTTTTCCTCTAGAGGGGCCCAAGTGGTTATGATGGGTTCTCTGTCCAATGAGTTGTACCAACTCAAGGCCCTTCCAGATAAGGTGAAATGAAACAGGTGGAGCATTATTGCGTCGAAAGCAATGCCAGCTTGCGGGACCAGGCGGCATAATGCCTTAAACCGTTTCAAGTGGTCCATGCAATCGTCCCCTGAACCTCCTGAGAAGGAAATTCCTTACATAATCTGGATCCACTGGGTCCGAATCTCAAAGTTTGGGATGTTGATGATCGAAGGCCGGACCGGGTGGTTATCTTCGTAATTCTTCGGGACAGCATAGTCCCTCAGTTGCTGGTTTCGTAATTCGAGCTGAGCAGCCTCGGTCTCTGCTCTTATGCGGGCTTGCTCTTCTGCTCGTATCTCTGCTTGTATTTGGGCACGGGTGTCTGCAATGAGTTGTGCCCGTTGTGCGGCGATAGCAGCATTGACTCTCTCCATCACCAAAGCGGCTTGATGCTGTTCGTCAGCCATTTGACTAGCGCGTTGGCGATTGAGACGGATTCTGCGGTGGAAACTTCTCTCTACCTCGGAGTCGAACTCCGGATCGGGGGAGAATCCTCGATTATGCGGTGATTGCATATACGGGTTCTACCTGAGTAAAGAAAAGAGAACACCTTTAGATAATGGAGACAATATGAAAGTTTCAAGAAGATGATGAGTTATGATTCAAAAAGAAAGTGTAAAATCCTAACCAACTAGAAAAATAAACTAAGTGAAATATTAACGTTCCGTTATCCCCGGCAACGGTGTCATTTTTTGATGGAGCTGGGACTTACACCAAAAGATTTTCAGTCTTCCAATGGGAGTCCCAGGATTCTATCACCAAAAACCCTAGAGAGGATTGATGTCTTCCCTAGGTTTACCTAGAACTGGTGCTTAGATAACAACTCCAACCCCATAAGAGTATGGAAGCCTTATCATAGTACAGATTTAGGATCGAACCCAAAAGACAACGGTCTTGTTGCAAGCAACAAGATGGAAAACG
Organism: Alisma plantago-aquatica; assembly: GCA_963693085.1. Taxonomy (NCBI): domain Eukaryota; kingdom Viridiplantae; phylum Streptophyta; class Magnoliopsida; order Alismatales; family Alismataceae; genus Alisma; species Alisma plantago-aquatica. Next base: position 403,032,915 of record OY856410.1, read on the forward strand.
TACAACACTTCACTTAGTTATTTTACTAATTGGCACTTATATCAAAAGGTTGGATTTTGATTGGTTTTTAGACTAAAGAATGAAAAGTAAATAAAGCAAGTAAAACTAAGATTTAACAAATGATGATGAATCACTGGGGTTAAGCAGGTATTCACCACCGCTACACATGCATTGTATATGTACTAAGCAAGCAAAACTTATAAGCTAGATGCATGGATGTTCCAAAAGACCGATGCCTTATAAGACAAGAGCGATGCATTGCATCCAAGGATGTTCCACAAGACCGATGCCCATATAAGACAAGAGCGATGCATTGCATCCTTCGATGTTCCACAAGACCGATGCCCATATAAGACAAGAGCAATGCATCGCATCCTTCAAGGGTTAAGTAGCTCTCATTCGGTACATTTCTACGCGTCACTGAAGATATGTAGTCTTCCAAAGAGAGAATCTTACTCAACCTCATGAAACGTGCATCTAAAACTAACAAGCGAGCGATAATTATCAAATCGAATAGCGTCTTTGTAGGCCTAGTCTCCTATTCGGATAACCTAGCTACGAGAAGTGCGAAAATGTTGCAACGCCAGCCATTTCCGAACAAATGGTCACATGCTTTACATCATTCCCCTCGCAAAGCGTGTTCCTCGACTTACCAAGGTTACTTCCATACAGATAGAAGTGCAACGGATGGTAGTGAGTTTACTCCACTCTTTGAGATACACTCCTAGACACCGAATCGGATGCGTGGTGGATACACACACCAGAAACCAACACTAAATCGGTATTCGAGTCTCGAGAGCGGTCGTAGACAAACCACAGCAAAAGACAATAGATGCATACAAGAACGTGGCCATCATTCAAGCATGTATGAAACGATTTAGTATTAAAACGAAAGGATAACATCTTTTTAGTACAAAGTACAAAACATGGGCAGCGGGGCTAGTACCCGCGCCCCAGTGGATGGAACTACTCGCTCCTCATAGAGGGAACAACAAAGGAGGAGGAAAGAAGAGATAGAAAGAACATCATCTCCACTGAGGAGAGAAGGTTGAACCCTTGGTGGAGAGAGGAACGATCTTCACCCTTCGTGGCTTGCTTGACGACGGATCTTCTCCTCTCACCTTCTTTGTTGATGAGAGAGAAGGTAGCTTTGCAATGGAACGTGAGTCTCAGACCGGCAGCCTCGGGCGGTGGATGGAGTTGTTCTGGTAGTAGAGAGACAGCCTCTGGACGTCTGGACCCCCTCCTCAGGGATGGCCCTTGAGGTCTTATTTATAGGCCTTGAGTGAGGTCAAACGGTCTGGAGACCGTTTGGGTTCAAAAGGTCTTGAGACCGTTTGGCGTCAAACGGTCTTGAGACCGTTTGGCGTCAAACGGTCTTGAGACTGTTTGAACTCCATGCGGTCTTGGGACCGTTTGGACTCCATGCGGTCTTGGGACCGTTTGGCTTGATGCGGTCTCGGGACCGATTGAATTCCATGCGGTCTTGGGACCGTTTGGCTTCATGCGGTCTCGGGACCGTTTGAACTCCATGCGGTCTTGGGACCGTTTGGCTTCATGCGGTCTCGGGACCGTTTGAACTCCATGTGGTCTTGGGACCGTTTGGCTTCATGCGGTCTCGGGACCGTTTGAACTCCATGCGGTCTTGAGACCGTTTGGCTTCATGCGGTCTCGGGACCGTTTGAACTCCATGCGGTCTTGGGACCGTTTGGCTTCATGCGGTCTCGGGACCGTTTGAACTCCATGCGGTCTTGGGACCGTTTGGCTTCATGCGGTCTCGGGACCGTTTGAACTCCATGCGGTCTTGGGACCGTTTGGCTTCATGCGGTCTCGGGACCGTTTGAACTCCATGCGGTCTTGGGACCGTTTGGCTTCACTCGGTCTCGGGACCGTTTGAACTCCATGCGATCTTGGGACCAAAAGTTCCAAGTATATGAAAAGGCTCATAAAGGACTTGCCCGGCCGGTACATTCAGCTGCCCTCATAAAGGCAGATGTGTCGTGCCCGGTAGTGAGATCCTAAAAAGCATAGACAGCCCCTCCCCCCCTCGAAGGGGAGCTACACTTCAAAGCCTTTAGCCAACCCTCATACCCTCTCTAGCTTCCAGTAAGTTTCCAGAGAGGTATAAAGTTGATTAGAGTCAACGACATGCACAAAATAAATGTGGTCCCAAGGCAAATTTTGAGATACGGAAAAACCCTGAGATCCAAGCAACTCTCAAAATCCAAAAGAATTAAGGCATGCAATAAGCCTCGATATGACTCCTGGGGAACTCAGGTCAAGAATTGAAGCAAGAGTATGGAGACCCTAATTAAGATCGCCTCGCCATTTCATGTCTCAGCTCTATCTAACTTGAGGACAAGCTAGACTCTAAGTTAGGGGGTGATAACCTCCTATTTTAGTAGTTTATCTTAGTCTTTTTCTTTAGTTTTCCATACTCTTTTTACGTTTATACGGTACATAAACCTAATTTTACCCCTTTTTGTAAATACATCATCAAACTAACTTTTTCCTTTTACACTTGCAGAAAAAGCACAAAAAAATCATAAAAGAATAAACCAACCTCAAGGCCGAGTGAAGCCAAACGGTCCCAAGACCGCATGGAGTTCAAACGGTCCCGAGACCGAGTGAAGCCAAACGGTCCCAAGACCGCATGGAGTTCAAACGGTCCCGAGACCGCATGAAGCCAAATGGTCCCAAGACCGCATGGAGTTCAAACGGTCCCGAGACCGCATGAAGCCAAACGGTCCCAAGACCGCATGGAGTTCAAACGGTCCCGAGACCGCATGAAGCCAAACGGTCCCAAGACCGCATGGAGTTCAAACGGTCCCGAGACCGCATGAAGCCAAACGGTCCCAAGACCGCATGGAGTTCAAACGGTCCCGAGACCACATGAAGCCAAACGGTCCCAAGACCGCATGAAGTTCAAACGGTCCCGAGACCGCATGAAGCCAAACGGTCCCAAGACCGCATGGAGTTCAAACGGCCCCGAGACCGCATGAAGCCAAACGGTCCCAAGACCGCATGGAATTCAATCGGTCCCGAGACTGCATAAAGCCAAACGGTCCCAAGACCGCATGGAGTCCAAACGGTCCCCAGACCGCATGGAGTTCAAACGGTCTCAAGACCGTTTGACGCCAAACGGTCTCAAGACCGTTTGAACCCAAACGGTCTCCAGACCGTTTGACCTCACTCAAGGCCTATAAATAAGACCTCAAGGGCCATCCTTGAGGAGAGGGTCCAGACGTCCAGAGGCTGTCTCTCTACTACCAGAACAACTCCATCCACCGCCCGAGGCTGCCGGTCTGAGACTCACGTTCCATTGCAAAGCTACCTTCTCTCTCATCAACAAAGAAGGTGAGAGGAGAAGATCCGTCGTCAAGCAAGCCACGAAGGGTGAAGATCGTTGCTCTCTCCACCAAGGGTTCAACCTTCTCTCCTCAGTGGAGATGATGTTCTTTCTATCTCTTCTTTCCTCCTCCTTTGTTGTTCCCTCTATGAGGAGCGAGTAGTTCCATCCACTGGGGCGCGGGGACTAGCCCCGCTGCCCATGTTTTGTACTTTGTACTAAAAAGATGTTATCCTTTCGTTTTAATACTAAATCGTTTCATACATGCTTGAATGATGGCCACGTTCTTGTATGCATCTATTGTCTTTTGCTGTGGTTTGTCTACGACCGCTCTCGAGACTCGAATACCGATTTAGTGTTGGTTTCTGGTGTGTGTATCCACCACGCATCCGATTCGGTGTCTAGGAGTGTATCTCAAAGAGTGGAGTAAACTCACTACCATCCGTTGCACTTCTATCTGTATGGAAGTAACCTTGGTAAGTCGAGGAACACGCTTTGCGAGGGGAATGATGTAAAGCATGTGACCATTTGTTCGGAAATGGCTGGCGTTGCAAAATTCCCGCACTTCTCGTAGCTAGGTTATCCGAATAGGAGACTAGGCCTACAAAGATGCTATTCGATTTGATAATTATCGCTCGCTTGTTAGTTTTAGATGCACGTTTCATGAGGTTGCGTAAGATTCTCTCTTTGGAAGACTACATATCTTCAGTGACGCGTAGAAATGTACCGAATGAGAGCTACTTAACCCTTGAAGGATGCGATGCATTGCTCTTGTCTTATATGGGCATCGGTCTTGTGGAACATCGAAGGATGCAATGCATCACTCTTGTCTTATATGGGCATCGGTCTTGTAGAACATCCTTGGATGCAATGCATCGCTCTTGTCTTATAAGGCATCGGTCTTGTGGAACATCCATGCATCTAGCTTATAAGTTTTTCTTGCTTAGTACATATACAATGCATGTGTAGCGGTGGTGAATACCTGCTTAACCCCAGTGATTCATCATCATTTGTTAAATCTTAGTTTTACTTGCTTTATTTACTTTTCATGCTTTAGTCTAAAAACCAATCAAAATCCAACCTTTTGATATAAGTGCCAATTAGTAAAATAACTAAGTGAAGTGATGTACGTTTTCCATCTTGTTGCTTGCAACAAGACCGTTGTCTTTTGGGTTCGATCCTAAATCTGTATTATGATAAGGCTTCCATACTCTTATGGGGTTGGAGTTGTTATCTAAGCACCAGTTCTAGGTAAACCTAGGGAAGACATCAATCCTCTCTAGGGTTTTTGGTGATAGAATCCTGGGACTCCCATTGGAAGACTGAAAATCTTTTGGTGTAAGTCCCAGCTCCATCAAAAAATGGCACCGTTGCCGGGGATAACGGAACGTTAATATTTCACTTAGTTTATTTTTCTAGTTGGTTAGGATTTTACACTTTCTTTTTGAATCATAACTCATCATCTTCTTGAAACTTTCATATTGTCTCCATTATCTAAAGGTGTTCTCTTTTCTTTACTCAGGTAGAACCCGTATATGCAATCACCGCATAATCGAGGATTCTCCCCTGATCCAGAGTTCGACTCCGAGGTAGAGAGAAGTTTCCACCGCAGAATCCGTCTCAATCGCCAACACGCTAGTCAAATGGCTAACGAACAGCATCAAGCCGCTTTGGTGATGGAGAGAGTCAATGCTGCTATCGCCGCACAATGGGCACAACTCATTGCAGACACCCGTGCCCAAATACAAGCAGAGATACGAGCAGAAGAGAAAGCCCGCATAAGAGCAGAGACCGAGGCTGCTCAGCTCGAATTACGAAACAAGCAACTGAGGGACTATGCTGTCCCGAAGAATTACGAAGATAACCACCCGGTCCGGCCTCCGATCATCAACATCCCAAACTTTGAGATTCGGACCCAGTGGATCCAGATTATGCAAGGAATTTCCTTCTCAGGAGGTTCAGGGGACGATTGCATGGACCACTTGAAACGGTTTAAGGCATTATGCCGCCTGGTCCCGCAAGCTGGCATTGCTTTCGACGCAATAATGCTCCACCTGTTTCATTTCACCTTATCTGGAAGGGCCTTGAGTTGGTACAACTCATTGGATAGAGAACCCATCATAACCACTTGGGCCCCTCTAGAGGAAAAATTCTTGGAGAAGTTCTTTCCACCCTCGCTGACCTATGAAATCAGAGGGCAGATTAACCATTTCTCCCAACTACCTGGAGAAACCCTCGCTGAGGCATGGGAAAGATTCAAGGAACTTCTACGCAAATGCCCTCATCATGGAATTTCACAGAATCAATTGATTGAAACTTTTTATCGGGGGGTAAGCGATGACATCAAGCAGTTCCTAGATTCCTCATCTGGAGGAAATTTCATGAGGAAAAACTATGAAGATGCCTGGAAGATCGTTACCTTTGGAGCCGAAAACCAGTCCAACTGGGGGCGGTCAGCCGGAAAATGCGTCCTTAAAGTCTTTAAAGCTGAGGAATCTATGGAACTAAAGTCAATAGCCGAAGCTTTGAAGACAATCGCTAATAAACAACAAACCCTTGAAACAACTCTAGAGGAAATTGATAAGAAGAAAACCCCGCTGGTTCATCAAGTCAAAGCCGTCACAGGATCCTATGAGGTTTGTCATTCTTCGGATCATCCAACTCTTTCCTGTGGAATACTTTATAATGTGATGATGGATCTGCATCCACCACCACAATCCTATGAGGCCATCACTAATCAGGCTGAAGATCAGATTCCAGAGCAAGTCAACTCCATCCATACTATTCCCGGACAAGTTTATTATAATCCTAGTCAACTAAGGAACCATCCTGGGTTCCAGTATGGGAATCCCTCTGGAACTGCGAATCCGCAACATCAGGCACAAGGGGGACTTGACAGTAAGCTGCCTCCTGGGTTTCCAAACAATTTTAACCAAAATCAAGGGAACCCAAGGATCAATTTCCCTAGGGCTAACTACCCTAGAAATCAATCAGCCTACTATCAGTACACTCATCCCCCGCTTCACCCGCAATTGCATATTCAACAGTCTCAACAACAAAACCCTCAGAAAAACGTCACTGCACAACCAGAAGATGAGCTATCTTTGATAAAACAAATGCTTCAGTCTCAGCAAACCATGCTGGCCAACCAACACGCTCAACAGAAGGCAGTTGAAGCACAGCTTGCCCAGATTGCTGCACAATTGAAACCCCCAACAGGCACTTTCGCTGGGCAGCCTGAATCGAACCCTAAACATGGGCCAAATAGACATGAGCAATCAAATACTATGACAGCAGCATAATAATGTCTTAACTTCGTTGAGCCAGCGACATAAAACCAAGGCGCTTCTTGGGAGGCAACCCAAAACCTCAGTATCACCTTCTCTAATTTCTAGTCTTTTATTTTTCTTTTGAATTTGTTTTGCTTTCTTTAAGTTCTTTCATCATTAATCTAAAAATACAAAAAAAATCTACATAATCAAAACTACAAAAACAATACATAAAACAAACAACATAAAAAAATTCATAAACCAAAATACAAAAAAAAAAATAATATACATACTCAAAAACAAACATAAAAATATACAAACCCTTTGTGCCCCTCCAAACGGTCTTCAAACAGTTTGGAGCCAAACGGTCTTCAAACTGTTTGGAGCCAAACGGTCTTGAAACCGTTTGGAGCCAAACGGTCTTGAAACCGTTTGAGACCAAACGGTCCTGAAACCGTTTGGGACCAAAACGGTCTTGAAACTGTTTGGGACCAAACGGTCTTGAAACCGTTTGGGACCAAACGGTCTTGAGATCGCTTGGGATCAAGCGGTCTTCAAACCGTTTGGAATACAAAAGGTCACCAACCAATCACTATAAATATCAACCCTACTCCTCCGTCTTTCTCTCTTCGAATCTTCGAATTCTCCAGAGATTTCGTGCGAAGAATCTCGTTCTTGCTCCTGTTGCATCCGCGCCAGTTTCTCACCCGTTCCTCCATCCACCTTCCGCAAGGTAGTCCGGTGACTACAAGCACGCTGCTCACTCCGACGTCTCTTTCGCCACCATCGCAATCGTCATCGAACGAGTTCACCGACTCCTCTATCACTTTCGTCGCCGCGCCGTTCTGTCGCCACCATCATGGTGCCAGTTGCTATTTCCTGTACCATCGCACGACGTCCCTTGCTCCGCCATCGCCGTCGCTGTCGAAAGATTTCACCAACTCTCCCATCGCTTTCATCGCCGTCGCCGTTCTTCTCATCGTTTTCGAAGGCGCCAGCGCGTTCTTCACCTTCGCGCCGTTTCACCTTCTCCCGCGCCGGCAACCGGCGACTCTTTGCTTTCCAAACGGTCTCGACACCGTTTGGGACCAAACGGTCCTCAAACCGTTTGGGACCAAACGGTCCTCAAACCGTTTGGGACCAAACGGTCCTCAAACCGTTTGGAACCAAACGGTCCCGAAACCGTTTGGAACCAAACGGTCCTCAAACCGTTTGGGACCAAACGGTCCTCAAACCGTTTGGGACCAAACGGTCCTGAAACCGTTTGGGACCAAACGGTCCCGAAACCGTTTGGAACCAAACGGTCCTCAAACCGTTTGGGGCCAAACGGTCCTCAAACCGTTTGGAACCAAACGGTCCCGAAACCGTTTGGAACCAAACGGTCCCGAAACCGTTTGGGACCAAACGGTCCTGAAACCGTTTGGAACCAAACGGTCTTGAAACCGTTTGGGACCAAACGGTCCTCAAACCGTTTGGAACCAAATGGTCCCGAAACCGTTTGGGACCAAACGGTCCTCAAACCGTTTGGGACCAAACGGTCTTGAACCCGTTTGGTTTTCGTTTCCCTTCTGCTTTCACAAAATATAAAAGATACAACTACAAATCAAATTTACATTGTTTTAAATCTTCTCTAATTATGAAACTCTTATTCTTTTTCAGAAATGGCGTCACCAGCAAGCAAAACTTCCGTCTCAGGAACTGCCCCTGCTCCGACACGGGAGCAGATGATGGAAGAGCGAGACAGGCTCATACAGATCAGGGACACTTACAACACCACCAGCGCCGTCCCTCCCAAGACCAAGATCATCGATGTCCTGTGTGAGATAACTCGCCTCACCAAATGCTTGGGTGAGGCCCCTGAAGAGGACATCGAGCACATCTCTTCTGACGATGATGAAGGATCGGACTACATACCGAATCCCGATGAAGACTCCTCTGCCCAAGAGACAGAGGGAAAACGCAAAGCTGTAAAGGCTGCATCTGGGCAGCCCCCCCAAGAGGGCAAGAAAACAAGTCCACCCTCTATCTGCCATGGACCAACCCTTCGCCAAACCATCCACCTTTGCTGCTACCACTACCACCCCTGCAGCTACCATCCCTACCACCATCACCCTTGCAGCTATCATCCCTACCACCTTCATTCCCATCACTGCCCCAATACCACCACCAGAGCACCTATCCATCCAAACCTCCATCACCATCGATAAAACCCTTAAACCAACCAAGTATGTTTGCTCCAGCATACTAGCTAAAATGGGAATTCACGAGCGCATCTTCAAAGCGCTACAAAAAGCCAATCTCACCAGGCTGTGCTTAATACCCGAATTGTCCTACATCGAGCCTACAGCGGAATTTTTCTCCTGCCTGACAAAGGAACCCGTCGACATTGCAGACAGGTCACGGGATGGGGGTGATAGAAGGATTATCACCCAAATCTTTGGTAGCTACGTCGTCCTAACAGAGAATATGCTAAATTCCATATTCATCGACGACCTGGAGAAGCTACAAAAGGCCAAATCAGTGGGAACTGATCATCCAGAATTCAACCACCACACATTCTAGAAAATCTTAACTGGGATTCCCACATACGACGCCAAAACATGCAAAGCGTCCAACATACACTCCGGATTTCTGCGCACTCTGCACAAAATCCTAGCTGGCGCACTTTTTCCAAGAACGGAGGGAGGAAACGTTACAATATCAGACCTCTTTGTCCTCTGGTCCATCCTCCACAGAAGGCCAGTCAACATCGGACGGTTGATGGTCCAGAAATTATCCGCCGCCTTCATAGGGAAAGAGATCTGTTTGGGGGGCCATGTCACATCCATAATTAAATTTTTTAAGATGGACAGGCTATTACCCCAATGCACGCAAATAAAGGGCGACATCCTTACAAACGAACAATCTTTGAAAAATTCGTTTATAATCAAAGAAAAGGATGGAAAATTACACTATGTATTCTGCCTGATGGTTAAGTCATCAAGAACCCTCCTTCCGTTACCGGAGCTAGCACACTATGATATGACACAGCTCCTCTTTTCTGACGAGGAGCTTACTCATCTACTAGCTTCGGTCACACCCGCTGCAAAGAAACAAACTGCGGGCCCAACTGAAACGAGCATCACAGCCCCGACAGCTCGATCTACAAAAATCCCTGTCAAACGACCTTCAAGGAGGTTGCTGAAGGCCCAACAGCTGTCGGGGACACCAACGTCCCGCCCAAACCCGGAGGACGAGTGGTTCAACGATGAAATCTTAACAACTTCCTCATTTGACTCTTTCATCCAGGGTCTAAATGAGCAGCTCTCCGCTGCCCCCACCACTACTTTCCTCCCCACATCCACGCCAGCATTCACATCCACCTTTTCACCTACCCTAACATCGGGCTTCCCTTTCTCCACCTCCATGCCCGATTTCACCACCTTTCCATTCACATCCACAGTTCCCACCCCTTCATCATCAGTGCCACCTTTTTCGCCACAAATACCACCACTCTTCACATCCGCCACAACCCCGACACCGCTGGTGACTTCATCAACAGTCACTACGCAGTTCGGGCTATCATCAGTGTCTCTTCCGCAAGACACTACCACCATCCCACATAGGCCCCAGCCACATCACCCTTCCGCCTCTGGGGCCCCCCTTACTAACATCGGTGAGGAATTCGGCTGTCAATTTGACGCTGTCCGAAACCTCCTCACCGATCCTTCTAACCTATTACATTCTTTTTTTTCTTGTGTACAGGATTTATCAAAACAGGTAACCAGGATCGACAACCAACACCGAGCTCTTCCTGTCGTCCTACAAGGCATCCAGCAACGACAAGATGAAGTGGCTAAGCAAGTTGAGCATATCAACAGCCACACCAACAACCTGCCAGACCTGATCCTTGGGTCAACGCGCCAGCAAGAAGCTACGACAAGAAAAGTCGATGAGATCTCTAACCAGACTCACCCTCTGCAAGGGAATCTCCGCAAGCTTGAGCAGAATCAAGAAGAGCTCAGCACGCGCCTGGCTTCAATCGACGAAACAATCACGCAGCTCCATCATCATCAAGAGGAAGCTAATATCAATGAAACACAACAACTACGTGCCCAAGTCACAGATCTGACAGCACGCCTCCTCTCCGCCGAGGGCAGATACACAGATCTCAAAGAAGCCCACGACGCACTGCTCGAGAAACACGAGCATCTGCAAGTGGCTTTCGATGAGCTACAAGCCACTCACCGGCGGTGCAAAAAGTCGACTAAAAAGAAGACAACCGACGAAGCTGCGGACGACAACGACGATGATGATGAAGAAGAAGACGAATCCGATTCATCTGCTGACTCCAATAAAGACACATCTTCAGGAGACAAGCATGATGACGGTGAAGATCCAGGGAACGCAGCAGGACCCCCCCATAAAGGGTCTGATAAAGGTCACCAGAAAAGTGACTACCACCCCAAGTCCCCACAGCATGACAACGTAAACATCTCTTACGGGGACCAATTCTTTGATTACTCCGCTATGGGGTCAATGGGGGAAGCTGCCAAGGATGCGGCCTTCGCTGAGCTCCAACAATGCATACTAGGAGCCAGCGCTACCTCGCCAAAAACTTCTTCCCCCCCCCCCTCAACACCTTCTCCCCCTTACCTAGACGAGGCTGACCGAGTGAGTCTCGATACTGACGCGGATCTTGACTCTGCCTCCGATCTAGACGACAACCTCAGAGGCCATGAAGAGGCCCCCGAACAGCACACCTCCCCTCCACCACAATACCTCCCCCCGCACCTCCTCTCCCACAAAAAATGCACGATCTTGATATGACGGCCATCTCTACTTTAGATGCTCAGGACATCTTCATCCTGAACACTATAGTAGACGATGCAAAAGCGGGGGACGACATAGTTTACAATAATACAAAAACCAGGCGTACGTTGACACGTGAAAATTTTCATTGCATCCTCCGACCCCGGTCTACGATGCCAATGCCAATCTTCCGTGTCCTCCTCGCCAACTGTATAGAAATCTATAGAAGTAAACAGTGGATACAACCAGCCTTCAACGCTTCACCCGCATTGTCTTTTGGCCTTTTACACAAAAGCTTGCGCGCGCGGTCGATTGAGCGGCTGCGTGCCGGTTTAGCGCTTCGGGCACGCTATATCACAATGCCATTCCAAGTCTCGGACCACTAGCTTTTTATGATAGTGGATACCGAAGCAAGGGACGCTAAAGTTTACAATTTCAATAACGCCGAGCTACCAGTCGGCATAATAAACTTCGTCGGAGACGCAGCAGGTGAAGCCCGGTGTATACCCTTCCGGCTGCTCAAAGTAATCTGGGCGGTATGCCCCTCTCTTCGTCAAGACTGGAGCCAACCCTGGTTCAGAATCATTAACCCTCCAGTTCAAGCAACCGCGGGATCTGGGGACAGCGCTTTCTACACCATCCGATATATCCAAGCGCTGAACCAAGAAATCCCTTTCACCGATTTGGCAGTAGAAGACTTCCATTCGTTACGAGGACGCTACGCCATGGAGCTCATCTGTGACAGAAGATTTTTCAATGATCCGACTATGTCACCAGATGATGTTCCAAGGTATCTCTTTTCAGCTGTACAACGTCGACAACGGCGACCTTTCCGCCAAATTCTGAAAGAGTCCGAACAACAAAAGTCGCCAGACGAAGACACCAGCAAGAACGATCCAGCTTATACTACTAAACCAACTTTTCCTGATTTTGATCGCGATTCTTGCAAAGGTCTCACCGACCTTGAAATACGCATCATCATGGCGAATCTCTCCGCAGAAAAAGATGGCATAGTCTTCATGTCTCAAGACATTATCGTGATGGCCGATTCACTGCGAGAGACTTTGCAAGATAAGGGACAACTTTCTGTCAGTCTCATGACAGCTTACAAGTCTCAGATTGGCCAACATAACCCAGAAACATACATGGCGTCCCCATACATGAAGGATGATCTACTCAAACTCAAAAACTTCGGCACAACGGAAGCGTTGATCGCATATCTCCAACATACAACGCCGAAGTTCATTATGTTACCAATCCTGCATCAAGGGCACTGGATTCTTCTGGCAACTAACCTCCAAGACGGAACAACTACAATATACAACAGTTCCGACAGCCAGTTCAACGCCCGACAACGACACTACGTCGTAACACCCAAGACGCCAACAGAAGAAATGACAAAAGAATGCGCTGCGAAATTAATAGAGCTTCTGAGTCAGCACACTAAGGCATACAACAAGGAACACTTCAATCGCCCCGCCTTCTGCCACAAATGCCCCCAGCAAATACGACAATCCAACGACTGCGGTTTCCACGTCCTCTACTGGATGTACACCATAATCGTTCTCCAAAGACCAGTGGAGGAAATGACTGACGTGGACTACCACGCCTTACGTGGGCAGTTCACATCTACACTACTCCGTTCTCCAGGGGCAAACAAAAATCTACCCTAACCTGCAGCCCTTGTTCTAATGATTTCTCAACCTATCATTTTGCCACTCTGGGGACAGAGTGTGTGATAAGTTAAGGGAGGGATACATTAGACAAGGGCTAGGTATCAACTTCTATACTTCCTTTTTCCATACATTTCTTTATTCTTAAAATTTTCTTTTCCAAATTCTTTAAGTCTTAATTCTTTTCACATTTCTTTTTCAAAAATAGTCACCTCAACTAACCCTAGAATCATGTTAGTCTCTGCAAGTAAACAACACTCAGACATCAAATAGCGATTTATCAATTTCCACCTACTATGGATCCCGTATTTTTGCTTCAATTCTTTATCTGACTCTCCACAGGTCAAAATCAGGGCAGAAATAAGCCGAGATCTTGAGGATGAGAGGGAAATTAGGCAACTTCCGAATCAAAAAGTTCTGCAAGTGGACCACAAACCAAATAAGTGCATGCTGAAAAACTTTAAGAACAGCTTTCCTCTCTTCAATATAAAAGAGGCTTGGCCGCCCAAAATAAATCCTCATTCCAAAACCCAAGCCTGTGAGTCTTGAATAAAAGCCTGAGAGATGAATAAAATCATGAGAGTTGTGCCACGCATAAGGACCTATATGAAGAACTGATAAAGGGCTCACCCGGCCGGCACATTCCGCTGCCCTCACAAAGGCAGATGTGTCGCGTCCGGTAGTGAAACCCTAAAAGTTCCAAGTATATGAAAAGGCTCATAAAGGACTTGCCCGGCCGGTACATTCAGCTGCCCTCATAAAGGCAGATGTGTCGTGCCCGGTAGTGAGATCCTAAAAAGCATAGACAGCCCCTCCCCCACTCGAAGGGGAGCTACACTTCAAAGCCTTTAGCCAACCCTCATACCCTCTCTAGCTTCCAGTAGGTTCCCAGAGAGGTATAAAGTTGATTAGAGTCAACGACATGCACAAAATAAATGTGGTCCCAAGGCAAATTTTGAGATACGGAAAAACCCTGAGATCCAAGCAACTCTCGAAATCCAAAAGAATCAAGGCATGCAATAAGCCTCGATATGACCCCTGGGGAACTCAGGTCAAGAATTGAAGCAAGAGTATGGAGACCCTAATTAAGATCGCCTCGCCATTTCATGTCTCAGCTCTATCTAACTTGAGGACAAGCTAGACTCTAAGTTAGGGGGGGTGATAACCTCCTATTTTAGTAGTTTATCTTAGTCTTTTTCTTTAGTTTTCCATACTCTTTTTATGTTTATACGGTACATAAACCTAATTTTACCCCTTTTTTGTAAATACATCATCAAACTAACTTTTTGCTTTTACACTTGCAGAAAAAGCACAAAAAAATCATAAAAGAATAAACCAACCTCAAGGCCGAGTGAAGCCAAACGGTCCCAAGACCGCATGGAGTTCAAACGGTCCCGAGACCGAGTGAAGCCAAACGGTCCCAAGACCGCATGGAGTTCAAACGGTCCCGAGACCGCATGAAGCCAAACGGTCCCAAGACCGCATGGAGTTCAAACGGTCCCGAGACCGCATGAAGCCAAACGGTCCCAAGACCGCATGGAGTTCAAACGGTCCTGAGACCGCATGAAGCCAAACGGTCCCAAGACCGCATGGAGTTCAAACGGTCCCGAGACCGCATGAAGCCAAACGGTCCCAAGACCACATGGAGTTCAAACGGTCCCGAGACCGCATGAAGCCAAATGGTCCCAAGACCGCATGGAGTCCAAACGGTCCCGAGACCGCATGAAGCCAAATGGTCCCAAGACCGCATGGAGTCCAAACGGTACCGAGACCGCATGAAGCCAAACGGTCCCAAGACCGCATGGAGTTCAATCGGTCCCGAGACCGCATAAAGCCAAACGGTCCCAAGACCGCATGGAGTTCAAACGGTCTCAAGACCGTTTGACGCCAAACGGTCTCAAGACCGTTTGACGCCAAACGGTCTCAAGACCGTTTGAACCCAAACGGTCTCCAGACCGTTTGACCTCACTCAAGGCCTATAAATAAGACCTCAAGGGCCATCCCGTCCAGGGGGTCCAGACGTCCAGAGGCTGTCTCTCTACTACCAGAACAACTCCATCCACCGCCCGAGGCTGCCGGTCTGAGACTCACGTTCCATTGCAAAGCTACCTTCTCTCTCATCAACAAAGAAGGTGAGAGGAGAAGATCCGTCATCAAGCAAGCCACGAAGGGTGAAGATCGTTGCTCTCTCCACCAAGGGTTCAACCTTCTCTCCTCAGTGGAGATGATGTTCTTTCTATCTCTTCTTTCCTCCTCCTTTGTTGTTCCCTCTATGAGGAGCGAGTAGTTCCATCCACTGGGGCGCGGGGACTAGCCCCGCTGCCCATGTTTTGTACTTTGTACTAAAAAGATGTTATCCTTTCGTTTTAATACTAAATCGTTTCATACATGCTTGAATGATGGCCACGTTCTTATATGCATCTATTGTCTTTTGCTGTGGTTTGTCTACGACCGCTCTCGAGACTCGAATACCGATTTAGTGTTGGTTTCTGGTGTGTGTATCCACCACGCATCCGATTCGGTGTCTAGGAGTGTATCTCAAAGAGTGGAGTAAACTCACTACCATCCGTTGCACTTCTATCTGTATGGAAGTAACCTTGGTAAGTCGAGGAACACGCTTTGTGAGGGGAATGATGTAAAGCATGTGACCATTTGTTCGGAAATGGCTGGCGTTGCAACATTCCCGCACTTCTCGTAGCTAGGTTATCCGAATAGGAGACTAGGCCTACAAAGACGCTATTCGATTTGATAATTATCGCTCGCTTGTTAGTTTTAGATGCACGTTTCATGAGGTTGAGTAAGATTCTCTCTTTGGAAGACTACATATCTTCAGTGACGCGTAGAAATGTACCGAATGAGAGCTACTTAACCCTTGAAGGATGCGATGCATTGCTCTTGTCTTATATGGGCATCGGTCTTGTGGAACATCGAAGGATGCAATGCATCGCTCTTGTCTTATATGGGCATCGGTCTTGTGGAACATCCTTGGATGCAATGCATCGCTCTTGTCTTATAAGGCATCGGTCTTGTGGAACATCCATGCATCTAGCTTATAAGTTTTGCTTGCTTAGTACATATACAATGCATGTGTAGCGGTGGTGAATACCTGCTTAACCCCAGTGATTCATCATCATTTGTTAAATCTTAGTTTTACTTGCTTTATTTACTTTTCATGCTTTAGTCTAAAAACCAATCAAAATCCAACCTTTTGATATAAGTGCCAATTAGTAAAATAACTAAGTGAAGTGCTGTACGTTTTCCATCTTGTTGCTTGCAACAAGACCGTTGTCTTTTGGGTTCGATCCTAAATCTGTACTATGATAAGGCTTCCATACTCTTATGGGGTTGGAGTTGTTATCTAAGCACCAGTTCTAGGTAAACCTAGGGAAGACATCAATCCTCTCTAGGGTTTTTGGTGATAGAATCCTGGGACTCCCATTGGAAGACTGAAAATCTTTTGGTGTAAGTCCCAGCTCCATCAAAAAATGCACCTAAGTATCCCATTACAATCATCATATGACTTGCTCTATGGGCATAGATACCAACATAATCCCTTTGTCTCTAATATCTAGATTGAATATGATGCATGGAAACATCATCCTCTTAATATTCAATATTTTTTTTTATTTAGAGTAGACAATTTTCGATAAATGGGAGATCAACACCGTATATTGACTCACATGAGAAGGGGCATACTTATCATAGTATCACTCATCAAGTGGCCATGATATCACTCCAATGGAAGGGACAAATTAAATCTATGCCCTCACATTAATCTACATGTGTTGCAATTTACCAAAGCACCACTTGTATAAAAACCCTTATTGAAGGTCACATTAGTAGTGTTGAATCACACTGAGCGACATGTGATCACTATAATGACTTCAGGTCTAAGGACCACAATCACCATTGTCATATTGAGATGTGATTCTGACCACCATATTGGCTTACTTGTATCACACTCAAAGTGGGTTTGTCCAGTACACTTATTCATAACATGTACCTATGTGTTTGATTTGATATCCAATATCATGACTGAATAGATGTAATCATCAATCAATACACATATTGGTCTTGATGTATTATTGTTTTTCAAATATCCATAATAATATTTGATGAGGGACTAAGATGAGAATGAATACTCTTAACATACACATGATCTCATGTTTAAGTCCTCAACCTGAATTCACATGCCATTGATTCATATATTCTTAGGAAATTATTATAGTTAATCATTATATCATATTGAAACAAATATAATTATCAAAATTGCATTTATTAATAATCAAATCAATATCAAAATGTACCATTACAGTCATCATATGATTGGATCTCATGACATATCACCAAAAATCACCAACAAAAGATGATTTCCGCTAAGAATTGTATGGTTGAATCAAAACAATATGCAACTAATATATGTATCATGCTAGAGAACAATAGAACCAGTCTAAATGACAACCAAGAGTTCCAAAGAGATTATCATCAAAACATGCACAACAACTCACAAAATGTAATTTTAAGATATAGAAATAGTAATTATGAGAGAAATTAGAAAGATAAAGTTGTACACAAGATAAAAAAATTGAAGCATGAAAATATGGATATCATAAAAAGGTATCAAGGGGAGTGATAATTGAATAAGACGGTTTATTGAGAAAATCTAGATGAGAGGGAAATTCTTATTCAAAAAGCCAACTGGATATTTAGTGCATTGTCTAGTCCACCAAGTTTCTGGGTTGGTTGAGGGGGTAGTAGCTTAGGTGGTAGAGGCTCGAGCTCCCAAGAATAGGGACTCAGGTTGGAAACCCCTTGGTGGTCCGCTCCAGGTAGTCGTATCCCATCAAGCAGCTCAACATCTTTGTCAATTGAACTCCCCCCCTCTTGTTGTTTGGGTAGGTGAGGAGGGACCGTGGTTTACGTTGTCAGGGTGGGTCTCACTTAATCACGACTCACCGTCAAGGGTGGTTCCCACGTATCAAAAACAAAATTCCGGGTTGAAATTTTTTGACCGATAACAAAAGCTAGAAAAAACCCCAAGGTGCATTTCAATTGAATTTCCTCAAGACAAACTCAATCGAAAAATATTTTCAAGCTCAAATATAAAATATATATATATATATATATATATATATAGGTAGCCTGGAGTTCGCTACCTGGCAGCCAAAAAAGTAACTGTCCTAGCCAGAAAAATAATAATGCTATCAAAAAAGTAACTATGTTGATAAGAAAACAACTATACGACTAAAAAAGTAAATCAGTACAAAATACACAACATATATATATATGTAATCATATTTTGAAATCTGCTGATGCAAACGTAACTATCTATGCATGAAATTTAACAGTTTGCAAGGTAAAGTAACCCTCTACATGTTAAAAGTAAGGAACTTGAAAAAAAGTAACCAAAATGGGGGGCGGGTAGCTACCCGCGTGGGTATTAAAGATGATCCATATATATATATACATATATATAAATAATTATAGATGCTATAGGTAATTAAAATAATATAAAAAAATGTATAAACAATTTCGTGATGTACTTTTGAAAGCATGGGGGGTAATTTTTGAGAAAAAAATATGATGAAAATTAGAATATGTAAAATTTGCTCAAGATCACATAAAAAGCATACAAACTTGACAAAAATAAGAAATATTTGGATAGAATAACCACCTTTACATCTATTATTACCATTTCTTTTCACTTATTTCCAAACCATACACATCTAAACTTTCTTCATTTATGTAAAATGAGAATATAATGTACAAAGAAATAACTCATGTCAATCTATTAGCAAGTGACCAACAAGAAGAAATATGAAATTGTCTCCAATCATATTTTTGGGTTTGGGGGTTAGATTTTTGATAACATGATATTTTGTAAACTTTTCGCACCTATTTTATTTTTATAATGACACCCTTTTGTGAATTTTCCTGTCTATTTTAATGACCTTGAAAAACATTTGGATTTAACTTAATATCCTTTCTTACTCCATGCATACTCATCATCGATCGATACTAATACATCTTCCTTGCGGTAGAAATGTGTGCATTCAGACAATTGTCTCGATGGCAAGGATCCAGGGGTGACTCGACTGAGACATATTTACTGATTAGTTGTTGTTTGTCATGACCACAACTGGGCATTTGTTGTTTCAACCACTATTAAGGTCTCAATCATAACATCACTTCCAAACCGAGACAACTGTCTCGACCAAGACACCATCGCGACCGGAGCATCATCTCATCCAAGACAAGGTCGTGACTGGGACATCGCCTTGACCGAGACATTGTTTTGACCATGGTGAGTGTTGCAAATGCTACACATGAGTAAGTCGATGGGAAACACCTATAAATAGGTCCCGACTTCACAACATGCAAGGGAGGAGATCATCAGGAGACGACAAAGTGTTGCCGCACTCTAGTCTCAACCGTCAACCATTCCATCAATCTTGGATCTCCAATGATGAAAGTTGGAGGAGTGAGAAGATCCACCACCATATTCTTCAAGAGAAGGAGCTTCCATCCGCCAAGCATATGCCAGATCTATATCTGAAGGAGTATTGTTGGTGTATCACCTCCCGCCTTCTTTATATCTATCTTCCCCTTCACATTGTTCATCCATCCCCTTCGTTCTTCTTGACATATCTACACTTTTGTACCCTTGTTATGTTGCCCATTAACTTGAGTGGCTAAACTCATTACTTGGGTTGGGAGTAGCCACTAAGGCTCTCCTAACGTGTATACACTTGCACCTGGTTGGAATATATGCTCCTAGCAAAGATTACCTCCATACTCTTATTCTTAATGCTTCACTTGCATGATTAGCTATCATCTTGTGATGTATGATTGTTAATGCATCGAAAGAGTAGTATTAATATTATCTAAGTGTTATGGAGCTGCATGAATGCATGAAAATGTTGGAATGCTAAAGCTAATGATCATATGGTTTGCTTTGTGATTGTTTATTTGCCATCTTGAGAGAGAGACAACCTTATAATCTCGATCTATCCTAAGCTCGAGAGAGGAGGGAATAGAAATATATGATTATTGTTTGTAATCTTGCTAATGGTATACAAAGGGGTGTGAGTATTTCATGGGTGACAGATCTTAGTAGGTTAAACCCAATCCAAGTTCCCATCCATATCTTATTACTACATGTTTGTTTGCTTTGATCTCTTATTTTCTTCTTTATCTTTCTTTTACTTATATTATTTTGTTTGGAGAAATATCATTCCATTAGGAACACCTTTTAAACATACCCATTTTTCTGGTGCATCTGAGTCAAGGAATCTATGTTATTAACACTTACTAACCTTATCCCAGTGGTTTGACGCCGATCTACTATATCGGTCCCCATATAATAGTTATAGGGGTATAATAGTCAGGTTACAAATTTAAGAGTCTGACTACTCTTGATCCGCTCCATTTTGGACGTGTGATTTATGCTAGTCAACTTTTTGGCATCCTTTTTGGGGATAAGGAAAAATGGTAATGTTAAGAACATGGGTCTACTCACTATACACATATGCCTCAAGCTTAATAATAAGCTTGACTGCATAAAAATTCTAAATCTACCACATCTAGATTGCTTAGAATATTTCATTTCACACGTCCAATTCTCTAACTTGACTGCACAAATATTTAGGTAGTTTGAAGAAAGGCACATTGTGACCACCAACTTTCTTTCGCATCAACATGCTACCCCGTAGAGAAGGACAAGCTGGCGGGCATTCTGGAGAAGATCAGAATGCAAGAGTTCCTCTAAAAACTAAAGAAGAATGTGAGGAACGTCACTCAAATGGTAATCACTATGAGGATGAAGAATGTGAAGAGAGATGTGAAGATGATCATGAGGACCGAGATGAAGAGGAGCGACACCATCATGAGCACTACCACTGTAGTAGAAGACATAGAAGGAATCATCATGATCGCAGGCACGACCATAACAATGAGGAAGAAGATGAAGAAGAAGATAAATCACTTAGAGAATTGGCTCTAACTAGAGCTAATGAATCAAGGTGCCCATTCGTTATCCCATGGGTAGATGCCGCTAATTTTGAGCTGAAGCCTGTAGTCATCTCAATGATCCAGAATAAACCCTTCAAAGGTAATTCAAAGAATGAGAATCCTTATCATCATCTTGATGCCTTCAAAAATATTTGTGACACTATCAAGATGAGGGGGGTTCTGCAAGAAGTTATATACTGCAAGGGATTCATCTTCTGTCATGCCCACATCTCATGATTTACACTAATCATGAGATTAGGGCATGACTATGAGGATTTCACTTAATACAAAGTTCACTCCCAACTTTTTCTTTTTATTTCAAACTCTATTTTCTCGCATTCACTCACATAAACAAACTTTACAAGAGAATTAAACTTTTATTACTCTAATATGATCTCAACATTAATGATACACATTCATATATTCATTATGTTTCACACACTTCTATGTACATACAACATGGTAATCAGATATATTCTCTCTTATCAAGAAACAAAGATACAAAACATTATTTTTTAACTCTCTCACATCTATACAAGGACCTAGAGTGACATGGAACGACTGAACTTAACTAAACTCATACTTAACTCATGTGGTAGATCTACTCTGATGCTTTGACCTTCTTCAAGTCCATGTGGTTTCCCTAAAAAATTTTGGGTAGAGGGGTGAGCCTACTCGCTCAGTGAATCAGAACTTCAAAGAAACAGTCTAAAGCATTGATATAATTCCAGTTATACCTTTGAGCAACTGATATCAATTATAACAACAGTAATTACTAACTAAGCAGATCTAAAACAATACATTTAAAATAACAGAGAATGTATATATTGCATTTAAAGAACAACTACTATGAAACTGTATTCAAATCATTCTTAACTCTTTTTACTTATAAGAAACTCTTTAAACCTATATGATCATATTTTAGCTTATGACCTGATCATATGCAGTGTACTCTACATATGAGACTCGTCGTGCACTACAGCCACACCGTATAAGACTTAGCAGACACACTCGGGAAATACTAA
Organism: Alisma plantago-aquatica; assembly: GCA_963693085.1. Lineage (NCBI taxonomy): Eukaryota > Viridiplantae > Streptophyta > Magnoliopsida > Alismatales > Alismataceae > Alisma > Alisma plantago-aquatica. Next base: position 403,055,032 of record OY856410.1, read on the forward strand.
GTCTGATTGTTGTCCTGGTCTGCTATAGGAAAACTGGCTCTCTGGCCTACCCTGGACTCCTCCTCTAAGCTGAGTACACAGGCGGAGGGTCTGAGACACTCTGTGGGCCTCTGGGTTACCACCGGGACGTCCATTTCATGTTGGGTAACCTATTTTCTCTTAGGAGACTTCCTCAAGGGTTTCGTCTCCCCGCACGCTCTGTGGGTGCGTTCCGACCCCCGTATACTGGGCACTGCCAGGGTTAGGTCATTTCACCCCTAAGGCACAGACCTCACAAAGGGGTTCTTCAGTGTTCAGGGCTCCTAAGTCTATTATGACTTGATTATATCTTTCTCTTAGACTGATTTCCTTAACTCTGTATCTTACTGACTACTCAGACTACTGAATTGAATTCACTGATAATATTGAACTGAAGGCTTAACATATTATTTTCCCTTTTCTTAGGGTATCTCCTTACTCATGCACATATAGCATTTCTCATGTATTCAAACATATATCATGTCTACTAAACAAGTATTCTCATTCAAACATTTCACACATATAAACTTGGAAGAGAAGTATATTCAAAACACTGTAATATTCTGAGTAATCATCATACTATGCATGTGGGCAGACTAAAATTCTTAAATAAATAGAATGCATGTCAACATGGCACTTAATACACTAAAATCATGCAATTGAACTGTTAAGCATCAACACATCTCATACTGAGAACTTTAAAATCACAACACTTGATTCATTGAACACCATATCCTTTGGGTTTCATTTACCTCATTCACTTATCACTGGGCAACACCCTATCTGTTACAATCCCATTTTTTTGGGTTCCTTTGGGGAGAAATGTAATTTCTCATATTAAAGATATTTGAACGAATAATGATATAATCTATTTTGAATAAATGGATTTCGTTTACAATAGCCTTGATGATTGTGTTGTGGGCTTTATTGGCTATTGGGCCCAATAACAAGGAAATTCAATTAATAAATGAATAATTGAGTTTTGGAGAAAAGAGAGATATGGAAACCTCTAGAAGGCAAAAAAATATAATCCAAAGGTGGATTTCGTGCCTCTTGGGTTCCTTGGGTCCCAAGGAGTCCAAAGTTGCATAGAGAATGCTATAAGAAAAGAAAAGACCAATTAAGTATTTCCTTGTTAAGAAAGAAATTGAAAATAATGATAAAATGTGGAAAATAAGTGGAAAGAGGTGTAATTGAGTTATCCTTTGTGGGATTTCGTATCCCAAGGATTCCTAATAATAAAAGGAATATTGATGAGGAAAATAAAAGAGAAATAAAAAGAAATCCTCAAAAAGAGGTATTTTAATGAGAAATAAACAAGATAATGTGAAATAATGCATATTGATGTATGTAGAAGGATCATGAGTATTCCTTAAAAAGGAATTTCGAATTATTTGAGTTTCTTGGGATCCAAGGAGTCCCAATGAAGAAAGAGGAAAGAGAAAATACCAAATTTGCAAAATAAAAGGATAATGTGATACATTATTAAGGAATTTTGTGATATTGATAAAAGGGAAGTATTTTCTATTAAATAAAAATAGAATTTCGTGACCAATGATTAAAAGGCAAGTATAAAGAAAGTGAAAGAAATAATTCTCATATTTCTAAGTGTCCATGAGATAAGGAATATCAAGGAAGTAAATAGGAGAGAGAAGAGCTACTCCTCCATGAAGGAATAGGATTCCTTATGGGAGAGAACTTGATTTCTCTTGGAGGAACGTCCTAGGGCATTGCTACTCACCCCTATATAAGGGAATAGCCCAGGGTCAAGACCAAGGGATATCCTGCATGTTTCTCTCTATTCCCCATCTTCTTCTTGTTCTTCTTTGAGAAAACCTTAACCAAGAAGCATAAGGCTTTCTCAGGAGCAACTAGTGGCTGTATCGGGATCTCCGGGGAGGTACGAGGTTACCGCAAAGATCTAGGGTGGTCGGCCACCTTTCCCCTGCCAACCACCGCCGCACAGCGCCTGCAGCACGACTACCCGGCCGGCTGCAGGTTGCAGGCCCGTCCAGCATGGGCTAGCCACCGTGGCTACGGGCGGAGGGCTTCTTCATCTGCGAAAGGGATCCACAGAGGGAGGAGAACCCTCCTTGACAACTGACGGAGTCGGGGAAGGGGTCAAGAAGCTGCGCCTCACGCAACCAAAGCAGCAACGCTAGGTTAGCACGAGGAGGAAGAAGCCCATACGCGTTGGACAAGTCTGCCCTCCACGGGCTGAAGGAACCTTGACTTTAACCAGGGGCAAATCGTTCACTTCGAAATGTTTTAAAGCAAGCCGCCCCCACGTTGCATGAGGAAGCGACGTGGTAACCTCCCATTGGCCCAAAGTAAGTGAGTTTTGATAAATTCATTGTAAATAATTGGTTGGTCGAATAAGGACATGTTATACATGAAAGTTTATCAGAAAAACGTGAAGAATCCAATAAAAATATAATTGAAGTCTGATTCCTTGTGCAATTCAAAAGTAAATGAAAGATATCAACTTTAATGTATTAATGTTTAAAGAACCCTATTTTGATATGATTAATTTGATTAGTAGGGTTTAATTGATGAATTAAGTTGATATTAGCCTGTTAATGATAAAAGGGAATATTAGGAACAAAAAGGATGAAATTTGCACATAATTAGTTAATTTAGAGTTTCCTGTGCATGAATATACTTTAATGGGCCTTGAAACCCTAATGTTGGCAAGTTTGACTCTTAATAACTTTAATTATTCAAAAATCATGAATAAAGCTAAGATATAATGATACTAAGCTATTTCGAGCATTAAAGTTCCTAATTGTTGTTAGATACCCTTAATGTAGAAACTAGGGTTTTCTGATGAATAAAAGATAGAATTAATGGTAAATCAAGTTCATATACGATTTGGACCATAATGAACTTTGAATTGATGATAAATGAGCATAATGATCTTGTCATGGATTAAAAGAGGTTTAAGGGGCTTAATTAATGGATAATTATGCCTTTAATCTGAAACTAAGGATTAGATGTTGAGATAATTAGGGTTTGTAATCAATTGCGTTAAATTAGGGTTAAAAATAGTAATAGATGAAGGGAAACCCTAATTGCAAAAGAAACCCTACAAGTGGACTAGAAACCCTAGGAAGCGAACTAGGTTTCATAGATCTTAATGACATGAGTAATAAAAGGAAATTGTATAATTGTTTCAAGATCTTGTTGAATGCTTGATTGCCTATTGGTTGATTGGATTATTTCTGTCTCACATCAGCTTGATAGGTATGTGGTTATGCCTATGAATATCCCACATTAGTTTTCTGAGGATTTCATCGATGTTTATATCATGGCTTGAGTTAATTGTTGGATGAATTTAATTCATGCAAATTATAATGTGAATATGACTATCACATAAGAGATGTGCCTACTAGCTCAGATCCTAGTCCCCTCTGTAGCTTAATGGGTCGACCTATTACATGGCTACCAATGGGGTAGGCCCATCAGGTCATTGGATGACTTAGTATATGGCTACCAATGGGGTAGGTCCATCAAGTCACTTTGAGTCAGGAATTGGACTACCATGGGTAGTGCCATGCGACTCAACCCTAGATATTGATCTACCTATTAGGTAGGATCATGTGGGGTTTAATAAGGATTTACCTAGAGAGAGGTAGTATCCCAGTCCGTTGCAGGGACAAAACAGAGATAGGAGATAGGAAAGGATTGAGTAGTATGGTTTAAAATGTAATCTTGGCTGTTAAATGATAATTGGTTGATTACTTTGTTAATGTAGTTGCATGATTATTGTTTCCCTCACATACCAGCTTCTTGTTGACTGACATTTTGTTTGTCGGCGTTTTAGGTACAAACGAAAAGAACAAACAGTAAAGTGGCATATGTGGAATTAAATGAGAAATAACGTACACCGGAGGATTAATTAGATTAACATCTTTATGGATAGAAGTTTAGAAATCCTAGTTTTTAAAAAGGGAAGCAAAGTTTTATTTTATACCAGTTTTCAGTTTAGTTGGTAAAGTTTATTAATTGTTATTGATTATTTGTCAAACCTTTGATCCAGGTTATTAGATAACGGCCCTAATCTCTTGGTCTCCCTTAAGTGGGGGTTACCGGGAGACGGGGTCATTACAATTGGTATCAGAGCAAAGGTTCCTCACGTAATCTTTAATAATTATTAAATTTTACAAATTCTATAGAACCCAAGGGAGTTATTATAGGATTATCCGAAATACAGAGGTGTCTAGAAAAGGATCACGACCGGGGGTTGGCAATATTTTCCTCAGCACCGCTAGTTGGAATATGAGGACTCCCAGATCCGTGTGACTTCCTGGCCAAAGTCTTAGGGTATGATTCAAAATAAGATACCTTTAGGACTCTCTCATCTTGTTCATCCCTTCTCAACTCAAATTCTATTAAGGAACTTAAGGATTAGGGTTTCCTCTCTTCTCCTCACCCTCTTGAGGTATGGGTAAGGTTGATAAGGATTAAGGAATCCTCCACCAAATTAATAAAAAGCATGTAAGTAAGATGTCATGGACTTAAGTTTAATAGAGTAAGCGTAAAGGAATAGATACATACTTAGGTCGTATGACACGAGTTGTCATTGCCCTCAGGAGAGACCCGAGGATAGACCTCCTTGGTAGGAGGATGAGTAGAGAGAGTTAGTCTTGGAGGTAGAGACCTCCATTAAAAGTAGAGACCTAGCACATCCTTTGAGGATGATGTTAACCATAACCCTAAGTGAAGGTTAGAGAGAGAGATGACATGATGAGTTAGATGTCATGGTAGACCAGGTGTTGGGATAGACATGCCTTAGATGCCATATGAGCCATGAGAAGTTGATAATCGAGTGCCTTTGGCAACCCCAACCTTGGAAAGGGTTGTGCATGTTTGAGCGAAGGATAGAACCTTCATGGAGGATGTTAGAGAAGAACCTATAGAAACCTTATGGGATGTTGCAAGAAGGATATAGCTTGCACCCAGAGTACATCTGTAGTATGACTAGTAGGTGGAAACCCTGGTCAAGGGAGTATGTTGGATAGCTTATGTGATAAGCATAAAGAGCTAAGGATAATCTTGAGCAAAACATGAGTTGAGTAGAGGCTTCACCTAGGAAGGGATATGCTTGTGAGCTTGATCCAACTTCATGGAGAGAGGACCTCTAGTAGTAAGTATGTATGTGGAGTTAGATATAGAGAGAGAAAGAAGGAACCAAGCAAGAAGGTTGGAAACCTAAAACCCCAAAGATGTGAGGAACAATGGGGAGTCGATAATGATGCGACCTAGGTGGATGATAGTGGGTACCTCATGCATGATCCCTGGAGGCTGATGATATCTTGGTTGACTTTAAAGGAACCGAACCCTAGAGAGATGATGTTGCTTCTGCCTGTGGTATATGTGTTTATCTTTTGAGATAGGAAGCAAAGTTCCTTAGACCTGAGAGGTTTAGTAACAGGTTGTGAAGCCTTGTACCTTGTTGGTTGTCCTTGAGGAGGACTCAACTCTGAGGTACTGCTTATATAAAAGGATCATGGAAGTACGTGACATACCTTGGTTATGCTTGATTCGTGGTTAAGAGATTGAGCATGCAGCTGGATACCCAAAGGTGAACCTTGGGCTCCTAGGTCTAAGAGGGGAAGCAGTGTACCCAATGCTCATGATGAGATTTGAGTCTCTATTGTTTTGAGCACGGTACTCCTCATGTGTAAAGGTAAAAGAAGCCCCTTAAGTTAAGAGTATGTTTGATGAACCCCCTCACAACTAAGTTGATCTAATGTTGAGGACGAGAATAAGTGTGACCTAGCATGGTTTAGTGGGTGGTCTTCTTGTGCCTTAATAGCTTGCTAGGGTCAAGCATGCTCATATGGACGTAAACCCTAGACATAAGGATGTTTGTGACCTTGTTGTCAAGAGTTGTAGTTTCCTCCCATCCTGTGAGAGGGACCCTTTTGTAGGGTGTATACCAGTTCTGTTTGTTTAAGGTAACCTAAAGAGGTTTCATAGGATCCTGAGAAGCTAAGTGAAACGTATGTGGTATGAGAATGAACATGTAGACCCATAGATAACCATCTCTATGTGCATGTGGATGTGTTACCATGGAGGTAACCGATATGGGGCCTGACCAAGGTAGGCAGGTTGCCATGACCCCTATGAAGGGATGAAAGTCAGTCATGAATGCAGGGAGAGATGATGAAGGATTGGGTAAGGTTCTAACTTGAACATGTACTATAATGGAATCCTAAGTCTATCCTAGGGTCACGTAGGGATGAGACCGATGGAAGAAAGAGTTTCCTAATTCCCTAGTTGCACATGACCATAGGGTCGGGAGGTAACAACTATCATTGTCTGAGGGCCATGGGTCAGGAGATTGATCACCTTCATGAACTCATAGGACCCAAAGGGCAGATGAGTAGGGCACTCTCTAGATGCATGAGGGAAGAGGGATGACCCCAAAAGTGCCGTCACCCTATAGACCTAGAGGAGATGACAAAGGATTGTGTGTGGACCCAAGTAGGTTCGAGACCAGTTTTCCATGGGGGAAATTTTGATATCATGATGTTTGTGATGTAAAGACATGTGTGGCACATTTCAACTCAGATTTAAAGGTGTAGTGGCAAGGTGGGATGTACCATCTCTACTCTTGGAATAGGAAGAACTCTATATTTGGACTGCAACCAAATGCTTATTTCCTCTTATGATGGGAGTGAGAGATAGGACAGTACGCATGCCATACACCAAGGATAAAGATGGTGTGAGTTGAGATGTTGCTATAGAGAAGATAACATACCCTGGTGGAGTGAACGATACATGGATGGTTTACAAACACTAAGAGGAATAAAGTAGTCATCTTATAAGGATGCTTCTAGCATGAGCTGTGTAGCATTTGCAAGATATACAAGGTTGAGTTTGATCACCATGAGGATGAGCTCAGGGTTTCTTGATGAATACGAACTTAGGGTTTGAGATGAGATGATAAGTAGAATACATGGAGGTGTATGTCTTCAACTTTACCTAACACCTAAGGATAAGAAGTGGTAATGAATGCTCAGGATGAGGTATTGCTTCCTGGTTTAGCTGGAAGTTAGAAGAAGTTGAGGTTGTTAGGCTAACCTTAAGTTGAGAAAAAGAGATAAGTTTGGCTAACACCTAGATGTATCTATAGTGGTTAATCAAGTAAATGATTGCTTGGTTAGCCAGCCTAGTCCGTGATATAATGAAAGAACCTCAGATGTACTTCTTTGGAAAGGAAGGTGATGAAGCCCTGATGAGAGTGGTTTAGGGTTTCCGAGGTATCGAACATGAGGAATCATGGCATACAGTAGATCATGATTTTAAGATCACCATATACCATGGTATTACTGAGATAGTAAGAGATAGTAGCACTTTGGATGCTTAAGATGAAGATGCATGTAGCTTGTGGCCATGCATGATAGAGGTGAAGGACAAACACCAGTAACCCAGTGCTTTGACATGAAGGACAAAGAGAGTTCCTGAGAGGGAATGGGAGTCCATCACTATGGATGTTGTGGTAAGTCTCCCCTAGACCAAGGAAGGTCAAGATGCAATATGGGTTATGGTAGATCTCCTTACCTAGATGACATGAGAAAGAAAGAGTTCTTTCAAGGGACAAATTTGGTTGAACTACCTATGAGATATATGGTTTAACCACACTATGATGTGAGTTCAAAAGTTATTAAGTATGATATAAAGGCTCACTTCCATAAGATGGAAGTAGGTACATGAAGAACTCGATGTTAGTATCGTTTATCACCCCCCGAACTAATGGTTAGTATGATCCAGACTAGAGGGTCTGATGAGAGTAAGCGTGCTTGTTCAGGGTGATACCCAGAGACAGTTCTTAAGATGTGATGTTAACCACCATAGCCTTTATTGGGATGTAAGAAGTTCTATAAGGAGGTTGTGTCGGTCGCCACTTCATTATGATGATGTTGGTGAAGGAGGCCTCACGAAGGTCATAAAAGAACCACAATGTGTGCATATGAAGTTGCTTGATCGTGCAATGGCCGAGAGAGAGCCCAAGGGTGACATGAGTCACGAGATGATGCAAAGCAGACTGACATGCAGTTCAGTATGGGGGAATATAATGTGCAAATTCGATCCCTCTGAGCTACAACTAAGAAAGCTGAGTCCCCGATATATGGGTCCATTTGAGATGGATTGGTGGAGAAGGTTGTGTTTAGCCTTACCCCTCAGGATAAAATGTTGTGTTGCATGAGTCCGATCTAGAGCACTATGTGAGGTACCCAAGCCATGTGTTGAGCCCTTAACCTATTCGGCTTTTGAGAGGCTGAAATGTCCTGAGTCACCTATGACGGTACGATATACCAAGGTAAGAAAGAACTCAGATGGAAGAATATGAGATAATGAAGGTTCTTGGGAAGCACCATGGAAATCGTGAAGCCACATGGGAGCCATGATGGACATATGAAAGGCTTATCCTGTTTGTTTGCTTGCTTGATGGAATTTTGAGGGAAAAATTCTTATAAGAGGGGAAGGGTGTTACAACCCTAATTTTTTGGGTTCCTGTGGTGAGAAATGTAATTTCTCATATTAAAGATATTTGAACAAATAATGATATAATATATTTTGAATAAATGGATTTCGTTTACAATAGCCTTGATGATTGTGTTGTGGGCTTTATTGGCTATTGGGCCCAATAACAAGGAAATTCAATTAATAAATGAATAATTGAGTTTTGGAGAAAAGAGAGATATGGAAACCTCTAGAAGGCAAAAGAATATAATCCAAAGGTGGATTTCATGCCTCTTGGGTTCCTTGGGTCCCAAGGAGTCCAAAGTTGCATAGAGAATGCAATAAGAAAAGAAAAGACCAATTAAGTATTTCCTTGTTAAGAAAGAAATTGAAAATAATGATAAAATGTGGAAAATAAGTGGAAAGAGGTGTAATTGAGTTATCCTTAATGGGATTTCGTATCCCAAGGTTTCCTAATAATAAAAAGAATACTGATGAGGAAAATAAAAGAGAAATAAAAAGAAATCCTCAAAAAGAGGTATTTTAATGAGAAATAAACAAGATAATGTGAAATAATGCATATTGATGCATGTAGAAGGATCATGAGTATTCCTTAAAAAAGAATTTCAAATTATTTGAGTTTCTTGGGATCCAAGGAGTCCCAATGAAGAAATAGGAAAGAAAAAATACCAAAATTTCAAAATAAAAGGATAATGTGATACATTATTAAGGAATTTTGTGATATTGATAAAAAGGGAAGTATTTTCTATTAAATAAAAATAGAATTTCGTGACCAATGATTAAAAGGCAAGTATAAAGAAAGTGAAAGAAATAATTCTCGTATTTCTAAGTGTCCATGAGATAAAGGAATATCAAGGAAGTAAATAAGAGAGAGAAGAGCTACTCCTCCATGAAGGAATAGGATTCCTTATGGGAGAGAACTTGATTTCTCTTGGAGGAACGTCCTAGGGCATTGCTACTCACCCCTATATAAGGGAATAGCCCAAGGTCGAGACCAAGGGATATCCTGCATGTTTCTCTCTATTCCCCATCTTCTTCTTGTTCTTCTTTGAGAAAACCTTAACCAAGAAGCATAAGGCTTTCTCAGGAGCAACTAGTGGCTGTATCGGGATCTCCGGGGAGGTACGAGGTTACCGCAAAGATCTAGGGTGGTCGGCCACCTTTCCCCTGCCAACCACCGCCGCACAGCGCCTGCATCACGACTGCCCGGCCGGCTGCAGGTTGCAGGCCCATCCAGCATGGGCTAGCCACCGTGGCTACGGGCGGAGGGCTTCTTCATCTGCGAAAGGGATCCACAGAGGGAGGAGAACCCTCCTTGACAACTGACGGAGTCGGGGAAGGGGTCAAGAAGCTGCGCCTCACGCAACCAAAGCAGCAACGCTAGGTTAGCACGAGGAGGAAGAAGCCCATACGCGTTGGACAAGTCTGCCCTCCACGGGCTGAAGGAACCTTGACTTTAACCAGGGGCAAATCGTTCACTTTGAAATGTTTTAAAGCAAGCCGCCCCCACGTTACATGAGGAAGCGACGTGGTAACCTCCCATTGGCCCAAAGTAAGTGAGTTTTGATAAATTCATTGTAAATAATTGGTTGGTCGAATAAGGACATGTTATACATGAAAGTTTATCAGAAAAACGTGAAGAATCCAATAAAAATATAATTGAAGTCTGATTCCTTGTGCAATTCAAAAGTAAATGAAAGATATCAACTTTAATGTATTAATGTTTAAAGAACCCTATTTTGATATGATTAATGTGATTAGTAGGGTTTAATTGATGATTAAAGTTGATATTAGCCTATTAATGATAAAAGGGAACATTAGGAAACAAAAAGGATGAACTTTGTACATAATTAGTTAATTTAGAGTTTCATGTGCATGAATATACTTTAATGGGCTTTGAAACCCTAATGTTGGCAAGTTTGACTCTTAATGGCTTTAATTATTCAAAAATCATGAATAAAGCTAAGATATAATGATACTAAGCTATTTCAAGCATTAAAGTTCCTAATTGTGGTTAAATACCCTTAATGTAGAAATTAGGATTTTCTGATGAATAAAAGATAGAATTAATGGTAAATCAAGTTCATATGCGATTTGGACCATAATGAACCCTGAATTGATGATAAATGAGCATAATGATCTTGTCATGGATTAAAAGAGGTTTAAGGGGCTTAATTAATGGATAATTATGCCTTTAATCTAAAACTGAGGATTAAATGTTGAGATAATTAGGGTTTGTAATCAATTGCGTTAAATTAGGGTTTAAAATAGTAAAAGATGAAGGGAAACCCTAATTGCAAAAGAAACCCTAAAAGTGGACTAGAAACCCTAGGAAGCGAACTAGGTTTCATAGATCTTAATGACATGAGTAATAAAAGGAAATTGTATAATTGTTTCAGGATCTTGTTGAATGCTTGATTGCCTATTGGTTGATTGTATTATTTCTGTCTCACATCAACTTGACAGGCATGCGGTTACGCCTATGAATATCCCACATTAGTTTTCCTAGGATTTCATCGATGTTTATATCATGGCTTGTGTTAATTGTTGGATGAATTTAATTCATGCAAATTATAATGTGAATATGACTATCACATAAGAGATGTGCCTACTGGCTCAGATCCTAGTCCCCTCTGTAGCTTAATGGGTTGACCTAGTACATGGCTACCAATGGGGTAGGCCCATCAGGTCATTGGATGACTTAGTATATGGCTACCAATGGGGTAGATCCATCAAGTCACTTTGAGTCAGGAATTGGACTACCATGGTTAGTGCCATGCGACTCAACCCTAGATATTGATCTACCTGTTAGGTAGGATCATGCAGGGTTTAATAAGGATTTACCTAGAGAGAGGTAGTATCTCAGTCCATTGCAGGGACAACACAGAGATAGGGGATAGGAAAGGATTGAGTAGTATGGTTTAAAATGTAATCTTGGCTGTTAAATGATAATTGGCTGATTACATTATTAATGTAGTTGCATGATTATTGTTTCCCCCACATACCAACTTCTTGCTGACCGACGTTTTGTTTTTTGGCATTTTAGGTACAAATGAAAAGAACAAACAGTAAAGTGGCATATGTGGACTTAAATGAGAAATAAAGTACACTGGAGGATTAGTTAGATTAGCATCTTCATGGATAGAAGCTTAGAAATCCTAGTTTTTAAAAAGGTAAGCAAAGTTTTATTTTATACCAGTTTTCAGTTTAGTTGGTAAAGTTTATTAATTGTTATTGATTATTTGTCGAACCTTTGATCTGGGTTATTAGACAATGACCCTAATCTCTTGGTCTCCCTTTAGTGGGGGTTACTGGGATACAGAGTCGTTACACTATCCTTAGGGTTTCATTTGCCTCATTCACTTATCACTTGGTAACACCCTATCCTTAGGGTTTCAGTTACCTCATTCACTTATCACACGGCTCTCTTAAGGATTTCATACGACATAAACATTTACTGAATTAAAGACTGCTTTCAACAAATCGTATACAATCAATATATGTATGAAACCTTTGAACTGAGCTGAATTTAGGTTTTCATGCCATTCACTGAGATATCATGCATCAAGAATAAGATTGAATAATTAAAGTCTATTATGTCAAGATAAACACTTCAAATGAATTTCATAATATCTATTCACAAATTTCCAACTTTTCACTCATCTAGGGTTTCAACCCTTTTTAATGAGATATCAAGAAAACATTGTTCACATCACACGAAATCCAAGGTAGTATCTGACATGTATGTACTATGCATTCATATAACAATCATTCATAATCAATAAGATTCAGATAGACAAATTTCTCTATTTAATTATACAACAATTTCAATCATAGCCAAAAATCCTAAATTTCATGTTACTCTTATAACCTCAATAAATACTTAAGGATTTCTCATTAAGAGGGATTGTATCCATTTCATATATGATTTTATAATCTGAAATTCATAAAAATAGAAGAAGAATCTATTTCATATCATTTTACAAAAAGTAGATCAAAAAGAAAATTTAGGGTTTGATTGTCGCATACTGAGCAAATTGAAGATTATGGATGAATTAACCAAATTTCATGCAATATACTATTCAAAGGAAGTTCCCACTCACCCTAAGGTGTGAAAACACCTTCAAAATGAAGCTCATCCTTGAAAATCTCAAAGTCATATCAAATCCCTAGCAATTCACTCAATTCTTCTTCCTTTCAACTCGGAAACCCTAAAAATGAGGAATTATGAAGAAAGAGTGAGAAAAGGGGAAATTTTGATACCATTTCAGATCCAATCAGGGGTGGGAAGGAATCTTGACATGTGAGAGAAGATTCACCATGAAAGGATATGCAAAGAAGCTAAACTTACTTGATTTCACTATTCCTCGGACCGCAAAACCCTAATTCAGCAATTCCACCACTTTATCCTCTCAAACCCTAACTCTCCCTCTCTCTCTAGGATCTCATTTCTCTGGAATGAATTGTGAGTTATGAGAGCTGCTAGTGTGTGTGGTCGACCATATAGAGCAATTGAGCTGCTTGGTTCAATTGCACATTGACCCCTCACTCAACTTTCTCTTATTTCAGCTGAATTTTTTGTTATAAAAAAAGTTACTATAATTCATTTATTTCAGAGATCAAACCTTCTCAAAAAATTATGAGAATTTATCACGTTGTGTGTAATTGAGTTACAAAGCTTTTAAAATTTGAATCATTTGGAGTTACCAATAAATAATTAAAAATAGAACAGTGCACTGCTATCCAGAAATCTACAGAAATGTCAGTTGAAGCAAAAATGCCTCAGAACGTTCGTGCAAGGTGCCACGGTCATGCTAAGATGGACCCAACACGGTCTTGCTTCCTACCACGGCCATGGTGCATTGGTTTCAGCAGATTTGAATATAAAAGCTGGTTAATAGTTCAATTCTTTTAAAACGGCGGTGTGGCCTTGCATACCTGTGCCATCAACGACCCACCACGGTCGTGCTACCCACCATGGCCGTGGTATACTAGCCTTCAACTACCATTTTCATTCTCCTTTGCATACCTCTCTCATTCCTCCCCAACATGAACCTTTTTGGTGAAAACCCTAATTTCAGCCGACTAGGGTTTATATATCTCAAACCCTAATTATACAAAGAGATAGAATACTTGGGGTTCTCATTAGGTTTAACATATTATAATTGAGATATCATCATTAATTATATTTAAAAATGATCAATCTAATTAAGCATATAATCATCCAAGTAGACCCTAGTTTACCAATTAAGCTCAGATGCGATCATAACAATTCTCCTCCCCTTAAAATGTTTCATCCCTGAAACATATACATGCAAGAAAAGTACATCCAAGGTTTATTTTAAGCCTTTGAAATCTTACATGTCATTATATTCTTGTATTTCATACTTGAATGCAATTTTCAACATTAAGTCTTTTATTCCTTTACTAAATCACAACATGTTTGAAATAGTTCTCAATAATAACAAAAAAAGTTTTCTATGCCATAATCAATCATAGGATAGAGGGAAACAACCATTTCAATATTTTTATACTCTTGAGGTGTTACCTCAACATTGATAATCTGATCCAACTATCTCAATTCATATGACTCAATATGTACTATTATTTTGTATTACCTCTAAGCCACAAAAGAGAGTTCACCATGTTGTTTTGAATTTTTACTATTATGCTACTCAAATAGCAAAACAATCTTGAGTTGGAAGACTAGATTCAACAAAAATTGTACAATACTACCCACGGCATCCCCATTGGATCATGGATGCATGAGGTGAAGCATTACCATCACATTCCATACTATTCTCAAGTATGAACCCACACATAATTCAAGGTGTAACCATCAAATTATAGCATACTAGGGTTTCAACAACAGTAACAAAGTACTCCATGCTTGTATTTGTCATTCAAGGACTATTCATACCCAATTACTATCACTTAGTTATATTAAAGCTAGGTATAACAAGCTATACCTCATTAGGGTTACATATCAGTACAATATGGTCATCATCCCTTCTATTCATATGAGTGAATAGGTAAGACTACCTTATTCAGGGTAACCCTCCATTTGTTCCATCATCATTCAACCCATATCACCATACCACAATCATACAATACTAAGATGGATTACTGGTATGAATGACTACAACTATCAGACACCTTTAATTAACATATTTCTTGCACATGTACAACTAAAATCATATGTAAAACAAATTTACATTGCTTAGTATACCTTCAACAAATTATACTTCTAAAAATAAATTCACATATCACTAAAAGCCATTGTTTTCTTTTATCGCTCTCCTCATTCATTACTACTTACTTTTTGCTACTTATCCTCCTCATTTTGATCATATAGAATAAACACCCCTAAAATTGAAACATACAAGGTGCAAATATATTATTCATAATTCTTGTTATTACTACATGAATTTATTTCATATCGCACTTCTATCATATTATATTTCTCCTTTTGTTCAAAACTCGCCTCTTATATTTCAAATCCATTTCTTATCCTTTACTCTAAATCATTTTGATTTTGTTTATTTACCTTTCAGATTAGCTACCTTTAAACCACGGATTACTATCAGCGCTAGTTTACTTTTCATAGTGTAAATTTCATGATCTTGTTTTATAGAGATGCTAGTATTTAAGGTCAAATCACTAGTGATATCCATTGAACTACTACAACTCTAAACATTCTATGTTTGATCCTCACTAGTAACATGATGTTATTATGATATGACTTTACTCCCTTAATTTGAAATCCAAACTTTGGATCTCACAAGTTTTACTAAAGTCTTCCTTATCTCATCACTTGAATTTCCTTTCTCTTACTTGGCCATTCAGATAGATTACATTCTCAATTTACCCTGCTAGGGTTTCATCATCATATTGTGTGTCATTATTACATTCACTAGATGCCTTTACCATGGTGGTTAAACATCATATATGATTCATTTTCTTATCACTTCATTCCCACATTGCTCTAATTAAGTAATATACGAAAGAGAAGATGATTCTGAGACTTGGAATTCTTGTATTCAAACATTCCCTTAGTACATTTCTGGTATGTAGGCTTACTTAATTATCAACAAGGATACTTGACTAATTAACACTTTCTTGAATCTCGCAACCTCTTTCTTTTATAATCTATATTACTCCATCATGTTTCAAACCTTTCCTTACTTTCCATAATCCTCTTACTATATACTACTCTTCCACGTGTCATCTTTAACTTCTAATTTTCTCTTATGACCATGTTGCTCATTCATGTGTATGATCATGTATACCATGTTGCACATATTTCTTTTCATCCTTCTACTAATGTGAAGTTGAAATTCTAAATCAAAAATCTCTCTACTAGTTTCAACTCATGTTTAATACATTACATATCCTTCAATTTAAATCAAATGGCTCATGCATGGGTCAAACTTAGTATCTCTTTCAATCAAGTTTTTCCTTCATGAATACAATTTACCTTTGTATGATTTATTCATTGGTTAAGCAACACTTTTGTTCTTCTTTTAGAAACTAGTTTGTTGTTCTATAGAGACTTGGAATCCAAAGGTAGTAAGGATGAATGTATTAAACTATATAATAAAGGTATACATTTCATGCTCTCAATTATATCATAACCGTCATTCCTTAGTCAAGCTCATCATTTCTACTTTTCTCTTTGTTTCAACCAAGTTTGTTATCCTAGTCTTATAATTTACATGTTCATCTAACTCTCTTTACTTTAACTCTTCTAAAGAATCTTCACTTATATTTACTTATTTTCTACTTAACTCTTTCCTCTATTTTCCCTTTGCTCTGGAGTACATTAAAACATTGTACTTGATTATATAGTCCATTCCTCATGATTGATTCTTACTACCTTGGCCCTTACATACTTTTCTCATATCTTTTCCATATTTCATATTTAAAGTTCATATAATACTAATAATTAAACTTAATATGAACCTTATGTCATGTTCTTTTATTCCCAATTAAGGGTTTCTCATATGAGGCCCCAAAGTTGGATCTCAGATATCAGTTCCAACTGATTCTTAGCTATTCTAATCTTTCTCATATGTTTCAGCATCTTAGTGTATGTACATTCTCACTATAATGTGGGTCTAATTTATCAAGAGTCTATTCTTATTATACTGTTAATAGGAGTCATTAGATCCAAGTAACACATCTTGCCAGCCGGACCAGGCCGAACGTGTAGTCTTGAAGCCAAGAGCTACTCAGGATTAACCAACTCGTATTAATCTCAAACATGTGGAAAGAATATCCACTTAGGGCAAACTCATTTAAACATAACTTTTGATCTACTTGATACAAAGAATAATAACAATAACTAAATCACTTCATGATACACAACAATAATAAAGAACCATATATATTCTACAAACCAATAATCTAAATTTATACATGTAAGAGCATTTCTATTGATCTCCAATCAAAGAAGCAATATAAAGCAAGATTTGTATCACATTCTATGTTTAATCTCTTACTTATTCATTACTTTTTGGTCTCTTAACCCTAAGATTTCCTGGGTCTCTCTCTAGCCCATTCTTCCTCTGCATACCTGGCCAGGGCATCCAGAGAAGAATAGACATAGTAGCTTGATACTGGTCAATCTAAGTATTCAGATATCATGCCAGGGCATCCAAATACCTAGACTTCCTAGAGCTATTAACACATCAACTCCTAATACCAGACTTATAAATCTAACTTTCTATCCTAATGGTCCCCGAAGACTCAACCTAAGCTCTGATACCAAAGTTGTCACGCCCACATCCCATGATTTCCACTAATCATGAGATTAGGGCATGACTATGAGGATTTCACTTAATACAAAGTTCACTCCCAACTTTTTCTTTTTATTTCAAACTCTTTGTTTTCTCACATTCACTCACATAAACAAACTTTATAAGAGAATTAAACTTTTATTACTCTAATATGATCTCAACATTAATGATACACATTCATATATTCATTCTGTTTCACACACTTTTATGTACATACAACATGGTAATTAGATACATTCTCTCTTATCAAGAAACAAAGATACAAAACATTATTTGTAACTCTCTCACATCTATACAAGAACCTAGAGTGATAGGGACCAACTAAACTAAACTAAACTCATACTTAACTCAGGTGGTAGATCTACTCTGATGCTTTGACCTTCTTCAAGTCCATGTGGTTTCCCTAAAAAATTTTGAGTAGAGGGGTGAGCCTACTCGCTCACTGAATGAGAACTTCAAAAAAACAATCTAAAGCAATGATATAATTACAGTTATACCTTTGAGCAACTGATATCAATTATAACAATAGTAATTATTACACTAAGCAGATATAAAACAATACAGTTAAAATAACAGAGAATGTAAATATTGCATTTAAAGAACAACTACTATGAAACTGTATTCAAATCATTCTTAACTCTTTTTACCTATAAGAAACTTTTTAAACCTATATGATCATATTTTAGCTTATGACCTGATCATATGCAGTGTACTCTACATATGAGACTCGCCATGTACTGTGGCCACACCGTACAAGACTTAGCGGACACACCTGAGAAATGCTAAGTCTGACTGTTGTCCTGGTCTGCTGTAGGAAAACTGGCTCTCTGGCCTAAACTGGACTCCTCCTCTAAGTTGAGTACACAGGCGGAGGGTCTAAGATGATCTGTGGGCCTCTGGGTTACCACCAAAACGTCCGATTCATGTTGGGTAACCTATTTCTCTTAGGAGACTTCCTCAAGGGCTTTGTCTCCCCGCACACTCTACGGGTGCACTCCGACACCGTATACTGGACACTGCCAGGGTTAGGTCATTTCACCCCTAAGGAGTTGACCTCAAAAAGGGTTTCTACGGTGTTCAGGGCTCCTAATTCTATTATGACTTGATTATATCTTTCTCTTATACTGATTTCTTTAACTCTGTATCTTACTGCCTACTCAGACTACTGAACTGAATTCACTGATAATACTGAACTAAAGGCTTAACATATTATTTACCCTTTTCTTAGGGTATCTCCTTACTCATGCACATATAGCATTTCTCATGTATTCAAACATATATCATGTCTACTAAACAAGTATTATCATTCAAACATTTCACACATATAAACTTGGCATAGCAATATATTCAAAACAATGTAATATTCTGAGTAATCATCATACTATGCATGTGGGTAGACTAAAATTCTTAAATAAATAGAATACATGTCAACATGGCACTTAATACACTAAAATCATGCAATTGAACTGTTAAGCATCGACACATCTCATACTGAGAACTTTGATATCACAACACTTGATTCATTGAACACCCTATCCTTAGGGTTTCATTTACCTCATTCACTTATCACTGGGCAACACCCTATCCTTAGGGTTTTATTTGAGTCATTCACGTATCACTTGGTAACACCCTATCCTTAGGGTTTCAGTTACCTCATTCACTTATGACATGGCTCTCTTAAGGATTTCATGCGACATAAACATTTACTGAATTAAAGACTGCTTTCAACAAATCATATACAATCAATATATGTATGAAACCTTAAAACTGAGCTGAATTTAGGCTTTCATGCCATTCATTGAGATATCATGCATCAAGAATAATATTTAATGATTAATGTCTATTATGTCAAGATAAACACTTCAAATGAATTTCATAATATCTATTCGCAAATTTCCAACTTTTCACTCATCTAGGGTTTCAACCCTTTTTAATGAGATATCAAGAAAACATTGTTCACATCACATGAAATCTAAGGTAGTATCTGACATGTATGTACTATGCATTCAGATAACAATCATTCATAATCAAGAAGATTCAGATAGACAAATTTCTCTATTTAATTATACAACAATTTCAATCATAGCCAAAAATCCTAAATTTCATGTTACTCTTGTAACCTCTGTAAATACTTAAGGATTTCTCATTAAGAGGGATTGTATCCATTTCATATATGATTTTATAATCTGAAATTCATCAAAATAGAAGAAGAATCCATTTCATATCATTTTACAAAAAGAAGATCAAAAAGAAAATTTAGGGTTTGATTGTCGCATACTGAGCAAATTGAAGATTATGGATGAATTAACCAAATTTCGTGCAATATACTATTTAAAGGAAGTTCCCACTCACCCTAAGGTGTGAAAAAACCTTAAAAACAAATCTCATCCCTGAAAATCTCAAAGTCATATCAAATCCCTAGGAATTTACCCAATTCTTCTTCCTTTCAACTCGGAAACCCTAAAAATGAGGAATTATGAAGAAAGAGTGAGAAAAGGGGAAATTTTGATACCATTTCGGATCAAATCAGGGGAGGGATGGAATCTTGACATGTGAGAGAACATTCACCATGAAAGGCTAAGTAAAGAATCTAAACTTACTTTATTTCACCATTCCTCGGACCGCAAAATCCTAATTCAGCAATTCCACCACTTTCTCCTCTCAAACCCTAACTCTCCCTCTCTCTCTAGGAGCTCATTTCTCTAGAATGAATTGCGAATTATGAGAGCTTCTAGTGTGTGTGGTCGGCCATATAGAGCAATTGAGCTGCTTGGGCCAATTGCACATTGACCCTCACTCAACTTTCTCTTATTTCAGCTGAATTTTCTGTTATAAAAAAAGTTACTGTAATTCATTTATTTCAGAGAACAAACTTCACAAAAAATTATGAGAATGTATCATGTTGTGTGTAATTGAGCTACAAAGATTCAGTTAAAATTTGAGATCATTTGGAGTTACCAATAAATAGTTAAAAATAGAACAGTGCACTGCTATCCAGAAATCTACAGAAATGTCAGTTGAAGCAAAAATGCCTTAGAACGGTCGTGCAAGGTGCCACGGTCATGCTAAAATGGACCTAGCACGGACATTCTGCCTACCACAGCCGTGGTGCATTTGTTTCAGCAGATTTGAATATAAAAGTTAGTTAATAGTTCAATTCTTTTAAAATGCCCGTGTGGCCTTGCATACCCGTGTCACCAACGACCCACTACGACCGTGCTACCCACCACGGCCATGGTATACTAGCCTTCAACTACCATTTTCATTCTCCTTTGCATACCTCTCTCATTCCTCCCCAACATGAACCTTTTTGGTGAAAACCCTAATTTCAGCCGACTAGGGTTTATATATCTCAAACCCTAATTATACAAAGAGATAGAATACTTGGGGTTCTCATTAGGTTTAACATATTATAATTGAGATATCATCATTAATTAGATTTAGGAAATGATCAATCCAATGAAGCATATAATCATCCAGGTAGACCCTAGTTTACCAATTAAGCTCATATGTGGTCATAACATCTTCTTTCTAGAGGATAAGAGTTTATCCTGCTATCTTATCCTGCCTCACCAGTCTGTAATGGATGGAGCCCTCTTATTGATACTTTTGTCACTAAGTTCTATCCATTGAGAAAACTATTCAAAATAGGAAAAAGATTACTTCCTTCATGAAAAAACTTGGATAGAATCATCACAAAGTATGGGAATGATTCCAAGAGTATCATAGGGATTCTCCTCATCACAACTATGACAAGGGTTTTCTTGTGACAACATTTTGCAATGGGATAACTCCCACATAGTAGATTTTGCATAATGCTGTCGTTGGGAGTGATTTTCTTGGAAAGAATCCGAATAGAACTATGATGATCACTAATAACATGGTTGCATTGCAAGTAGGCATGGAATATAAGAGAAGTGACAGGAGCTTAGCCAAGAAGGCTAACTCTAAAGGACCTTTCGTCGAGGCCAAGGCTCTGGAAACTATCACTGCTCATATTCAAAAGATCACTACAAATATCAAACAATTGAACGACTGTGGAGGCAAATGCAAGAAATCCATTGAGAAGGTTATGAAATGTTTCACATGTGATGAAGCAGGTCACGGGATCAATAACTACATTTATACGTGACCAGAATATAGTGAACAAAGTGAAAGCAAAGAAGAGACAGAGTGCATCTCTTATGCAAATTTCAAAAGGCCAAACCACCCCGGCTTCAGTTATGGAAACAAGGATGTTGCTGAGAACTCTCATCAACTGGGTGGTTTGTCTAAGCCACCACCATGATTTGAAAAAAGAGGTGGACAAACCCAGTATACCAAAACTACAACTTACCAGCAAAACTGAAACAATTATCAAGGCTAAGGACAAAGTCAAGTCCAGTTCAGAATAAGAACAAACTGGAAAAATCGAGACCAAGGCCAAAGCAAGGGCAACAATAACAATATACCCGACATGGTGTCGGATATCTTCAGATTCACAAAAAGTCAGACAATTGTTAATGAACAGCTAACTCAAAGTGCCATAACAAACACTGGTGTTCTGAGTACCATGTAGACTCAAATGCTAGACATGCAGACACATCAGAGGTAGATTGACCAACAACTCACACAACTTTCTGAGCTCATGAAGAATCCCCAAGGAAAGATCCCCTCCAATAGTGAGACGAAAAAGATGACTACTCTTCAATCAGGAAAACTTTTGGGGAGGCAACAAGAAGAAATTCACCAAGAAGGAGAAAATGCTTCCAAGCCACAAAGTAAACCCACTATAGTAGAGGAGGAACCTGAAAGGGAAGAGTCCGCGAAGGAGGACAAGAGTGAAGAAAAAAACAAAAAGAAGAAAAGTGCAAAGACTAAGAAACCAGATCCTACTGAAGAGATTTTTACACAAAGAAATCTCTATGCCCCAAGAGTCCCATTTCCCTACAAACTGATTAAATCTCATCTGAAGAAAAAGATATGAGAAGTTTATGAAGGCAGTAAAGAAATTACACCTGGATATTCTGTTTCTAGATGAAATCAAAGAGATGCCTACTCATGCTAAATTCTTCAAGGATCTAATCACAAAAGGAAGGAAAAGGGAACCACATTGAGACATTGCAACTAGCAAAGATGTCAAATGCCTTTGTCCAAGCTGAACTACTTAGAAAAAAGAAGGATCATGGGGCATTCACTATCCCTTTCGATGTTGGAGATAACATAGAAAGAAAAGGGTTATCTGACCTGGGAGAAAGAATAAGTCTAATGCCTCTTTCCTTAGCCCAAAGGCTCAGAATAATGGACATGGTAAAGACTGGAATGAGGATTGAGTTGGTTGATCACACTTTTACCAAGCTAGTCAGGATAGTGGAAGATGTATCAATTCACATTGGGTGATTCTTTATACCTTGTGACATAGTAGTGATCGAAACCAAAGAAGATATGACTTGTCCAATGATCTTTGGAAGACCCTTCCTTGCCATAGGTAGAGCCCTAATCGACATGGTGTAAGGGATTATTACTCTTCGGGTCAGAAATGATCATATCGACTTTCATGTTTAGGATGCTATGAGAGGACCTTCTCTGTTAAAGTTGGTCTACTTCATGGACAACTATAACCAATATTGTGAAGTGTTGTAGAAGATAAGTCAATCATTGATTGTCATGCAAGCCTTGAACGATCTAGACCCCAGTTTAGAAGACCCTAAAGTGGTGGAGATTCTAGATTATTTGAATCAACTAGAAGAGGAGTTTAGTTATGAAAAAGAAACAACCTTCGAAACAACAAAGTATGCATCGCTAAAGCAAACCCCTGAAGAGAAAGAAGCACCAAAACTGAAGCTAGAGTTATAGCCACTGCCTAAAGGGTTGAAGTAAAAATTCCTAGATGATGAGGAAAGGAACCCGATAAAAGTTAACACAGCTTAACATATGAACAAATGGAGAAATTTTTGAAGGAACTCAAACTTCGAAGGAAAGCTATAGGGTACTATGTGGACAAAATTGAGGGTCTAAGCCCAACCCTATGCATGTACCGCATAAATTAGGAAGATACTACCAAGCCTCTAGCTCAACCACTGAGGAAGCTTACCCAAATGCTAAAAGAAGTTGTTAAGATGGAAGTCATCGCGTTGTGGGATGCAAGAATCATTTACCCAATAAGCAATAGCAATTGGGTCAGCCGAATTCATGTTGTGCCAAAGAAAGGAGGAATGACTGTTATTATAGGATAGAATGGAGATGAGGTAGAAACATAAACTATAACAAGTTGGTGCATGTGCATAGATTATAGGAAATTAAATGATTCTACAAAAAAGACCATTTTCCTCTACCATTTATTGATCAAGTCTTGGAAAGGTTAGCACATCATGTGTATTTCTATTTTCTATATAGATATTCTAGATTTTATCAAGTAGCGATCCACCCAGATGATCAGGTAAAGATTATGTTTACCTGCATCTATGACACCTATGCCTTCAGAAGAATGCAATTTGGGCTATGTAATGCGTCCACAATCTTCCAAAGGTGCATGATTTCCATGTTCTCTGATTTCCTGGAAGATATGATGGAAGTTTTTATGGATGACTTCTTGGTATATATAATAGACTTCAACAGATGTCACCAGAATATCTCCCTAGTTTTCCAACACTGTGAGGAAAAATATCTAGTCTTGAATTGGGAGAAATGTCATTTCATGGTACATGATGGCATTCTTTGGGGCACAAGATCTCTGAGTAAGGAATAGAAGTTGATCTAAGAAAAATTGAGGCTATATCAAAACTCTCACCCCCAAAATCAATCATGAGAGTGAGAAGTTTCTTGGGACATGGTAGGTATTATAGAAGATTTATTAAAGACCTCTCTAAAATAGCTAAGTCCTTATCTAACCTGTTGGTAAATGATACAAAGTTTGATTTTTCATATAAGTGCCTTGAAGCATTTAACATCCTGAAGAATGCTTTGACTACCGCCCCCATCCTGCAAGCCCTAGATTGGGAACTCCCATTTGAAATCATGTGTGACACTAGTGATTATGCCATTGGGGTTGTTCTTGGGCAAAGGAAGGATAAGAAGCATCACATGATCTACTATGAAATTCAGACTCTCAACGAAGCCCAAGTCAATTACACTATCACAGAAAAGGAGACGATGGTGATTGTGTTCGCTTTTGACAAATTTAGATCATACTTGATTGAATCCAAGGTACAAGTTTACACAGACCACGAGGCAATAAAGTACTTGATGCAAAAGAAGGATACACACCCAAGGTTGTTGAGATGGGCTTTGTTGTTGCAAAATTTTGATCATGAGATCATTGATAACAAAGGAGCAGAGCTACACCCTACTTGCTGCTTCAACCACCCTATGTTGTTTCACCTTCTTACTCTTTTATTTCCCCTACACATCCCCCACATATCCTCTAGAGTGGGATCATTCAATTTTACCTCATCTTCCCATGAAAATGGACCTTCAGTGTGTGCGATTTGGTCGTGATAGCTATTTTGGTCAAGCTAGTCGTCTCGGCCATGACACTCATCTTAGTCGTGATGTTATCTCAATCGCTACACACCCATGCTTTCTACTTCAAATAATTGCACTATCTCGACCGCAACGAGAGTCCCCACCTCATACTCCCATTATCTCTTTTTTGTTCACCTGAATATATCCCATCATTGACCCCCTAATTTTTGATCAACAAGATCTAACACCTCTTGATCGTTACTCCTAGAATATGCAAACCATGAGTAAGCGATTCTTTTCCACACCTATTTGGCATCTTGGTCGAGAAACTAGTTTCGGTCCTGACTCTAATTGTAGTTGCGACAACCATCTCGGCCGAGACTCTAGTTTTAGTCATGACAATCGTCTCAGTCATGACACCCGTCTCGGTCACAACATCCATCTGGTTCGCGATGTGCAGAATCAGTAGCGGTCGCTACTCTTTAAGAGTTAATTAAAGTATGTCTTGATCGATACATATGATGCCCTATCTTGATCGATACGCCATAACCTCAATGAAAATCACTACACCATATCTAAATTGCTCTTGTTATTGTTATCATATGCAATGTCTGACAAACTCCTCTTTCTTAAATTACATAATGTTGACTTCCACTTCTGACACCTTGATGAAGAAGACAATCTCTAAAAGGGGCAGATGAAGCTCTCGAATCAATCATCAAGGCACTAAACAACTATCCCAACATGTCACCACAAAAGAAATTCCATTTGAAGCTACTAAAGAATATGAATACATTCTCAACCACTAGACACTAAAGGGGACTGAGGAATCCCAAAGCAGTGTAGAGATAGAAACTTCTAAATATTTGCTGGAGGAGGAGGAACCTAGTAAAAGAGGGAAGCAAACAATAGATGCGCCAGGTGAACCAAAAACCAAGAAACGGAAGGTGACTATAATAGTATCCAAGACTGAATCAAGGGCTCCAACACAAGAAGTAGAGAAAATCACAAACATAGAACAAGACTCAGACACATTGAATCCTGCAAAGACACCAACAATGTTCGTGCCAAGAGACAGGGTGCACCAATCAATATTTAACATAATCTTTAAGACCAAAAGCTTCAAGCCGACAAGATATATAGATGTCCAAGACATCAAGAAATTGAACATTTATGATAGAGTGGTTGAAATCTAGGTAGAGCTAATTTGTGCTCCTTATGTACAACAAAAGTCCCATCTTTACCAGATCTCACTATTGAATTTATGTCATCGATTGAGAAAATCCCAGTCGGCGATATCGAACGCAAGGAAGCAGGACAAGAGTTCAAATTGGAAGTGAGGATAGGGGGTGAAGACCATTATGTCATTATAGCCATCCTGAACATAATTTTCACTAAAACTGAAGAAGAAGCTCAAACTTTCTCAACTATGCTCGGTGAAAAAGATACAATGGGCTACAATAGACACAGGATGTGGGAGAAGCTCACTGGAGAACCTGAACATAGTCAAAAGAAGTCCAAGGAAACCCTTATCACTTCGTGCTTCATCAGGGTAATGCAAAAGATAAAATCTAACACGATCTTCACGTGATCTGAGACCAATGAATAGTGGAAGGCTACTCATAAACAGATTGCCAACTGCAGTAGGACCAGAAGAAAATAAGACTAAAGAATTCTACATGGGAAGCCGAATAACGCTTATCACATGTCACTTCTTAGATGTTGAGAAATTGTGTAGTTATTAGACTACCAAGGGACATTTGAAAATTGACATCAAGTCCTTGGTAAACATAGGGATTCTAGCCCAAAGAGGTGACAAGTTATTCTACAAGCAAAACAATTCCAAGTTGCTACTTCCTCCCCTAGATATGGCATATTACGATGCCAGCAAATGGTGACCAAGCATAGATGAAGTGGATAAAATGCATTCGAGTTCTATAAGTATGTCAAAAGATCCAAAATTACCTCCTATCAACCACGATGTAGAGGATCAACCATAGGAGGAACAACAACGACAACTGAAAAAGAGAAAGAAATTGGTAGTCCAGCAACACAAAGTTGAGGCGTTAAGCATTCCATCAAGCAAAGTAGAAGCTGAAAAATAACCATCCCTGGATGATGAATCAAGTCATAATGATGAAGGGTTCAATAATGCATCCCCTACCCTCTATTACAAACAAAGTGCCAGAAGCACCAAATGCCGAGATGGCTCACAAGCCAAGTGCCCATGCTATTGCACAAGAATATACTCCATAGGCTGAGAAGGGATCAAGCCATGGTCTTGAGGCATCCAATCAATCAACCCTTACCCCTCCAATATCCAATGTAGTGTATGTGGTACCAAGTCAGCCTGAAGCTTTAACCGCTAAACAAGCAATGAACACGGAGCATGAAGACGCATAGGAGAACACTGTGAAACAAACAAAACAAGTCCAACCATCCTCCCCTCAACAAGAATGGGTAGCAACATCATCATCTCATCCACAAGTAACAACAAGACATGAAGAACAAAAACAACAACAATGTATCCTGACATTAGAGAAGGAATTGGACGTCGAGTCGACACCCTCTTCCAACATGTACACAACTCTTCTTCATAATACATTTCTTTTCTCATAATCTGCAAGCACTAACGATGCAAGTATCAAAGATAGATGAGAGTACAACCGACCTCCTAGAATTTATAAGCAACATGCTCTTCCACCAATGCAAGGTGATGCAAGCCATCATGACAATGTCAGAAGAGATGGTAGATCTTTAGAAAGAAAGGGAAATCATACGTGCTGAGAAAGAGATGATGCACAAGGGTTACTAAGAAGCAATGTGAGATCTACAAGAGGAGCACAAACAAATGGAGTAATGGAATGCCAAGCAAGCATCCAGACATAGAGCCAACTCTTCACCATCTTTAGCATCCTCCTGCCCCTCAAATGACAACAAACAAAAAGGTGACGAAGTAACAAGTGCACCACCATCATAGAAACAAGAAAGTGCGAATGGAAATAAAGATCACTCAGAAGATGCTACCAAGCAAAAAGAGCAACCAAGTCTTGTAGAACCAAAGGTTACCAAGGGCACAAATAACATTGTACAAGGGTTTGACTTGAATTCTCAACCCATAGAGAATGAGGGGAATCTGATGGAGCAACCTATAGGAGAATATTTTGTAAATTTAATGCTCAGTACTTATGTGACCAAGTTTTTGAAAAAAAGGGAAATATTTTGAAAATATAGACATAAATAAATGGAGGGTAATGACTTTTTTCTATATTTATTCTTTCCTATTTTGTGTAAGAAAATGCTTAACTTTTATCCTTTTACAATATATATTATATATTTCCCTAGTAAACAAGAATAAATATATTTCTTTCTACCCAAGCCAAATAGTTATATATATATATATACAACCCTCTCCATGGTCTTAACACCAATACAATTCATTTGACCAATAGGACATGACTCTTAACCTTCTTCCTTATCCTCCTATTCAAGTTTCTTATATAATCCATCAAATCTCACGGTGATCTTTTCTCAACCATCGGTTTTACAAACCTTGGAACCCTGGCCTGGATCTAAGATTTGGATTTATACAAGTCAACTCACATCTAGAGGTATGTTTTGTCCCTATTTATCATATTGAGAAAATAACCTAAATTTATCTCTCTCTATCTTGGTCCTGCAGGACATACAACCCTTTACACATTCTCCCCCTTCAAAGAGGTTGTCACTTGTGAAAATTATGCATTGATATAGATATCGTGATCATATTACTTTGTTGGATATTCTTATCAGAGTCTTATTTATATCTTGATTATTTTATCCCATGTAAAAACCCTAATATCACAAGTTGTGATCTTTGATGTATTTTATTGTGCAAATTGTTACATTCTTGTTTATTGGTCCTCTGACCCCACTTGATATTAGTTTGATGTTTTCATCCCTTATTTGAGCATAACTATACTTGTTGTCTACCCTATTTGGATGGGTGATTGATTAGTCATAACTATAAGTAGTGACACCATATTGCCACTTTTTTTATTCCTGTACCATGTTTGACATTTATGCGCTGGTTCTTTTCCCCTACCAAGAAATGGGTTTTATTCCCTTATCACATATGATATTAGGGACTGAGTTTTATTCCCCTGCCATACACTGGGTTTTATTCCGCTCAAAAGTCTATATTTATTTGACACTAAGGTTTTAGTCCTCATGTCCTTTAATATACAATACATATGGGTTCCTACCCTACTTTTTAGTATATGTCAGTCTACTTGTTACTCACCATGCAACTACTTATGAATTGTGATATTATTTTTTGTGAAATTATTTGAAGGAAAAAAATCTCCTATTATTGATTAGAATTTTATTTGAAATTGATATTGTCTTGATATCCACTTGGATATTACTTTTCTCTTCTATGTTGACAACTTCCATTTCCATCTTCTATTCTGGGGTATGCTTCCTATAGGTGTAGGCCTTGGAGGACATGACATGTCGACATTGACCTGTCTTATAGAAATGACTCTTAGCTAGATAGATTTGAGATAGTTTAGATATCCCTCTACTTAGATCATGATGTTGTTGGTTTCATGTAAAATCCAAGTGGGAGAATATTATGTAACCTTAATAAATTGAGTATAGTCATGAAATATTATTTGACTTCTATACTATGGTATTTTTGTTTACCATCATTTGAGAAATGAGAAAAAAAATACACCTATTCCATCATATTTATTAGTATGTTTGGAATAGATGGATGTACTCTTCATGTCCCACTGCTTACACACTCTTTCCTAGATCAAGGGATAACTAGATTCACTTTCAGGCCAAGGGAGCCAATTAGATCAAGGGATAACTAGATTCACTTTTAGGACAAGAGAGCCAATAATCTTGCAAAGGACTTATCAATCCATGATCAAGAGTTTTTAGCATTATTAAGAACTTACATACTCTTACAATGAGTCTTGGCCTCCACCAAGGACTTACCAACTCTTAAAATGAGTCTTCATCCTTCATGGACATACCCACTCTTGACTTGTATCTTCTACCTTTAACTTCACCTTCACCAAGGAGAATAATTTTACCAAAAACCTCCTTCCCTTCTTCTTCTCCTTTCTTACCAAGGACTTACCAACTCTTACAATGAGTCTTCAGCCTTCATGGACTTACCCACTCTTGACTTGTATCTTCTACCTTTAACTTCATGAGAGAAAGAGAGATTTAAGCATAGTGATTGAGATCATCACAACATATACATCTAGTAATATCTCTCTTATATATTTCCTAGTCACTCTAATAATGTATAATTTGTTAATCTCACGTGATTGGAAGGGGTATTTTTGGGGAACTTTCTCTCTCAACTCTAGTAAAGTGGCATTTTTAATGCTTGTCTAACCAAAGAATGTAATCTGGGGTCCTATTTATAGTTGAGTATGCCTCCTAGCCATTAGAACCATTTGTAATGCTTGTCTAACCAAAGAATGTAGTCTGGGGTCCTATTTATGGTTGAGTATGCATCCTAGCCATTAGAACCATTTAGGATGAATTCTAGATGTTATTCTATCCTTCAATGGGTCTTTTTTACCATGTTCACCCACTCTAACGACTATGTTCCACTAAAGAAAATGCCTACCATAGTGTAGTCGACCGAGTTGTAACTTGGCTAATGGTCCTTGCTATCTAGAAATAGTTATGGTCGGTCGATTTGCATACTGCTAAGAAACTTGGCCAAAGAGAGTTTTGTAAATCCCTAAAAATAGTGTTGTTGGCCGAGTTATACCCTTGCGAAACTTGACCAGTTGCACTTGTTGTTTTGGGTATTCCAAGACACTCCAAATGCTATCTTAATTCACCAGAATGGATTCTATTATGATTATGAGCTTAATTACAACCATGCAATCATTAAAAGTGATTTACATAAAATATCTAAGGAGAAACCTGTCTATTCTTCACTCTCGATCTTTATACATCAATGACTTGATTTTTCCAAAATAGGGTTTGCAAGTTTAGCCATTTGAATTTTGTCTATATAATTTGAAATCATTCAAGTAGACACATTAGATATAAATAACTGGAATGGTTTTGTCATCAGCAAAACATGGTATTATTCAATTTAGACCTTGAACCAACAATCAATAGGTACTGAGATCTCAAACATTTTTCCAATCTCATGGTTGCCACAAGAATATTAACTTTGATTTCCTTCAACACTTTGCAAGGAAGTATTTTTAGAAGAAGGCATGGATTTATAAGCATTTGAGATGTTTAAACACACTATAGGTTTGATATTGAGGTGGTAATAGTGAAAAGTGGAGCAAACAAGTTTTGTGGATGGATCACTTTTATTTGTAGGGTGAATGTTATGGAAGCATGAGTGAACACCTATATGTTTTGAACTTGATGTCAACTGTCTTATTAGGGAATCAACTTTATTATAATATATCTTGCATTCCCCATGACAATATATGTTAGGTACTACAAGATATGGATTATCCAACTATTTGTATGTAGTGCCTCATATATGTCTCTTAGTAGTCTTAGCTTCATTAATATCGTAGCCAATCTAAAGCATGGATCGATTGAGATGTTCTTTCATAACCTACACTATAAACCACCCTGATGGGTTAACATCATGATTTTACGACAATTCTAATGGTCTATAATTAATTCAAATAGGGTTATATTTCTTATTATACTTTTATTTGTATAATTAACACATCGTTGTACCTTGTTGTTGTGCTGATACTTATCCATGTATTTTGTTAGTATAGTCTAAACAAGGTCTATAAAGCTCTATTGATCTCTATAACAATCATTACAGATACTGGTGGTCAATGATATATTGATTATCCATCCCATCTTTACTATAGGTTTCTACACGGTGTCCTAATCCAATGGATTTGAGACACACTTTTTACTTCTTACAGCCATATTTAGTGACGACTTAATTTTTTGATAATGTGAATAAGAAGCATATGGCTTGTTCAAAACCACATTCATGTGTTTATTTTCATTGGTTCAAGTATGTAGTTAGGCATACCATTATATAATATACTAAACACAGTCTTATAGTTGCATGTGGATATAGCTAATGTTGTAGAGTCGTCCTCAAAAACCTCAACCATTTTCTTTCCTTTCACATCTTCAAATTTATTTTCCTCTTTCTTATTTTCATGTTGTGATGGATCTTGGTTCTATGAATTGACATTTTTATCATCATCTTTTGTGTTGTTGTCCTCAATGATTACATTAGTTGTTTTTCTACCCCCACATATGACATTTGATTTGTCCTCTATGTAATCTATAGCCATTTCTAGGACATTTTAGATCATCACTGTGATGTAGGGGCTCTAAGATATACATAATTTGTATACTTTGAGTATTTTGAAACCATTGGTTTGTTACACGGATAAGTATTATTCTCTATGCTAGTCATGCAAGTAGCTTGAGTATTATGGAATCTAATGAGACGTTTACCTTGGAAAAAGGTGTTGAGATCTCAATTTCCAATGGTTGTTGGTGGTATCACAACCATGTCTACACTTTGGAGTGATGAAGGAGGTACAAATTTATGACCTTGATCATCAAATAACATCATGTACAACATGACATATCCACAAGCTTGAGGAAGAAGGAACTGGTGTAGAAGATGTTGAGTTGATACATCAATTCTTTCCAGCCTCAGATAGTGTTGAGGTGGCTATTTGAGTGCCAGAGGAAGAGTATTGTAACATCCATGACTTAGGTTATATACTAACCCTAGGTGTTTTGCCTAATAAAGTTGATTAGTTGCTTTCTCTTATCTTTTGAAAAGTAATTAAGACCTTTAAGGAACTTATACTTTAATTTCAGTCCTTTTTGAATAAAGTTGAAACATTATTTTGTTAATTATGGACTAAAGTGCAAATTACCCAAGTAGAGAGGTTAACTTGCAAATTGCACATGTTAAGATGTTCCTCTGATGTTGAGACATCATAAGTATGAATATGATGTAGTGGTATGGTTTCCTCAAGCTTGAGTACCAAGATAAAGCTTGTAGAGCAATCCTTGCGCATTAAAACCTAGTTTTGGTATAATGTGCAATTTATCCAAAACCTAGGGTTCAACATGCAAAATATCACCTCTAGAGGGTCTCTCATGTTTCTTGGCATAAAGTAGAGCAAATAAAATGAGAGGGGCGCCTCATTTGAATGATCATGGAGGAGAGAGAATCTTGATATGGAATAATCAAGATTTAAACATAATATGGCTCTTTAATATAAATTAATGCAAAAAGAAATATATTAATTATGGAGCCATTCAACCAAAAGTTGGAGGATGTGTTTGAAATAGTTTGGACAATCTTGTTCCATGCTTGGGAACCAGAAAGATCTTGGTTGAGGTGGAAGTTATTCACATTAATAATATATATAAAGAAATATACAATAAAAGGGTGGATATTAATATACATCTTTTTAAGATGTTCAGTTCCTTTTACTTTAAACCTTGGATAATTGAGAAGTCTTACAAGAGTTTAGAAGGTGGCCACGTACCCAAAGAGTGGAGGAAGTTTGGTGGAAATTAATTAGGAAATAAAAGGAGATAAACCTCTTTTTCCATTTTCCTTAAAAATCCATAAATATATATATGTATCTTTTCCAACAACACAAAGGATCATTTCCCTTAGTTCTTTTCTTCATCACCTTGCTTTGACCGACCAAGGAAGAGCTCTAGACCATAGGAAGGATGAACAAACTAGATTGGTAAGTCTTGATCATCTCCTACCTCGAATTCATGGTAGAAACCATAAAACAAGGTTAGATTCATGGTGTTCTTCACACGATTTCTTTTTTTAGCCATCTTGTCCATCCAAAGATTGAAGAACAAACCTTGGACAACTGCTGGAGCACAATCCACCATTAAATCTGCAGAGCTTGGAGCTCTAGATCAGTTCTAGAGGCGGGTTTTATAACTCTAACCCTTAAGCATTGCTAATGCATCCATCTCTTTAATAATCGTTGGCTATTTTCCTTCTTTGGTATTCTTTTGGTTAATTGCTATAACCTCCATGAAGAACAACAAAAATTCTTGGTTGTTCTTAGGAAGAAAAAGATGACGTTAACTTTGATGATTATCCAAAGAAAATAACATTAGCAAACGGTTTGGTTTTGTGCTCAAATGGTTTCCCAAATCGTTTGGGAGCAAACGGTTTTAAACCGTTTGATTACAAACGGTTTCATCCAAACCGCATAGAAGCAAACGGTCCAAGACCGTTTAGTTGTGTTGACCAAGCGTTGACCATTTGGAGGTCTGTTGAAAATAATGTAGACTAATCATCTATCAAAAATTATCAATTAACTCCAAGTGGTTCACTAATTAAAGGTCAATTAACTATCTAAACCCTAATCGGGTTAATTGCTGATTTGATAATTGATTAAGGTTGAGACTTGGGTTGAGTGACCCAAATGGTCTCAAGACCGTTTGGTGATCACCCAAGACCGTTTGGAGGTCTACGGTTAAGCATGGTTGATCAATTGAAGATCCAAAGGTTCTAAGTTGAAGTACAATCAATTGTTGATATGGTGATCAATCCAATGATCCAATCCCTAATTGGTTGACTTGGTTTTTGGTGTTGACTTGGGAAAATGGTCTCAAGACCGTTTGGAGGTCATCCAAATGATCCCAAGACCGTTTGGGGTCAGGTCATGACCAATTGGATGATGGTTCAATAGTTTCAAATCATTTAGACTCACATTGAATTATGTTGAAGAGTTATCGATTCCAAACCCTAATCCAATTGATTCAAGCCCTAATCGATGATCAATTGAGGGTCAATTGAGGGTCAATTCAGTTGAAGGTTGACCTAATTAAATCAATTGAATAATGGTGATAGGTCCAATTGATGATTGATTATATATATACAACTGTTGAAGGAACCAACAATGGAAACCCTAATTCAATTTGAGGTGTTGGGACCATACTTGGCTCATGCGGTTTTGAGGTGGTTTGAACCAAACGGTCTCAAGACCGTTTGGGACCAAACGACCCCAAACCGTTTAGACTCATGCGGTTTCAAGGTCTGTTGTGTCCATGCAGTTTCAAAAGTCAAACTTGACCAAATGGTCTTCATTCCCACTTTAGCAAATGGTCTTGGAGGTCCACTTTAGTAAACGGTCTTGGAGGTCCACTTTAGCAAACGGTTTTGAGTGTGCAACTTTACCAAATGGTCTCAAGGGTAGACCAAGACCGCATGAGGGTCCAAACGGTCTTAGACCATTTGGAAGTTTAATATGTAAGACCGTTTGAGGCCTACGATAGTCAAGATCGTTTGGGGGCTTAAGAGCCAAGATCATTTGGTGGTTGATTAACCTAACCCCATGGGTACTTAAAGTGGTTAAAGGACAAAGTGATTAGTTAATTAATACATGATGTAATCAAAGGTAATCAGGGTACTTGTACTTTAATGGGATAATATGATTGAAACTCATGAAGTAATTAAGCTCTAATGATTAAAATGGTAATGATATAAACCATAAAGTCAATTCTCTTTCTTGATTGAGTTACTTAACCTAATCAAGGTTGAAGTAAACGTCATCCTATAGAGGATGAGAGAGAGATGACTCCTTTTATGAATGTTAATCAAGTAATGGATTTCCATTAGTAATGAATATCTAATTAGGGTATGATCCTTCATAGTGAGATCATGAAAACCTTAATTATGATGGTTAATGAATCTTAACCCTAATTGAGGGTAATAATGGAAGTATTCCTAATGCATTATGATGATGCAATCCTAATTCATAACGATGACATAGTAAACCTTAATTAAAGGTACTTTGTTGATCACTCCTACTTGGGGTGAATAGTAAACCCTAATGGAGGGATATTAATGATAACCCTAATCAAGGGTGATTCAATATGAATAGTAAACCCTAATCCAGGGTGATGTGATATGAATAGTGAATCCTAATCTAGAATGATGTGATATGAATAGTAAACCCTAATTCCTATTATGGTGAATAATAGTGTGAAACCCTAATTCTGGGTTATGCTTTTAAGCATGAAGCTCTATGAGTTGATAATGAAATAAGGAATCACTATTCCTATTTAAGATAAGGGGTTGGTTAACCCTAAATGAATTGAAAAGGGAAACCCTAACCCTAGTAAGGGCATAGTGGTGCAACCCTTGAATAGTAAAGTTATCTTTGTTTTGCATTGTGCTGATATAGAGATAAAGTGCCTGTTATCATTTGTATTAATCATGCAGGTTTTTATGAAATAGTGAGCATAGCCAGGTAAGATCTATGAAGCCATATCCATTTAAAGCACTTTATAAGCTTTGAAAGCAATGATATGCTATGTTTCCTAGTGAGAGGTAACAAATGAGACTAACAGGTTGTATGAGCCATGTGAAATACCTGCATTGCTACTATTATGTTTACACTGTCAAATGACTTGATGGTATTGAGTTACCAGTTAAAGTGGTAACATGTGTTTTGATGATCTAAGGGTTGAACACCCACATTCACATGAATCATGATGATGAGTTGATAAGGGACTGAGATTCCAATGTTAATAAAGCTGTGAAATGAACTTGATACAATTAGTACTCTTTCTTTATTGAAATTGTTTTAATAGTTTATGTTTGAAAACATGCCTGATGCTAAAAGAATACCATAAGTACTTAAATAATCAAGTATAATGATATCATGTAGAGCCCTAACCATAGATCCATCATCATCAGAAGCTAGATGATGGTGAAACAGGTTTTCCTAAAGGAACTCCTGGAGAGCATACTTTTGAGTATGTGGGGGTTATGGACGTGAATATCCTTATGTCCTAATGAAGGAATTGATGTGAGATAAACATTTAATCTCTCAATCCTTCATTATATGCATATGCTAGGAAGATGTATCACTAATCTCCCGATGATGATGTTAATTCCGAATCGATGTGAGATAAACAAGAAATCCCTCGATTGCGAAGATAGTACATCATGCCACTGTAACTCTAATAGAGAAGTGCCAGAATACCCTGGACAGCTATTATGGCAGAGACATAAGATGTCCTGCATGTTATTCCTCACACTGACTGAGGAGGATGAGGTCATAGGAATTCAGCTCTTCTGATGACCTATGTATGGTACCAATTGAGATTTCGTAATGGTCGGTTGGAGTATGAGCGGTATACCTCATCTCCTTAGGTCATAAGTATGTTTGTAAAATGTAATCAGCCGTGTAGCATTATTTCTTAGGTTGAACTACGAGAAACAATGATTGATGATACATTGTTTATAATGTCCTAGTTGGATAAATAATATACATATTATTCATATTCCTTATTAAATGAATGACTTGCTATTCAATCAAGTTATAATTGAAATGATTGCTTAGAGAATACTTCTCTACTTAGCATATTCAATGAATTACCTGCTGTTGATTAATTATAATATTACTACTCAGTGTTATTCTAATATCTGCAATAAAAATGCTTCTGGTGGAGAGTTATAACTCTCGCTGGGACAATTTTCAATTGTCTCACCCCCGTGGGATTCAACTTTTTAGGTAGACGTCGAGGAAGGAGAAACCCGTCAGTGGGTGAGCAGCAACAACAAGGACAGTAGTGATCTTCAGGTGGGGATGCTGTCTGTTTGGTTTTGTATATAGAGAGTCCTATGTGTCATCTCTGTACTCTCAGGTCCTAGGAGTCAATAGATGGTTTAATATAGATCTGAGATTTTGGCTTAATGCCTCGAGATTTTTGTATACTACTTTGTACAGTTCAACAAGAGCAGTCAATGTTGTGACTCTCGAGATGAGATATTACAGAGATGTAATGATGGATTACTTGTAAATAACTTACCTTGTTTCTTTATGAAAGAGTTCTACAATTTATGGATCTCTTTACAATTTTTTTTAATTTTTAGTGGTTTTCAGTAATTCTGCTGCTAATTAATCACTTCCGCATCGTTAATAACATTTTGTTCGAATGGGGTATCACACTTAGTGGTATCAGAGCTCTAGGTTCATTGAGTCTATAGAGACATAGGACTAGGGTTGTTGAGTCTGTTCTAGTGTCTTCCAAGTATATCTGATAGTGTCTTCTGCTCATATGGGAGGAGAAGAGAAAACTAAAGATGTCTGGATCACACGAGGAACATGTTGCGGAGAGTAGTGTTGCTGCACCCGGAGGAGGTGCAAGAAACTAAGAAAGGGAAGAACCTATACCTGAACCACCCCAGTTCAATCCAGCTGACATGGGGAACCCAGCCTTCCAAGCCATGTTTGGACAGTTCATGACTACCATGACACATATGACTGATAGGATGCCTATACATGTACCTAGGGAACCTACCCACCTAAAGGACAAGGATCTGGCAAGACGTTTGAACGACTTCGCCGAGTTGGAGCCATGGAGTATGCTGGAACAGCTGACCTAGCAGATGCTGATTTGTGGTTAACTGAACTAGAGAAGGCCTTTAGAATCCTGAACATCCCAGAAGCTGAGAAGGTCAGACATGCTGTGTATCTTCTCAAGGGGATTACTGGTCATTGATGGACCATGGAGGAAGGGAAAAGGCCAGGTGTGGAGATCGAATGGGAAGTTTTCCGATAGGAATTTATCAACAGATACTTCCCTAAGATGTTCCTGGATGAGAAAATCTCTCAATTCGAGAGATTAAGGCAAGGAATAATGAGCATTATCGAATACGAGGCTAAGTTCATGGAACTTTTGCGGTTCTGTCCGCACATGGCAACTACAGATGAAGAAAGGACTAGGTGTTTTGAGAAGGGGTTAAACGTTGAGTTGACCACCCCTGTGTCTGCTTTGGAGAACAGGGAAAGATTTGCTACTTTTGTGGAGTCTATCAGAAGGGTAGAAAGGTCCATGACGGAGAAGAGATAGACCAAGAACAAGAAGATGTATCCCCAGTTCCAAGGATCCTCATCCAAAGGTTTCAAGAGACCAAGGTTTTCTGTGCCTACACCACCACCTAGATTCAGTACCCAGACGCAGTGGACGTCAAATAGGGGTACATGGCGAAGTTTACATCTAGAAGGAGCTCGTAGCTCAACATCTATGTCAGTTACAGGACCATCCAGACCACAGCAAGGGATCATAAGATATTATATATGTGGAAAGGTGGGACATTTGATGAAGGATTGCAGAGCCCGAGAGGCAAGTGTGACTCAACCTCAAAGGCAGAGTCAGCAAGGATCTCAAAGGTGACAGTTTCCAAGTAACGCTAGAGGACATGGACAAGCGTCCCAAACTGGATCATCGACACCTAGTCATCGAACACCGAATCAACCACAAGCGACGACGAGATTCTACGCAATGAATCCACCTGATGTAGTGATCAACCCTCGGGTTGTGGCAGGTCAGATGGAATTATTTTATGCTGATATGTCTACATCTCGCGTTGTATCTATTTTAATTGATCCGGGTGCTATGCACTCCTTTATCACTCGAAGAGTGATTCTTGTCTGCAATTTGACTACAAGTCATAGAGCAAATAGTTTGTTGCTAGAAACTCCTTTGATGGGATCTGTTGTGTTGCGGGAGGTATGTTGTCCCTGCATTCTCTTCTTTTCTGAACATCGCATTCAAGTGGATCTTATACCACTTGAGATGCATGGATTCGATGTAATCTTTGAGATGGATACCTTAGAAAGGTATAAGGTTGTCTTGGATTGTGAGTCCAAGCAAGCTGTGTTCACTAATAATAGTAACATGTCTTGTGTCGGCTATGGTTGCTGAGAAGCTGATGAGGCAAGGATGTTATGCATTCTTGTCCAATGTGGTAGATACTACCATGGGGAGTCTTAACCCTATTGAAGTTCCGATAGTCAGGGAATTTGAAGATGTATTTCTTGAAGAACTTCTAGGTGTACCACCTCCCTGAGAGATTGATTTTGAGATTAATCTAATTCTGGACACGCAGCCAATAGCACAAACACCGTATAGGATGGCACCTGCTGAGATGGAAGAACTCAAGAAATAGCTGCAAGAGTTGCTTGAGAAGGGTTTCATCCGACCAAGTACTTCACCCTGGGGTGCTCTGGTCCTCTTTGTTAAAAATAAAGATGGGTCAATGCGGTTTTGCATTGATTACAGACAATTAAATAAAGTAACCATAAAGAATAAGTATCCTTTGTCAAGGATCGATGATCTCTTTGACCAGTTGCGTGATGCAACTGTCTTCTCAAAGATAGATTTGAGGTCGGGATATCATCAGCTGTGTATTAAGGAGGGTGACAACCTAAGTCCGCCTTCAGGACAAGGTATGGTCAATATGAGTTCATAGTTATGTCGTTTGGACTAACTAATGCACCAACTGCATTTATGGAACTCATGAATAGAATCTTTCGACCTTTTCTTGATCAGTGGGTTGTCGTCTTCATAGATGACATCCTGATCTATAGTAGAGATGCTCAGCAGCATGAACAACATCTTCGTTAGACTCTAACTTTGCTAAGAGAGCATAAGTTATATGCTAAGTTTAGCAAGTGCGAGTTCTGGTTACCATAATTTTGTTTTCTTGGACACGTAATATCTGCTTCTGGTATTCGTGTTGACCCTAATAAGGTAGAATATGTCCTACAATGGGAGCAGCCGAAGACTCCGATGGAGATTCAAAGTTTCTTAGGTTTGGCAGGCTATTACAGGAGGTTCATTAAGAACTTCAGTTCCATAGCTTTACCCTTGACCAAGTTGACTAGAAAGGATGTTCCTTTTACCTGGAGTGACAAATATCAACAATCTTTTCAGTTGTTGAAGGAAAGGTTGAAAAGTGCACCTGTGCTTGTGTTACCTGAGAAAGGAAAAGGGGTATATAGTTTTATGTGATGCCTCTAAGAATGGACTAGGATGTGTGTTGATGCAGGATAAACAAGTGATTTCTTTTGCTTCTCGACAGCTTAAGAAACACAAAGAGAATTATCCGACACACGATTTAGAACTAGCTATTGTTGTCCATGCCTTGAAGATCTGGAGACATTATCTTTATGGAGAGACATTTCATATTTTCACAGACCATAAGAACCTTAAGTATATCTTTTCTCAGCATAATCTTAACATGAGGAAACGCCGCTGGATGGAGTTAATCAAGGATTATGATTGTACAATTGATTACCATCCAGGGAAGGCCAATGTAGTTGTTGATGCTTTGAGTAGGAAATTAGCAACACCAATCTTAGACAGAGCACAACTGAATTCCTTGGTGTGCTCTAGGAGGGATATGCTTATCTCTTTAAGGCAGGATAATGTACAATTAAAAGTATCATTGCTATCAGGGTAGTTAGCTGAGATGCACATAAAACCTACTCTGAGACAACAGATCAAGGAGGCACAACAAGCTGATGCAGTAGTTTAGCAGATTAGATCAGAGTATGGTAGTGAGAAACAAGATAGTTTCCATGATTCAGATGATCAAGTGGCCTATTATCATGGTAGAATGATAGTACCTGATGTTGATAACTTGAGAAAGTTAGTCATGGAAGAAGCTCATTCTTCTATGTATGTTATGCATCCAGGAAGCACCAAGATGTATCGTGACTTGAAGGATATGTATTGGTGGCCTGGATTGAAGAAGGACGTTGCTGAGTTTGTTATGCGGTGTCCTGTGTGTCAGCAAGTTAAAGCTGAACACCAGAAGCTTGCAGGGACAATGCAACCTTTACCCTTACCACAGTGGAAGTGGGATCATGTAACCATGGACTTTGTGGTTGGTTTACCCAGAACAGCCAAGGGTCATGATTCCATTTGGGTAATAG
This sequence comes from Alisma plantago-aquatica, assembly GCA_963693085.1. Lineage (NCBI taxonomy): Eukaryota > Viridiplantae > Streptophyta > Magnoliopsida > Alismatales > Alismataceae > Alisma > Alisma plantago-aquatica. The sequence continues at coordinate 403,096,538 of OY856410.1, forward strand.
TTGATAGGTTGACAAAGACAACACATTTCTTACCTATCAAAACAACCTATTCTGCTAAGAAGCTGGCACAGTTATATGTGGATGAGATAGTGCGACTGCATGGGGTCCTGGTTACCATTGTTTTTGACAGAGGTCCTCAGTTTACGAGACGTTTTTGGGAGTGACTTCATAAGGCTTTAGGAACACAGTTAAGGTTTAGTACAACCTTTCATCCTCAGACTGATGGATAGTCATAAAGGACTATACAGACCTTGGAGGACTTTCTTAGAGCATGCGTTCTTCAGTTTATAGGAAGTTGGGATCTGCACCTAAGTTTGATAGAGTTTGCCTACAACAATAGCTATCAACATAGCATAAACATGGAACCTTATGAAAATTTATATGGTAGACGTTGTAGATCTCGCTTATGTTGGTATGAAACTGGTGAATATCAACTTTTAGGTCCTGAACTTGTGCAGCAGACTACTGAGAAGATTAAAATAATACAACAACAGTTAAAGACTGCATAAGATAGGCAGAAATCTTATGTTGATAAGCGTCGTAGACCTTTAGAATTCTAGGTTGGAGACAGAGTATACCTCAAGGTCTCACCTTGGAAGGGAGTTCTTAGATTTAAAAGTAAAGTTAGCTCCTAGGTTTATGGGACCTTATCCAATCATTGAACGGATTGGAAAGGTAGCTTATAAGTTAGAGTTACCACCTGAGTTACAAAAGTTACACCCAGTGTTCCACATTTCCATGCTAAGGAAATGTCATCCTGACACAGAATGAGTTCTACATCCCATGGAAGTAGAATTGAACGATGATATATCTTATGTTGAAGGACCTATGACAATCCTTGACAAAAGAATTAAAAAGCTAAAAAAGAAAGACATAAGTCTTGTGAAAGTCCTCTGGAATCACCGTGGTGTTGAAGAAGCTACGTGGGAACTAGAAGAAGAGATGAGGAGGAGATACCCTGCTCTTTTCTCTTAATATGTTTTGTAAATGAGTTCGGGGACGAAATCCTTGTAAGGGGTGGATAATTTGTAACATCCATGACCCGGGTTATATACTAACCCTAGGTGTTTTGCCTAATAAAGTTGATTAGTTGCTTGCTCTTATATTTTGAAAAGTAATTAAGACTTTTAAGGAACTTATACTTTAATTTCAATCCTTTTTGAATAAAGTTGAAATATTGTTTTGTTAACTATGGACTAAAGTGCAAATTACCCAAGTAGAGAGGTTAACTTGCAAATTGCACATGTTAAGATGTTCCTCTAATGTTGAGACATCATAAGTATGAATATGATGTAGTGGTATGGTTTCCTCAAGCTTGAGTACCAAGATAAAGCTTGTAGAGCAATCCTTGTGCATTAGTGCAATTTATCCAAAACCTAGGGTTCAGCATGCAAAATATCACCTCTAGAGGGTCTCTCATGTTTCTTGGCATCAAGTAGAGCAAGGCAAATGAGAGGGGTGCCTCATTTTAATGATCACGGAGGAGAGAGAATCTTGATATGGAATTATCAAGATTTAAACATAATATGGCTCTTTAATATAACTTAATGCAAAAAGAAATATATTAATTATGGAGCCCTTCAACCAAAAGTTGGAGGATGAGTTTGCAATATTTTGGACAAGCTTGTTCCATGCTTGGGCACCAGAAAGATCTTGGTTGAGGTGGAAGTTATTCACATTAATAATATATAAAGCAATATACAATAAAAGGGTGGATATTAATATACATCTTTTTAAGATGTTTAGTTCCTTTTCCTTTAAAGCTTGGATAATTGAGAAGTCTTGAAAGAGTTTAGAAGGTGGCCACGTACCCAAAGAGTGGAGGAAGTTTGGTGGAAATTAATTAGGAAATAAAAGGAGATAAACCTCTTTTTCCATTTTCCTTGAAAATCCATATATATATATATATATATATATATATATATATATATATATATATATATATATATATATATATATATATATATATATGTGTGTGTGTGTGTGTGTGTGTGTGTGTGTGTATCTTTTCCAACAACACAAAGGATCATTTCCCTTAGTTCTTTTCTTCATCACCTTGCTTTGACCGACCAAGGAAGATCTCTGGACCAGAGGAAGGATGACCAAACTAGCTTGGTAAGTCTTGATCATCTCCTACCTCGAATTCATGGTAGAAACCATAAAACAAGGTTAGATTCATGGTGTTCTTCACACGATTTCTTTTTTTTAGCCATCTTGTCCATCCAAAGATTGAAGAATGAACCTTGGACAACTGCTGGAACTCAATCCACCATTAAAGCTGCGGAGCTTGGATCTCTGGATCAGTTCTCGAGGCGGGTTTTATAACTCTAACCCTTAAGCATTGCTAATGCATCCATCTCTTTAATAATCGTTGGCTATTTTCCTTCTTTGGTATTCTTTTGGTTCATTGCTATAACCTCCGTGAAGAACAACAACAGTTCTTGGTTGTTATTAGGAAGAAGATGATGACGTTAACTTTGATGATTATCCAAAGAAAATAACTTTAGCAAACGGTTTGGTTTTGTGCTCAAACGGTTTCCTAAACCGTTTGGGAGCAAACGGTTTCAATCCGTTTGATTACAAACGGTTTCATACAAACCGCATAAAAGCAAACGGTCCAAGACCGTTTGGTGGTGTTGACCAAGCGTTGACCATTTGGAGGTCTGTTGAAAATAATGTAGACTAATCATCTATCAAAAATTATCAATTAACTCCAAGTGGTTCACTAATTAAAGGTCCATCAACTATCTAAACCCTAATCGGGTTAATTGCTGATTTGATAATTGATTAAGGTTGAGACTTGGGTTGAGTGACCCAAATGGTTTCAAAACCATTTGGGGTCACCCAAATGGTCTCAAGACTGTTTGGTGATCACCCAAGACCGTTTGGAGGTCTAGGGTTAAGCATGGTTGATCAATTGAAGACGCAAAGGTTCTAAGTTGAAGTACAATCAATTGTTGATATGGTGATCAATCCAATGATCCAGTCCCTAATTGGTTGACTTGGCTTTTGGTGTTGAGTTGGGAAAACGGTCTCAAGACTGTTTGGAGGTCATCCAAATGATCCCAAGACCGTTTGGGGTCAGGTCATGACCAATTGGATGATGGTTCAATAGTTTCAAATCATTTAGACTCACATTGAATTATGTTGAAGAGTCATCGATTCCAAACCCTAATCGAATTGATTCAAGCCCTAATCGATGATCAATTGAGGGTCAATTCAGTTGAAGGTTGACCTAATTAACTCAATTGAATAATGGTGATAGGTCGAATTGATGATTGATTATATATATACAAGTGTTGAAGGAGCCAACAATGGAAACCCTAATTCAATTTGAGGCGTTGGGACCATACTTGGCTCATGCGGCTTTGAGGTGGTTTGGACCAAACGGTGTCAAGACCATTTGAGTCCAAATGATCTCAAGACCGTTTGGGACCAAACGATCCCAAATCGTTTAGACTCATGTGATTTCAAGGTCGCTTGTGTCCATGCAGTTTCAAAAGTCAAACTTGACCAAACGGTCTTCATTCCCACTTTAGCAAATGATCTTGGAGGTCCACTTTAATAAACGGTCTTGGAGGTCCACTTTAGCAAACGGTTTTGAGTGTGCAACTTTACCAAACAGTCTCAAGGGTAGACCAAGACCGCATGAGGGTCCAAACGGTCTTAGACCGTTTGGAATTTTAGTATGTAAGACCGTTTGAGGCCTAAGATAGTCAAGATCGTTTGGGGCCTTAAGAGCCAAGATCGTTTGGTGGTTGATTAACCTAACCCCATGGGTACTTAAAGTGGTTAAAGGACAAAGTGATTAGTTAATTAATACATGATGTAATCAAAGGTAATTAGGGTACTTGTACCTTAATGGGATAATATGATTGAAACCCATGAAGTAATTAAGCTCTAATGATTACAATGGTAATGATATAAACCATAAAGTCAATTCTCTTTCCTGATTGAGTTACTAAACCTAATCAAGGTTGAAGTAAACATCATCCTATAGAGGATGAGAGAGATATGACTCCTTTTATGAATGTTAATCAAGTAATGGATTTCCATTAGTAATAAATATCTAATTAGGGTATGATCCTTCATAGTGAGATCATGAAAATCCTAATTATGATGGTTAATGAATCTTAACCCTAATTGAGGGTAATAATGGAAGTATTCCTAATGCATGATGATGATGCAATCCTAATTCATAATGATGACATAGTAAACCTTAATTAAAGGTACTTTGTTGATCACTCCTACTTGGGGTGAATAGTAAACCCTGATGGAGGGATCTAAATGATAACCCTAATCAAGGGTGATTCAATATGAATAGTAAACCCTAACCCAGAGCAACTTACCTTGTTTCTTTATGAAAGAGTTTTACAGTTTATGGATCTCTTTACAAAAAGTTTTAGTTTTTAGTGGTTTTCAATAATTCCACTGTTAATTAATCACTTCCACATCGTTAATAACATTTTGTTCAAATGGGGTATCACAAGTATGTAGCATGGTAGGATCAACATAGATATCCACCAAATTTGGGCCACTATTTGGGTTGTTCTTATGCCAAAGAGCGGTAAGAACAACCTCCTCTATGTGGATCGCTTGATCATGTATGTCAATTTCACATCACCTTGAAAAGTGGTAGCGGATGTTTCTAGGGATAGCCAGAGATAGTGTTGTGGATGTACATGATCCAAGTCCAGTTGTTTTTATTTAAAAAACATGTTCTATCCACTTACAAGCTCATTGAATTCAATAGGTAGATATATTAAATTCAAACTAACACTTCGAGGTTGTTTATAAACCTCATCAAAGATCCATGAAGAAAGAGGCACATGTTGTGAAGGAAGAAATTGAAAGTAGCACATCATTGGGGTTCAAGCTTCACTATGTTCACCATGCACACTCTTCAACCTATGAAATACATGAAATTATCTTTTTACATATTAGTTACTCACTACACAAATATGTCTAATAAGGTTAGAATTAGGTCAGAACAAAATTCTATCATATCTACATCTCTACAAAACACCCTAGTACTACAATATTACCCTTTGATGATGTGTACAATCACCCCACTCCTTCTTGCTTACTCATAGGACATAGGTCAATGAACATAGATCAATTCGTACTCCTTCCTTCTTTCTCAGTGGATATAGGTCTATGAAGCATGGTAAATGGTCATCTGTATTGTCTTTCTAACTCTACTAACAGAACTCTTAGTCTGCATATTTTGCACCCAGTGCATCTTTATCTCAAATTTAGGTGCTATAATGGTTGGGTGAATGGTTGGGGGGTGAACATTTGCAATTGTATGGATTTAGAACTCCCTAGGCTCCCTTTATCTTTCAAACTTCTGTGTGACCATATTTCTTCTTGTAAAACTATTATGTCCTCTACAAGTAGTCTATCTTATTGAGAAATGTGGCTTCCCTTATGTGTTGCGTATATTCTTCTTCCTTTTCAATTTTCCAAAGTATTGTCTATAGTAGGTCATGTCATTCTCTGATTCAAGTCTACTACATAGTCAATACTAGCATAACATTACATGGGTTAGAAATGTCACCTGAGACAAACAATTAATCACAAGTGAAATGACTGAAGGAGAATTAAAGTCAAGAAGATTTTCAATAGTAGCACATGTAAAAGAGAAATTATACTAATCCTAATTAAGTAAAAAAAATTTCTATTGTTCCTTACAACAAAACCTAAACTTTATTTCATACTATTCACATCTTAAAATTTACTGAGATTAGGAAACATAGTTCCTCCTAGACTATTGATAATAAAGATTATTAACAAGTAGTGGAATCTTATTTTAGTATTGTATTGGTGTTGAAATCCCACGGGATAACCTAACTAAGAACTGTGATGATCAAACTCGCTAATACAATACTAGTATTTAATACAAGAGTTGGATTTGGTTGATTGACTAAATGCAAGCTTAAAATAACTGAATTATGGTTAAAGGATCAAAGTATTATAAGCAACGGGATAAGTGGGTTTCACAATCACTACATACAATAATGGGTCAATAAACACTTAGGCCATGTAGAATTCATTATCGTTGGAATGAGAATCATATATGAATATATATCATTCTAGGTTCTTGGTCATGTTACCTAAATCTTGTATACTTGTCACCTAGGAATATCACCCATCTATAGTTCTTATTGGCGGATTAACATGAGAAAATGTGACATCCAATGTTTTATTTTTGAACCACTAAAATTTGATAGAAAAACAATATGTCGGACTAAAAATATTAGGAGCCAAGAAATGATCAACTCAAAATGATATAAGTCCATAAAACTAAATATACAAATAAAAGTAGCAAACAAAGATAACAACTCTACTACCTGCACCCCAGTGAGAGAGATACTCTCTCCTCGTGATAGAGTCAATAATAACAAGGGTAAATATAGAGAATTACATGGTCACTATAGGATATAAGTGTAGGTATTGTTAAAAATAGATGATCTTTGTACCCAGTGGCATAGTCAAACCAACATAGTAGTAGGAGATCACCTTAGACTATCATCAGGGCTACTCCTTCTTCTTTGTCCTCCCTCGTCCCTAGAATAGGTCTATAGTTGTGAGTTTAGGGGGAAGATCCATGTGATGTATGGGTGCCATTAGGGACATTCATACATTGGTACAGAGGTGGACACCATTTATTATCTTTGTTGATAATGAAGTGAGCTATTTGATTGGATGGTCATCCAATCATCTCAGTTGAAATTGTCATTTCAATTCAACACCCAACCAATCGCTTGATATGGCCATTCAATTGTGAATATCTAGGAGCTTATTGGGGAGTTTATCTAGTCATATAAAGGAGCTAGTCAGTCATGTAGTACTTTCTGGAATGCTTCAACAAAGAGGTGTCGACCAGTTAGATAGAAAATCCATTTGACTAACTAATGTCCATGTTGGTGCTTAATAATCTGGATGGGTTCAGTTGACCGACTAATCATGCCAGTCAACCGACTCGTCCCTTGGCTTCCTTATTGTAAAATGAAGTATTCCATATAGTTGAATGGAGGTACCAACTAATTTCCTAGAGCTTCTAAAGATCATTCAACATGCATCAAAGGAATGAAGACTGTCATCCCATTTTTCTGAGTTGGGGAGTGATGCCTAGATATTAGATCACCTTCATATGGGCCTCGATGGAGGAATGAGAGGATCACTTTTTCTCTTCAATATAAATCTCAATGACATTAAAACACAACAAAATAGCAAAAATTTTAAAAAATCAAATCAAACCAATTTTGGAGTAAAATGCACATGTCAATGCTAAACTCAACTAATAATGAACCTAAAATTGGTTCATTGCCAATCAATAGGTATATATTTCCTAATGTCAAAAACATATTTTTCATAATTAATTGTTAGAGTTTATTTTATTTAACAAAATCATAGATGGCCAAACCATACATAATCGATGACATTGCCCACATATCACACGTCAATATATTTATGTGTAGGAAAACATATAAAAAATACTCACTTAACTCGCCTATAGATTGGATCTAAAATCAACCACATAAAGACTATTTTATCCATGGAGAATGTGACAAAATAAAATTAGTCATAAGGTAACATAGAGAAATTAGTCATGATGTTGCTTTTCTTTGTTTGTGCAAATAGAAGAGCCTTGCATCTCAATATCATAGGAGTAGTCTCACTAAACTTCACAAACCATCATTAGAAAATGATTCCTTTGTTTACCAGAGACTGGTAGATCTTATTGAGTCAAAATACTAGGTCACAAAACTATTGGAGCCCCAATGAGCCTTCTCCATGACTAATCTTAGGAAGAAGCTCTAAAAGTATGAAGAGAGGGAACATAGTGAGAATAAAAATCCCATAGAGGTTCATGTTACAAATATAAAAAGTTGACAAAACTAAGATGAAAAAGGGTATGAATATTGAAATTACATATTAGATTTGAATATAGGATGGAGAATAATGAAAAGAGGGAAACACTTACATACATCAACAAAAGAAATTGAGCACATTGAAATCTTTGAGACACACTTCCAAGATGAAATGTGTAATGGCAATGACATTAGGGGCACTCAAATGCAATGGCAAACTCAACTTAGATATGGAAGAAAGGTGGAGTTTTAGCAATAGGTTTTGTAAATTTATGCCATTTAAGACTTAGTATTATAGGGTTACCAACAAACAAGACTTATTGTAGGGTTCTTTGGATATGGGAAAAGTAAAGGAATAGTATTCCAATAATGAGAAGGATTAGAGAAATAAACATGTTGGGAAAGCTATCAAGTACAATGTGACTAATAATAGGTATCTTTCCAAAGGTGGGTGACAACCACGACTCTATCTTGTAAAATCCAAAGGAACATAAAAGATATGGGTTCAAAACCAAGAAAACAAAACCATATGAGATTTAGACTTATATACATTGTGATGAGTCTGATAGAGAAAAGTATTCTAATATAACAAGGATTCAAAATTTAGGACTTTACTATTACTTAAATAAACAATAACGACTATCAAACCAAGTAACATAATGTTGGGTTTTGTGGGACAAAATAGGAAGAGGAAACAAAAATTTTATCTGACCACAAACCCATAACCAATAGATCACATCAACAACTATGTAATAGGAATGATAGTTTAGCGAGATATACCTGGTCCCGAGGATTGCTCAACAACAATACCTCACAACTAGTGCAACTTTCAACCACCTAGTCTTCGATGGTGTCTGAGCAGCTCATGGTCTTGACCCAGACTGTAGTTGACGGTTGTGTTCCTAAGCGGTAGAAATCTCCCACCTCTATAGATAGTCCACACGGACTACCAAAAACTCTAGTCATTCTAATGAATGGACTAGAAGGAGTTGTCCCCTTCTATTGGCATACTAGTCACCGACGCACTCTTGTTGTTATGTAGTTGTATTTCCCTCGTTGTTCCCCCCTGGATGGGTAGAACTTGCTTGGGCTATCTTTGTTACCACAACCAGAGAGGACAACAACTTTGCAGAGCAACTGATGTTCTGAGTTGTGTATTTTGAGAAGTTTCCCGTACCCCTCTATTTATAGTAGAGGGTAGGGTCAGGGTTTCCAGTCTGTGCACACAATAGTTAAAAGGAGGATGGTGATAGGTATACCAAACTTTATCGCATGACAGTTAAAAGGAGGGAGGTTGATAACATTATTTTAGAACTTATTGACAAAGATGACAATGTTGTCAATAAATAGGAGGACTTGGAGGAACAAGTTGTATTGTAGAGTTCTATTCTTGTCTCTATAATAAGATCTTTGATGATGAACTAAATAAGGAGGATATGACATGAAAGTTCAAACTCTCAAGCACTCATAACAATATTCTTACAATGAAGACAAATGAACAAGAAGTTGTTTGGAGTATTGGCAGTAATAAGTCCCCAGGATCTGATGGTGTTAATTCTTTTTTCTACAAGAAGACACGGGATACTATTAAGGAGGACCTGATTGCATATGTTAATTGGTTCATAGAAGGGGAAAACATGGTTAGGTAGGTCAACCAATCTTTCTTGGTGTTCATTCCCAAGAAGAAAGTGACAACATCACTTGTTGATTTTAGACCTATTGATTGTTGTTCAGTGCAGTATAAAATCATTGCAAAAATCTTAGTCTCCAGATTGAAGTCTGAACTTCCCTATTTTGAAAATCAAGGAGATTTTGTGATAGGAAGGAGCATTAGTGACTATGTTTTTCTAGTAGGAGAATTTCTATAGGGCTACAAGGTGATGAGAGGCAGTATAAAGGCATGCTTGAAACTGGACGTGTCCAAAGCTTATGATAGTGTTAGATGTGATAAACTTTGGTGGATCATGGAGCATATGGGTTTTAATGAACAATATATTAGCTAGATGAAATAGTGTATGAGAACAAAAAGCTCTTCTATACTGGTTAATGGCACTTCTGCAAGTATGTTCAAAGGTGGAAATGGACTAAGTCAAGGTGATATGCTCTCTCGTCTTCTATTTGTTATTATTATGGAGTACTTCACATAGAAGATGTTGGATGCGGAAAGGAAAAAGGAGATCAAGCCATGTACAGTGCATGGTACCAAAGTGATGACACACCTAACCTTTGTAGATGATGTGCATGTCTTTGTTGAAGCAAAACAAAACTCATTGGTGAACTTGCAACTTCTTCTCAAGGAATTTGGTAAGCATACGTGGTTGTGTGTAAATGCAAACAAGACCCACCTCTTTCTATCAAAAATCTACTATTAGATGGAGGATAGATTGAAGGATGCAATGGGAGTGGAGATGGGGAAATTTCTACTAAATACCTCAGGTTTCCTCTATGTCGAGGCAACCTACAAGTCAAAGACTTTGTTGATAGCATGGACAGACTAGAGGAAATGATTAATAAATGGCCAACCTAGAAAATATCCATGGCAGGGAGAGCTATGCTTATGAAGTCTTCTGTAGAGGGACTTCTCACTTTTTGTGTGTAGCAGAGAGTGATCCCGGGTCCGGTTTTGGATAGAATGGAGATGAAAATGGAATTTTTTTTGGGCAAGTGTGTATCATCCGATGAGATATACATGAATGGATCTTCCCAAAGATGGAGGCCAAGATTTGAAATCACCGAGGGATATAGCAAAGTGGGGGACAATGAGAAGAATCATTATCTATTAGGAGGGCACCTCAACTTGGGGGAAATGGATGAGAGAAACATATCCAAGAGGACTTGATTTCATGCCACAAACAAGAGAATGATACTCATGCACTACCAATGTCATGACAGAGATGTGGCAAAATATTAGACATTTTTTTACCCTCATATGGGAGGTGGATGGATACTTAAATACATAAAGACTAACCTTTGGGAATTCACGAGATCAAGATCTGTAAAAGACAAGCACATGAAGCGGGTATGGGCTGAAATACATGTACCAAAATGGAGTATGTTTATTTATAAAATTATGCACAATGCTCTAGCTACTCTAGATAAAATACATGGATGGAATCATGAAGTTGCTACTGTTTTTTTACTATTTAAGAAGGAGAATGAGTCCCATAATCACCTAGTAGGCTGCTGCAATTTTATAAAAGATGTTTGGAAGATAATATGTGAAGACTTTGGATTGCATCTACAGCTGAAAGAGGAACCGAGAAGCATGTTGGCAAGCTGTAGACAAAGCGAAAAAAAGAGGATCCTATTTTCTGCTCCTTGTTACCATATTTGGGAGGAAAGGAACACACATAAACATGGGGGCGCATCCATTAATGTAAAGAGTATTGTTGTAAAAATTTGTATGTGTTAAACATAAGTTACACATTAGTTAGAAGAGTGAGTTGTTGCTCTATTCTATGGATGTATGGTGTTGGGCCTACATATAACTCTTGACCTCCTATACTTTTAGGAGGATGTCAAAATATATATATATTTACCTGATTCCGATATATATATATATATATATATATATATATATATATATATATATATATATATATATATATATATATATATATAGGGGATTTACTTGTTGCCCGCGCGGGTAGCAATGCTTGACTACCCGTGCACAAATACACGGTGGCATCACCTGTAATTACGGTCCCTTTTATTTAAATCTGCGTATCTTTGGTTCCTCGCACTTCTCCGCGATGTCGTAAGCGAGGCAGGCGTCATGGATTGCATACGCGATGATGCCATGTTCATGATAGTAGTAATCACTTCTGTACTACAACGGCTCCTCCTCAACCACGACGTCATCGAGCACCCCATACACCATGGCCTCAAGCTTGAACTTCCCATTCCTCCCGAAATCCCCAAGGAGCCACTCAGCATGGAACGCCTTGCTAACCGGCGTCTTTAGCTCGCTAATGTTGGGGAGCAGCACACCCCAGTCATCGTTGAGACGAGAAGCGTCACGCTCGATGTTGTGCTCGATGAACAATAGTCGCGGGTGAAAAGGAGAATCTTCAAGGCTGCAGGGACTGCCCCGTACCTACCGGAGGAGCATGGCGGGAGTGTAATGACAACGCAGTGAGTCCCGTCGACGTAGACAATGAGGATGCCTAGTGGAGGGAGGGTGCCTCGGCGAGAGGCATCACGCTCCTAAGAGGTCATGAAGTAGGACTCGACATGGCGGCGGCACGCGAACCTGACGATCCGGAGGCGGCGGTCGATCCATGCAGATCATTTGGAACATGCCATCAGCCGGTCCACCCGCTGCAGCTCATGAATCCACTCCTGGCATGCGACGTTCGCGCCAGGCTCGCGGAGGCGGAACCAGACCCCGCCCCTGTCGATGTCGTCGAAGATGATTTCCTCCTTCTCACGCTGGCCGATGCAGAATGTGTACCGCACCCAGTGCTCCAGGCGACAGTGACCATTCACTTAATCTCCTTCTTATTATCTTTACGCTCGTTCTGACGGTGGAGATCAAAGTTGAGGTCCTTTTCACATGATACTTGCAGGCTAGTCGTACGCTGGTTGTTTGGTATTATATTTTTCCAACTAAGTTCATGTATGTTTAGGCAGTGCGAGCCATTATTGGTTCTGTGGCACAGAGATTGTCCACAACCTCATACTAGCCATGTATCTTTTTTCTTGTCTTTTCAGATGTAGTTTTTTAATTTGTTCTGAATCGTTGTTTCCATACTAGACCAATAAAAGGATTTTGAGTACGTAATTATGACCTGGTGGATTTGGATCAAATAAGCATGACATGATCTGCATGACATGATGAGAGGTTGAGAATTATATCCTTGTTTCCTGTGTCTATCTATATATATATTCCCTATAAAAAGGCAGTCTCTGCTGCCTGCTTGACTGTGTGCTTTTGATCGCACCAGTCTGGTAGTTGCTACTTCACTTTTTTTTCCTTTTTTTAATTTTGTTTTACAGTCATGTTTATCTGTAGCTTTCTGAGTTGTATTTATTTACCAACAACTATATTTTTTTAGTGAGCAGGAGCCGAAGATACTACTGTTGGCTTTTACGCTAAGCACTTTCTATATTGTATATGTAGTCTATGTTGTTGTTCTTTGTACCTGTGTTAATGTCTGCTTCACGTACATGTTCCTCAGCCTCTAGGCAATCGTGATTCTTCTTTCTTCCCCCTTATCATTGTATTTTTATTAAAGTGGAGTGGGGTTAGAACTGGGAGCTCTGAGATTTAGGTTCTGGTGGTGTAGTAATAGTTGCAGATTTTTAAATTTTACAAAGATCAATGGGGGATCTTAAAGCAATACAAATGTATAGTCAATGCCAAGTACTTGTGTAGGAGGTCTTATCATGGTTAATACATAGAAGGTATATACCAAGAGATGCTTCTGATATGGTGGAATGAATCTGGATCGAATTGTAGTCCATCTTGGCCTGCAAACTAGCTTTATGTACTTCTATCTTCATTAAGTTGATTTTTGTTTTACTGAATAAGCTTGTTATTCTGTTCCACCGAGACAATACTAAGCCATGATTGTGTTTCTGTGTAAATAAATGTAAGTCACCTGCATTACAGTTGGCTCTTACCTATTAGAATGTGACTGTCCATATTACAGATGACACTTTCTTATTACAATATGATTATCCATAACCATCAAAAAATATGATTATCCATATTACAATATGGCACCTACATTACTGTTGGTTGTTGCCTAGTACAATGTGACTATCCATATTACAGATGACACTTGCTTATTACGATATGAGTATCCATATTACAAAACTGTCACCTACATTATAGTTGGCTCTTGTCTATTACAATGTGACTATCTATATTACAGATGACACTTACTTATTACAATACGAGTATCCATATTACAAAATTATCACCTACCTTACGGTTGGCTCTTGCCTATTATAATGTGACTGTCCATATGGCATATGACACTTGCTTAATACAACATGACTATCCATATTACAAAACTATCACCTGCATTACAGTTGGCTCTTGCCTATTACAATGTGACTGTCCATATTACAGATGACACTTTCTTATTACAATATGACTATCCATATTACAATATGTCACCTACATTACTGTTGGTTCTTGCCTAGTACAATGTGAATATCCATATTACAGATGACACTTACTTATTACGATATGAGTATCCATATTGCAAAACTGTCACCTACATTACAGTTGGCTCTTATCTAGTACAATGTGACTGTCTATATTGCATATGATACTTACTTATTACAATATGAGTATCCATATTACAAACCGGTCACCTACATTACGGTTGGTTCTTACCTATTACAATGTGACTATCCATATTACATATGATACTTGCTTATTACAATATGACTATCCACTTGCTTATTACTAAAAAAGACAGTAGGTATTAGCAGACAGTCTAAATTCCATAGATGCCCAAAAATTAAGTCAGTGGCTATTAAGACAAGAAATACGATCAAGACATGTAACACATGATGACAGACACAATTTCCAGCGTTGTGAATGCACGAAATTCCTTGAACACGCTCCAGTTGAACGCTTTCCAAACCAAGGCATGCCTCAACAACAATATACGTGAACCGCCCCACCATGAATCCAGCAAGATGGTAGCGACCATGAGGCCCATCTTCAACTTTATAAGTAGCAGCTTGGTCTAGGAATCTGAAACTACAACAGGAGACATATTGTTTTCATAGTTACTCTAACTGCTATCCATATTACAAAAGTGTCACCTGCATTACAGTTGGCTCTTGCCTATTACAATGTGACTTTCCATATTACAAATGACACTTTCTTATTACAATATGCGTATCCATATTACAAAACTATCACCAACATTACGGTTGGCTCTTGCATATTATAATGCGACTGTCCATATGATATATGTCACTTGCTTATTACAATATGACTATCCATATTACAAAATTATTACCTACATTACAGTTGGCTCTTGCCTATTTCAACGTGACTGTCCATATTACATATGACACTTACTTATTACAATATGACTATCCATATTACAAACTATCACTTGCTTATTACAATATGACTATCCATATTACAAAATTATTACCTACATTACAGTTGGCTCTTGCCTATTTCAACGTGACTGTCCATATTACAGATGACACTTACTTATTACAATATGATTATCCATATTACAAACTGTCACTTGCTTATTACAATATGACTATCCATATTACAAAATTATTACTTACATTACTGTTGGCTATTTTCTATTACAATGTGACTGTCCATATTATATATAACACTTGCTTATTACAATATGTTCCTCGGTTTCTAGGCTCTGTGCTAGGGGTCACTGGAGGCCAGCAGAAGACGTGAAGCTCCAGGATCTTGTGGCCCAGTACGGGCCACAGAATTGGAACATGATCGCGGAGATGCTGGACGGCGCATATACGATACGACAGAGTGTGGAAGCAACGGTGATGCCACCACAGTTTCCGTCGTCTGTGACTATAGCTTCTTGCTCAGTTGTTAGCACGGGCGGCAGCTGGCAAGTGGCAACACTGAGGAGGTAGGAAGAAGATATATGTGGATGCAACAGAAAGAGCAGCCCAGATGGAACTCTACCCGATTACCTCTCCCATATATAATCTCTCTATTTTTGTTGCTTAGCAATTAACAGGTTTGTGGTTCCAGTACCACCAGCCAGCGATAATAGTTGATGATGCCAAGCAACCAATTTGAAAAGGATGAATGGATGGATGGTTTTTGAACACTTGGTGTGCGGACAAGTAGATCATTAACACGGTTCATGGGGAGTCTGACTCTCGTATATTATGTGAATGCATGTGAAAACAACTCTTATCTTTGTACACACTTGGTTTCTCTACTAGCACAACTGACTTGAACGGTAACAATTAATTGCATATGTAATGACTCGCAGATCCAATGGACGGTAAACTGATAAATTTACGTGCCCCATAGGCGAGGCGGGTAGAACAAGAGAAGTTGCCCCAGATTGATGGTCAAGAACTCGAGTTTTGATGGAGCAACATGTCGAATTGATAATTTAGTAGTTGAGTCAATTCCATGCACCCCACAGCTTGTTATGGCAAGCAAATTCCAACGAAAGATCATTCTAGAGCAAGAATTCCACCACGGGGGGAAACGAAAAACTACACAGGGGAACAATTTCGTGGAGCATAGTAGAAACCGTGTCAATAAATTCTCATTCATGGAGTTTTTCTCAGAAGAATCGCGGGAAAAGGTTTTGTTGAAAAAACAAGGAGAGATGGAGGAATTTTGGGAAGCGCACAGCAGCCGCTAGCCCAGATTAGGTGTGCTAATATGATCGGTACCCTCTCTGACGGCACTCCTGTTGTTGATTTTGCCTGAGCTCTCTGTTGAGCGCCTCATCCTCTACCCTCCATGAGTCATCCATGAGCTCAGGGCTGAGTGTGAACATGAGCACGCAGAACTCTGTTTGGTCCAGCGCACCGTCACCATCCAAATCGCCTTCCGTCATCATCCCCATGAGCTCATTGTCACTCATGCCGTCGAGCCCCATCAGGGTCGCGTTACGCTTCAGGCTCTCGAAGGTGATCAGGCCCTTGTGTGGGTCCATCAGGAGCTGGAACCCACCGCACAGCTCCTCGATGAGTGCCTCCCCGACGAGCTTCTCGGCCATGGTGGGCAAGAAGTCCTCGAATTCTGAACCACAAGCCGCAATCCCCTTTTCGTGTGCCGTCTCCGGCGGCAGCGGAAGCTCCTTCGCATCTGTCCCTTCTTATGGCTGTAAAATGCGTGGAAGCAAGCAGAGTCACAGACGGCGGGAAGAACGCCACCACCAACGCCTTTAGCGGAGAGTCGACCATTACGAGCGCAGTGGACGAGTCAAACCGCTTCAACGAGTCAGACCAAACTCCTATCGAATAAAAGAAGCGGTGGCATACATCGTAAATATTCTAATTGGGAGTCACAAAGTCCAGCCACGGGTAATGAACGGTTGTTACCCGCGCGGGCAACAAAGTCAAACTCATATATATATATATATATATATATATATATATATATATATATATATATATATATATATATATATATATATATATGATGAAGGTGCTTGAAGTGCGATCCTACTATTTTTTATGACACTCTTATCATCTTGACACTTAGTGAAGTACAAAAACTATTTATGTCAAACCCTTTGTAAGGTATATCATGTATTTTTGGTTAAAAGAGAGTCATTTCATAGTCTTAGCAACATCATTTGGTATCGAGATAGTTGGTGAAAGACTTTATCTTCAAACCACCTAATAAATGTTTGATTATGCTCTCCACCAAACCACATTGAACTAGCTAGAGGATATTTTCTCTTGATAAAATTGGTTTGTTAGGTGATATATATCTCCACTTTGTGGATTTTTTTTATAATGTATAAGTGTGCTTGTTCCCACAAATCAAGAGTAATTCCTTTTGCTCGTGCTCCTAAAGTCCATTTTCCAAAATAACTGTCAATCTGATGGGACTTTGCATCGGCATGTGTTTTATTGCAAGTCAGAAAATCATTGCAAAAGTCCATTACCTCTCTAGTCACATAGCCCTCAATAATACTACCTTCTGCTCGATAACAATTTTGTACGTCATCTTTAAACACACTTATGTATCGTCTAGAAGGATACATCCAATACAAGAACATCCAACCCAACATTTTTACTTCCCTAGTCAAATGGACAACAAGATGTACCGTGATATCAAATAATGAAGGAGGAAAATGCATCTCAAGTTGGCACAAGGTAACATTTACTTCTCTTTACAACTTATCAAGATTCTCAGGATCTATACTTTACATCATAGCATGTTGAAGAAGAAACAAAGTGTGATGATTGCAAACTATACATGCTTCAGTAGTATAGATCGAATAGCCATAGGCAATATTTTTTGTATTAGGGTTGACAATCATGAGATTTAAGACCTATCAATTTTAGATCCTTCATTGATACCAAAAATATGGATATCAAGGGAGTATCCATGTGGTACTTCATCAGTAAGAAAACACTCACAAAAAGATCTTTTCTCCTATCTAGACAGAGTGTAACAAGAAGGAGATAACTATGTGTGATGACTGTTGATAACCTCTCATGTTAATTATTTCCTTATACCCATTTCACTTAAGTCTATTCAGGTTTCTATGACGTCTTTAGTTTTTCCTATTTTATTCAATAGAGTACTAATAATGTTGTTGCATACATTTTTCTCAACATGCATGACATCAACATAGTGCCTAATTGTCAAGAAATCCAACAAGAAAGATAAACCAAAATATTGACCTCTTCTTGAACAAAGATGTGGGGGTGGTACATCGTCTTTTACCAGATTCATTGACAAATCCTCTTACTTTTTCATAAACATACTCCCCTAATATAGGTTTAGGGGCACTTTGTTCCTCAGTTTGAGCCATTAAATGTTTTGTACAACTTTCATAACGATGCACTTTTGAGAGAAATATTTGATGACCAAGATCTATAGTCTTACCACCATATTTTAGTCATATTGTATCACTATTTTCTTTACATATAGGACATGTTCTTGTTCCTTTTATGTTGTATCCAGAAAAATTCCCATATGCTGGATAGTCATTAATAATGCAAAAGAACATAGCATGCAAATTAAATGTCACTTTGCGTGAAGCATCATAAGTCACAACGCCTGCTTCCCAAAATTTTTGAAGTCATCAACTAGAGGTTCAAGGTAAACATTAATAGCATTTCTAAGTTGTTTGGCCCTTATTCCAACATCGACAACATGACATACTTAATTTTCATACACATCTAAGAGGGAAGATTGTATATCATAATCATAAAAAACCAACTATTGTAAAGGCTTGTTAATGTATCATATGGATTCATCCTGTTAGTAAAACCTCTAGCTCTTAGAATCCTAACTTCTCCTACAAATTGGAGATATAATAAATCATATGTCTTCCATTGTTGAGAATCAGACACATGTCATAGGAACCCATCATTATCTATCTTTGCCTCTGCATGGTAAGATAAATTCTACGTATATACCAAACTAGCAAATAAGTATTGAAATTGTGGTATTATAGGTAGATACCACATCACCTTGGCAAGAGAGCCAGTCTTAGTCTTACCCAAAGTCATCATTTATACCTTGACACCCCACATTTTGGACAATGTTTTGAATTTATATGGTGCTTTTGAAAGAAACAAAACATAGTCATTCAAGCATGAATGTATCTTCTTAGCCTCCATTTTTATTGAGCAAAATATTCTCTTTACTTTGTATGTTGATTTTTGAAGCTTGTTTCCTTTAGGAATAACTTCTTTCAATAAAGACAATAATGACGTGAAGCTTTTGTGGTCTACCTATTATTAGCCTTTAGGGTATACAATATAAACATAACACTCGATATACAAAACTTATCACAACCTAAGTATAATGGATTCTCAGCATCATGTACTATTTTCCTAACTAAAGAAGGTAGATCTGTAACATTTACCCCACAACTATCTAGCACCCGTAAACCATGTAGTGCAGAATTGGCTCATTCACATCAAAAGTTTTGGCAATTTCTTCTTCCATACTAGTTATGTTACACCCCAATCTCACAATTACCATTAAACATGAGATTAGGATATAATTAAGGATTTAACGTAATACAAAAATCACCCTTAACTTTTTCTTCTTTTTCAAACTCTTTGTTTTTCTTGCATCCAATCACATAAACAACTTTGAAAGAGAATCTAAACATTGATTTCTCTAATATGATTTCAATAGTAAAAATGCATGTATGAACATTCATTATGTTTCTCATACTTTTAAGCACATAAGACTTGCTGATTCGCATATATTGCTAAAAGAAGAATAATGTTATACATCATCATTTACAACTCTCTCTTATTTCTTTACAAGGACCTAGAGTGACAAGGACTGACTGAACTTAACTATACTCAGACTTAACTCTTGTGGCAGATCTACTCTGATGTAAGGATATCTTCAAGTCCATGTGATATCTCTAAAAATGTGAGTAGAGGGGTGAGTCTACTCGCGTATTTCAAAGAAATAGTCTAAATCACTAATATAATTACATATATACTTTAGAGAAACTGATATCAATTATAACAATAGTAAGCTTTAAAGATATTGATCATTGACAATCATAAATATGACAGGATACTCTAGATATCAACAAGAGCAAATCAATACATGAACATGCTTGATTAATTTCAAAGAGAACTAATAATTCAGACACATACAAAGAATAATTACGGGGAAACTGTACTCGAATCTTTCTTAACCTTTCTTACTTATACAAAACTCTTTAAACCTATATGAACATATTTTAGCTTATGCCTTAATCATATGCAGTGTACTCTACATATGAAGACTCGTAGCGAACTACGATCTCACCGTATAAGACTTAGCTTAAAACCTGGGAAGCTAAGCCTAGAACTGAATCTGGGACTGCTTGACTCGAACTGTCACGTCTAACTAAGGCGGCTAAACAACTGACCTTTAACTGGACCTCTCCTTCTAGGCTGAGTACACAGGTGGAGGGTCTGAGACGCTCTATGGGCCTCATCTTGGTATGCTCTGTGGGTACCTCTAGGTTACCACTGGGATCTCCGGTTCATGTTGGGTAACCTATCTTCTCTTAGGAGACTTCCTCAAGGGCTTCATCTCCTTGCACACTCTGTAGGTGTGATCTGATCCCTGTATACTGGTCGCTTCCAGGGTGGATCATTTCCTCCCTACAATGCAGACATCCGTAGGGAATCTACGGTGTTCAGGGCACCTATGTCTATTATTTTATTATTCTTGGAAAGCTCTTTCTACATTGTACCTTTCTCTTACTTATACTTGACTCTGATATCTCTATGGTACCACATCTATTTAATTGAAGTTTATAATACAACATGTACATCATTCTAAACTTGGCAGAGAAGTATATTTAAAATATTGTAATTTATTGAGAAATCAACATACTGTAAATGCAGGCAGACTAAAGTTCTTAAATAAACTGAATACATGTCAACTTGGCACATATACACTGAAATCATGCAATTGAGCTTCTAATACACTGATAAGGTTTAATTACTAGACATACAAGTAATCGTCATTTGCACATGTAAATTATTTGTACTTTCTTGGAAAATGTGCACCTCAACCCAAATCTTGAGTTGTGCATCACCGCATCTCATACTGAGAACATTGATATCAAAATACTTGATTCGTTGAACACCCTATCCTTAGGGTTTCATTTACCTCATTCACTTATCACATGGCTCTCATAAGGATTTCATGCGACAAAAACATTTACTGAATAAAGGCTACTATCAACAAATCATATAAAATCAATATATGTATGAAACCTTGGAACTGAGTTAAATTTAGGTTTCCATGCCATTCACTCATATAACATGCATCAATAATAAAATTTAAGAAATAAAGTCTATCATGTCAAGAAAATCCGTTCAAATGGATTTCACGATATCTATTCGTAAATATCCAACTTTCCCCGCATCTAGGGTTTCACCCTCGTTACTGAGATAACAAACAAACACTATTCACCTTAAATGAAATCGAAGATAGTATCTAACATATATGTACTATGAATTCAGATAAACAATCATTCATAACCAAGGGGATCCAGATAAAAAAATTTCTCTATTTAATTATACAACAATTTCAGTCATAGACAAATTCCCTATATTTCAGTCATAGACAAATTCCCTATATTTCAGTTTACTCTTATAACCTCTGTGAATACTTAGGGAATTCTCATTAGGATTTATTTTATACATTTCTAATATGCTTTTATCATCTAAAATTCATCCAAACAGAGGAATAATCCATTTCATATCATTTTGCATCAACTTAGATCAAACAGACAATTTAGGGTTTGTAGTCGCATACTAAGCAATTAAAGATTATGGATGATTTAACCAATTTTCATGCAATATACTGTTTAAAGGAAGTTCCCACTCACCCTAAGGTGTGAAAACACCTTAAACATGCAATTCATCATTGAAAATCTCAATCTCATATCAAATCCCTAGCAATTCACCCGATTCTTCTTCCTTTCAACTCAAAAACCCTAAAAATGAGGGATTATGAAGAAAGAG
Source organism: Alisma plantago-aquatica (assembly GCA_963693085.1). Taxonomy (NCBI): domain Eukaryota; kingdom Viridiplantae; phylum Streptophyta; class Magnoliopsida; order Alismatales; family Alismataceae; genus Alisma; species Alisma plantago-aquatica. The sequence continues at coordinate 403,118,584 of OY856410.1, forward strand.
TGAGAAAAGGGGAAGTTTTGATACCATTTTGGATCAAATCAGAGGAGGGATGGAATCTTGACATGTGAGAGAAGATTCACCATTAAAGTCTATATAAAGAATCTAAACTTACATGATTTCATCATTCCTCGGACCGCAAAACCCTAGGTCAGCATCTCCATCACTTTCTCCTCTCAAACCCTAACTCTCCCTCTCTCTCAAGGATTTCATTTCTCTAGATTGAATCAAGAATTATGAAAGATCCTTGTGTGTTAGGTTGACCATATAGAGCAATTGAGCTGCTTGGGTCAATTGCACATTGACCCCTCACTATACTTTCTCTTTTTTCAGCTAAATTTTCTGTCATAAAAATATTACTGTAATTCATCTACTGATAAGGTCTAAACTTATCCAAAAATTATGAAAATTTTACATGTTGTTTATGATTGAGTTTCATATGTCTAATTAAAATTTCAGATCATTTGGAGTATCAATAAATAATTAAAAATAAAACACTATACTGCTAAAAAGCACTCTGTCAGCATTTTGGTCGAAGAATAGTTCGACCGAGAACCACATTCAACGAACACTCAAATATTCTGAAATGTTTATCCAATATGAATGATTGAGTTATCCATATCATATCCAAAATTCAATTAAATAAAAATTTGTAGAAAATATGAAAAATCATTTACCACACTGCTATCTTGATCAAATTCCATATTCATGTACTATCAAAACCCTAATTTTTTCCGATTAGGGTTTACATTTCTCAAGCCCTAATTCTTCAAACTAAAATCATAGTTAGAGTTTCTTCTTAGGTTTGAAACATCACAATTGATCTACTATCATTAATCAAGTCTAAACGATGTTCAATCTAAACAAGCATGTAATCATTCAGGTAAACCCTAGTTTACCAATTAAGCACAAATGTGGTCATTACAATTCTCACCCCCTTAAGAAGTTTCGTCCCCAAAAAATAAATACACAAACAAAATATATTTAAAGTTTATTTTAATCTTATGAAATCTTACATGTCATTACATTCTTGTATTTCATACTTGAATGTAGTTTTCAACATTAAGTTCTTTATTTCTTTTCTAATCACAACATGTTAAAACAATTCTCAATGATAACAAACAAATTCTCTCTTGAGGTGTTACCTCAACATTGATAATCTGATCCAACTATCTCAATTCATACGGCTTAATATGTACTATTGTTATGTATTACCTCTAAGTCACAAAAGAGAGTTCACCATTTTGTTTTGAATTTTACTATTGTGCTACTCAAATAGAAAAAAAGCCTTGAGTTGGAAGACTAGATTCAACAGCAATTGTACAATACTACTCACGACATCCCCATTGCATCATGGATGCATAAGGTGAACCATTACCATCACAGTCCATATTATTCTCACGTATGAACCCACACATAATTCAAGGTGTAACCATCAGGTTATAGCATACTAGGGTTTCAACAACAGTAACAAAGTACTCCATGATTGTATTAGTCATTCAAGGACTATTCACACCCAATTACCATCACTTAGTTATATTAAATCTAGGTATAATAAGTTATACCTCATTAGGGTTACATATCAATACAATATGGTTATCATCCCTTCTATTCATATCAGTGAATAGGTAAGACTACCTTATTCAGGGTAACCCTTCATTTGTTCCATCATTATTCAACCCATATCACCATACCACAATTGTACAATACTAAGATGGATTAGTGGTATGAATGACTACAACTATCAAACACCTTTAATTAACATATTGCTTGCACATGTACACTGAAATCATACTTAGAGCCAATTTACATCCCTTAATATACCTTCAACAAATTATACTTCTAAAAACAAATTCACATATTACTAAAAGCCATTGTTTTCTCTTATCTCTCTCCTCATTCACTACTACTTACTTTTTGCTACTTATCCTTCTCATTTTAATCATGTAGATTAAACATTCCTAAAATTGAAACATACAAGGTACAAATAGATTATTCATCATTCTTTCTATCACTGTAAGAATTTATCTCATATCACACTTCACTCATATTGTATTTCACCTTTTGTTCAAAACACACTTGTTACATTTCAAATTTATATCTTACTCTTTACTCCAAATCATTTCCATATTGTTTATCTACCTTTCAAATTAGCTATCTTTAAACCCTGGATTACTATCAGTTCTAGTTTACTTCTCATAGTGCAAATCTCATGATCTTGTTTTATAGACATGCTAGTATTCAAGGTCAAATCACTAGTGACATCCCTTGAACTACTACAACTCTAAACATTCTAGGGTTTGGTCTTTATAAGTAGCATGACGTTATTGTGTTGTGACTTTGCTCCCTTAATTTGAAAGTCAAACTTTGGATCTCACAAGTTTTACTAAGGTCTTTCTTATCTTATCATTTGAATTTTTTTTCTCTTACTTGGCCTATTCAGATAGATTACATTGTCAATTACCCTACTAGGGTTTCATCATCATATTATGTGTCATTATTACATTTACTAGATGTTTCTACCATGGTGGTTAAGCATCATATATGTTCATTTTCTTATCACTTCATTCCCACATTGCTCTCATTAAGGAAGATATGAAAGAGAAGATGATTTTGAGACTTAGAATTCTTATCTTCAAACATTCAATAATACATTTCTCATATGTAGGTTTAATTAATTATCAACAAGGATACTTGACTAATTAGCACTTTCTTGAATCTCGCAACCTCTTTCTTTTATAATCTATATTACTCCATTATGTTTCAAACCCTTCTTTACTTTCCATAATCCCCTTACCATATACTACTATTCCACATGTCATCTTTAACTTCAAATTTTCTCTAATGATCATGTTGCTTCTTTTATGTGTATGATCATGTATACCATGTTGCATATATTTCCTTTTATCCTTCTACTAATGTGAAGTTGAAATTCTAAATCAATAATAGCTCTACTAGTATCACCTCATGTTTAATACATTACATATCCTTCATTTTAAATCAAACGACTCATGCATGGGTGAAACATAGTTTCTCTTTCAATTAAGTTTTTCCCTCCTGAATATAGTCTACCTTTGTATGACTTATTTATTTATTTAGCTACACTTTTGTTCTTCTTTTAGAAACTAGTTTGTTGTTCTATAGAGACTTAGAATCCAAAGGCAGTAAGGATGAATGTATTAACTACACAATAAAGGTATATGTTCCATGCTCTCAATTATATCATAACCCTCATTCCTTAATCAAGCTCATCATTTCCAACATTTATCTTTGTTTTAACTTAGTTTCTTATCCTAGTCTTATGATTTACATGTTCATCTAATTCTCTTTACTTTAACTCTTCTGAAGACTATTCACTTCTATGTACTTATTGTATACTTATCTCCTTTCTTCTATTTTCCCTTTGCTTTGGAGTACATAAAAAACATTGTACTCGGTTATATAATCCATTCCTCATTATTGATTCTTACTATCTTGGCCCCTTACATACTTTTCTCATATCTTTTCCATATTTCATATTTAGAGTTCATATAATACTAATAATTAAACTTAATCTGAACCTTATGTTGTGTTACTTTATTCCCAATTAAGGGTTTCTCATATGAGGCCACAAAGTTGGATCTCAGATATCAGTTCCAAATAATTCTTAGTTATCCCAGTCTTTCCCTTATACTTCAAAATCTTAGAGTATATACATTCATACTAGAATTTGGATCTAATCTATCTAGAATTTACTCTTGTTATGTTACTAATAGGAGTCATTAGATCCCAGTAATGCATCCTTCCAGCCAAACCAGGCCGAACCTGCAGTCCTGAAGCCAAGAGCTACTCAAGATAACTCAACTCCTATTCATCTCAAATGTGAGGAAGAAAACTTATCCACTTAGGAAAGCTCATTCAAAGATCATTTCTAGTCTACTTGATACAAAGAATGTAATCAATAAATGCTACAACTGCATATTGTACAACAAATATTAAAGACCCATATATATTTCAAAATATTGAATATCTAAATTCAAACATATAAGAGTTTTTCTATTCATCTCCAATAAAACAACAATATGAAATAAAAGTTCTATCTCTTTTTATATTTATTCTCTTAATTCATGTTACTTATCTTGTTTCTAACCCTAATATTTCTAGGGTTCCTCTCTAGACCATCTTTCCACTGTATACTTGGCCATGGTATACATGAAAGAATAGACATAGTTGCTTGATACTGGTTGATCCAAGTACTCAGATATCGGGCCAGGATATCCAAATACTCAAATCCCCAGAGCTAACATCATAACATCTCCTATCTACCACACTTATGACTCTAACTTACTAACTTAATGGTCCCTGACAACTCAGTCTAAGCTCTGATACTAAGTTGTTATACCTCGATCTCACAATTACTATTAATCATGATATTAGGGCATAATTGAGGATTTAACGTAATACAAAAATCACCCTTAACATTTTCTTCTTTTTCAAACACTTTATTTTCTCGCATCCAATCACATAAACAACTTTGCAAGAGAATCTAAACATTGATTTCTCTAATCTGATTTCAATAGTAAAAATGCATGTATGAACATTCATTATGTTTCTCATACTTTTAAGCACATAAGACTTGCTGATTCGCATATATTGATAAAAGAGGAATAATGTTATACATCATCATTTACAACTCTCTCTTATTTCTTTACAAGGACCTAGAGTGACAAGGACCAACTGAACTTAACTATACTCAGACTTAACTCTTGTGGCAGATCTACTCTGATGTAAGGATATCTTCAAGTCCATATGATATCCCTAAAAATTGTGAGTAGAGGGGTGAGCCTACTCGCTCAGTGAATGAGTATATCAAAGAAACAGTCTAAAGCACTGGTATAATCATAGATATACTTTTGAGCAACTGATATCAATTATAATAGCAGTAAGCTTTAAAGAGATTGATCATTGACAATCATAAATATGGCAGGATACTCTAGATATCAACAAGAGCAAATCAATACATGAGCATGCTTGATTAATTTCAAAGAGAACTAATAATTCAGAAACATACAAAGAATAATTGTTGGGAAACTGTACTCGAATCTTTCTTAACCTTTCTTACTTATATGAAACTCTTTAAACCTATATGAACATATTTTAGCTTATGCCCTGATCATATGCAGTGTACTTTACATATGAAGACTCGTAGTGAACTATGATCTCACCGTACAAGACTTAGCTTAAAACCTGGGAAGCTAAGCCTAAAACTGAATCTGGGTCTGCTTGACTTGAATCGTCATGTCTGACTAAGGCAGCTAAATAGTTGGCCTTTAACTGGACCTCTCCTTCTAGGTTGAGTACACAGGCGGAGGGTCTGAGACGCTCTGTGGGCCTCATCTTGGTACGCTCTGTGGGCACCTCTGGGTTACCACCACGATCTCCGGTTCATGTTGGGTAACCTATCTTCTCTTAGGAGACTTCGTCAAGGGCTTCGTCTCCCTGTACACTCTATGGGTGCAATCCGATCCCCATATACTGGTCACTTCCAGGGTGGATCGTTTCCTCCCTACAGTGCAGACATCCGTAGGGAATCTACGGTGTTTAGGGTATCTATGTCTATTATTTTATTATTCTTGGAAAGCTCTTTCTACATTGTACCTTTCTCTTGCTTATACTTGACTCTGATATCTCTATGGTACCACATATATTTAATTGAAGTTTATAATACAACATGTACATCATTCTAAACTTGGCAGAGCAGTATATTTAAAACATTGTAATTTACTAAGAAATCAACATACTATAAATGCAGGCAGACTAAAGTTCTTAAATAAACTGAATACATGTCAACTTGGCACATATACACTGAAATCATGCAATTGAGCTTCTAATACACTTATAAGGGTTAATTACTTGACAAACGAGTAATCGTCATTTGCACTTGTAAATTATTTGTACTTTCTTGGAAAACATGCACCTCAACCCAAATCTTGAGTTGTGCATCACCACATCTCATACTGAGAACTTTGATATCAAAATACTTGATTCATTGAACACCATATCCTTAGGGTTTCATTTACCTCATTCACTTATCACATGGCTCACATAAGGATTTCATGCGACATAAACATTCACTGAATAAAGGCTACTATCAACAAATCAAATAAAATCAGTATATGTATGAAACCTTGGAACTGAGATGAATTTGGGTTTCCATGCCACTCAGTGAGATAACATGCATCAATAATAAAATTGAATAAATAAAGTCTATCATGTCAAGAAAATCCGTTCAAATGGATTTCACGATATCTATTCGCAAATATCCAACTTTCCTCGCATCTAAGGTTTCACCCTCTTTACTGAGATATCAAACAAACACTATTCACCTTAAATGAAATCTAAGATAGTATCTGACATATATGTACTATGAATTCAGATAAACAATCATTCATAACCAAGGGGATCAAGCTAAACAAATTTATCTATTTTTTTTTTAAATTGGCCATTAATTCATCCCGTGGCCGGGGGTTTTGAACCTGAGACCTCTCAGTCTTACATCAGTACTTTTACCATCTGGGTGCCATCTCTTTGGCAACAAATTTCTCTATTTAATTGTACAGTAATTTCAGTCATGGACAAATTCCCTATATTTTAATTTACTCTTATAACCTCTGCGAATACTTAGGGACTTCTCATTAGGATGTATTTTATACATTTATAATATGATTTTATCGTCTAAAATTCGTCCAAACAGAGGAAGAATCCATTTCATATCATTTTGCAACCACTTAGATCAAACAGACAATTTAGGGTTTGTAGTCGCATACTAAGCAATAAAGATTATGGATGATTTAACCAATTTTTGTGCAATATACTATTTAAATGAAGTTCCCACTCATCCTAAGGTGTGAAAACACCTTAAAAATGCAGTTCATCCCTAAAAATTTCTCTCTCATATCAAATCCCTAGCAATTCACCCGATTCTTCTTCCTTTCAACTCGGAAACCCTAAAAATGAGGGATTATGAGGGAAGAGTGAGAAAAGGGGAAGTTTTGATACCATTTTAGATCAAATCAAAGGAGCGATGGAATTTTTTCATGTGAGAGAATATTCACCATTAAAGTCTATGCAAAGAAGCTAAACTTACATGATTTCATCATTCCTCTGACTGCAAAACCCTAGGTCAGCATCTCCATCACTTTCTCCTCTCAAATCCTAACTCTCCCTCTCTCTCTAGGATTTCATTTCTTTGGATTGAATCAGGAATTATGAGAGATACTTGTGTGTTAGGTTGAAAATATAGAGCAATTGAGCTTCTTGGGTCAATTGCACATTGACCCCTCATTATACTTTCTCTTATTTCAGATAAATTTTCTGTCATAAAAATATTACTGTAATTCATCTACTGATAAGGTCTAAATGCATCCAAAAATTATGAAAATTTTACATGTTATTTATGATTTAGTTTCAGATATTAATTTAAAAGTTCATATGGTTTGGAGTTACCAATAAATAATTAAAAATAAAACACTATACTGCTAAAAAGCACTATATCAACATTTTTGTCAAAGTATAGTTTGACTGAGAACCACATTCAAAGAACACTCACATATTCTGAAATTTTTCTCCAATATGCATGATTGAGTTATCCATATCATATCCAAAATTCAATTAAATAAAAAAATTGTATAAAATATGAAAAGTCATTTACCACATTTCTATCCTAATCAAATTCCATATTCATGTACTATCAAAACCCTAATTTTTGCCGACTAGGGTTTACATTTCTCAAACCCTAATTCTTCAAACTAAAATCATAGTTAGAGTTTCTTCTTAGGTTTGAAACATCACAATTGATCTACTATCATTAACCAAATCTAAATGATGTTCAATCTAATCAAGCATGTAATCATTCAGGTAAACCCTAGTTTACCAATTAAGCACAAATGTGGTCATTACAAGTTACATTATCGATAATATTGTATCATAGTAGAAATCTCTCCAAGTCAATACCATTATGTATATTTCTATATAATCACATTTTACATGACACGGCTTTTGATTTTATCAACAACGCCAACCTTTAAGTTGTTACTAAAATTCCTACAGCAGAAATAGAACTGATATCCAACTTGTCTCCTATGTTCCTCCAAAAATCTTAAAAATTCATTAAAGTCACTTCTAAATTAATCAGTGCAAAAAAAATTTACGGACATCCAATGTCGATCCATTCTGGCCCAAAACCAACAGTGCAGTAAGTGTTTTAGATAAAATATGCTTAATTTAGTTTTTACAAAAGTATTTAACATTCATATTGATGAATTTGTATCACCTGTCCAACTCTTGAACATTTTAAATCACTAGTAAGTGTATAATTCCTATTTGGATTTCAATAATATTATGGAAACATATCCCTAAGGTTCTCCAAGTACACTAATGTAGATAGGTAAATATCCACCTACAATTGTACCTAGAGAACAAATAGGGAAACAATTGAGGAAACATTCTTAAAAACCAAACACTCGTTTTACATCCTAAGTAAGATTAAGTGTTAAAAAATAGTTCCAAACCCCCAATTATCCAAGATTTACTCCTAATGAGTAAATGTTGGATGGGCTTCTAGGCCAACATGATTTGCGTTAATATATCTCTAGTTTAAGTACAAATGAATTTATTTTGGGTAAAATCGTATCAATTATAGTGTAACACTAGGTGTCATTTATATCAAATTAGGTACATTGATATCAATATGTAACTCATTTCAAGATAATCAAACAATTGTGCAACAATAAATTTAACAAACAATTATAAAACAATGCACTCAACAAATAATTATAACTAGACATGCATTTGGTGAGATGGAGGTATATAAAGAGAAGAAGAAGTATAAGTACCTTTCATGGTTGGGGCAGCGGGTGTGCTCATAGCAATGGAAAAGTAGTAGCAAGAAGAAGGGTAGAGGGTGAGCAATCTTGGTTGATAGCAAGAAGTATGGGCAATAGGGCACAACATTTACGGCAGTAGGGCAAAGGAAAAAGCACTAGTAACAGTAGGGCACAATAGCAGTAGCAGGGCCACGGTGACCATTGGTTAGATGAATAAGTAGTAGTGGTAGTAGGATAGAGAGTAGTAGGTTGCGGCCATTATTGGCTAAAGGAATAAGCATCATAAGCAGTTGGGCAATAATGTGGAACTATTGGCTTGAAGACCGATTGCAATGGTGGCAATAGAGATGACAAAGGAACATCTGAGGGTATGGCAAGGAAATAGTAGGGAAGAAGGCTAGGGAAGAAGAAATACATTGGCAGGGAATATGGGCTTTGCAGTAGAGACAGAGAGAAATACGGGAAGAAAGAAATTCACATGATTAATTAAAAAACCTTCAGCATTAGTTGAGGAATGACTACTAAGAGAAAATAGCACTTGAGTTTTGGTATGACGTCAGTTTCCTTAAAAAAATCAATGTATAAGTGAAGGTCTAATTTTGTTTCTAAAGCCGATGACATAGGGGGTCTTTGTCTTATAGAAGAACACAGACATTTGATTGTATATTACTTTCTAAAACTGACATCAAAGATTATTTTAAATGAATTAACCCAAACCTTAGGTAGTGATGTACCTCTAGAAACCTACATCGAAGGTTGTTGCCTCCTATTGTGAGAATTGATACAGTTTGAATCATTCTTACACTCGATGCAAATAGAAGTTGGGAGGTACACCATCTGGATGTGAAGTAAACATTTCTAAATAGGGAGTTAGAAGAAGAAGTTTATGTCACTCAACCAGAGGGGTTTGAGGTAAAACAATCAGAAGCATAAGGTCTATAGGTTGTCAACGGCCCTCTATGGATTACAACTTGGAACACTTGGTTGGATAGGTTCCTAAAAGAGTTCGGCTTCAGAAAATGCACTTGAGACCAAGATGTGTATATAAGAGGGAAAGAATTAGAGTCTTTGTTGATGACCTCATCGTGACAGGAAGTAGCACCGAAGAAGTAAAGAAGTTCAAGCAACAAGAGATGATAGAATTTGAGATGAGTGATTTGGGTCTTCTGTCCTACTACTTGGGGGTTGAGGTAGAGAAGTAAAGGGCCTAGTACTACTCAAACAATCAACTTATGCCAAGAAAATTCTATCTTAGTTTCAAATGCATGATTGCAATGCCACAAAGTAACCAATGGAGCCAAAAGTGCAGTTGCACAAAGATTTGGAAGGGGCTCCTGTTGATGCTAAGGAGTGTAGGTGTATCATTGGCTGCCTTAGGTACCAAATGCACATTCAGGCGGACCTATCATATGTCGTCAGGATGGCGAGAAGGTACATGGAGATACCTACAACCATGCATCACAAGGTGGTCAAGCAGATTCTCTGGTATTTAAGGGGGGGGGAATTCATTTTTGGCTTGCTTATGTGAAGGGGAAACTTGAGGTTTGCATCCTTAGCTACTCGGACATTGATTTACCCAAAACCTAGATGGGAAAAGAAGAACAGGTGGAATGTCATTCTAATTCAATGAAAGTTTGGTGTCCTAGAATTCATAGATGTAGAAGATGATGGTGCTATCAACTTGTGAGTCAGAGTTCATGGTGGTCAAAACTATAGGCTATGTAGTAAAGGAGCCTAGTCGACAAGTTAACCAGCTCATAACCAAAGCTAGTAAACCTTATTTGTTGATAAAATATTCACCATATCCCTCATGAAGAATCTAGTATTTATGTACGCAAAAAACACATAGATACAAGGTTACATTTTATCAAAGAATGTGCTGAGAGGGGGAAATTTGTGGTAGATTTTGCTAACACCGGTGAATAGTGACCTGATAGATTGACGAAGGCATTGTCAGGAGTAAAGTTAGCCACCATGTGTTAGCTTTTGGGTGTCTGTGCTTTAGATCCATGTCAGGATTAGGGGGGAGTATGTGAGAAAAATAATACCTAGATGGATCAGCTGGATTTGTGCAAGACATGGTCTCTTGGATCTAGTGGACGACAGAGTCCCACACACTTCAACACCATGTTCGTTTTCTTTAGCTAAGTTCTTAATAATGTGCAGTACACAAAAAGTTGCCTTCATATTCATACGGATCGTCAGATGTGATGAATCCTTTTGTGTTAGCTTTATATTTGGCATGTAAATTTTTATTTAAGCATTAAAATAAAAATAGATAAAGCTTTGCCCCACAAGGTCTCATGTGTGTGTTCTTCATCCTCTATGTCTCATCTACTACTATGTGTGTATTTGGGCATGAGATTCCTGGGCTCCAAGCCAACATATGGTATCATTGCGAGGTAAGCACTCTGTGGAGCCGACAACCTCCCAGTCATGACCACTCCCTTTTCTATGATCAGGCCTGCTAGATCCACACCCCTTGCCTCCTGATGAGGTGTCATCGTTGTCTCCCTTTTGACACGCTTGCCAATCAGTGTGACTGAAAAAGAGCTGGTTGTTATTGACACCAGTGTTTTCTATCACTCAATCATTTTGCATGTTTGTCATCACCCTATCACAGATGTGTGAGCCAAATCAATAAGCATGTGGGTTGGATTAAGGTTCTAGTTTGTGGATATGTGGGGGCTACTTGGTTTGAGGAACCTAGAGCCAAGTCATGCTTAAGGGTGAGAATGTGAGTAATAAGCATGACTTAGCAAAGTCATGTCTATGCTAACGCCCAATTTAGCAAGTATACATTGAGTCGTGCATTGTTTAAACATGATCTCACATTGTCTATTGACCATTGCTTTATTTATAAATTCACTTGTATGTTTTTATATAAATAGCATGTTGTAATCACATGAACGTCAAGTCGAGAATAACAAAATAGGATATATTTTCCAATAGTGTTTTTCCTTAGATTTCTCATGTACCTCGTACATTGTCTTCTTGGTTTCTTATTAGTGTAGGGATCTGGGCCAAAAATAATAGCCCCTTGGTGTCTTTCATAAGCTCGTCTTCCTTGATTTACTTCTTATTATGCTAGTGAATTCTGAAAGATCCATTAGGAGTCTACTTTGTTCTTGGTGAATTGCCCCTCTCAACTCATTTATGGAGCTCTGATACCAAATGTGAGCAATTAATGCAACTTAGTAGAGATGTGTTTGCGCAATTTAGCAAGTATATGTTGAGTCGTGCATTGTTTGGACACAGTCTCACGTTGTCTATAGATCATTGCTTTTTTAGAAATTCACTTCTATCTTCTTATATAAATAGCATGTTGTAATCACTTGAACGTCAAGTCGAGAATAATAAAATAGGATATCTTTTCCAACATTGTTTTCCCTTAGATTTATCATCTACCTCATTCGTTGTCTTCTTAGTTTCTTATTAGATTAGGCATCCGGTCCAAAATCAACATTTGGTATCAGAGCTCTGGAACGTTAATACATGCTACAAGCCATTCCAAAGCATAGGAGGCCCGAGTCGCCTCCTTTTTCATAGAAGGTACAGAAGGATGGGCGTAACGCTCCACTACCCATTTCTCACAAGGAGCAACTATGCAACTTGGTCTCTCAAGATAAGAGTCAACCTATAGGTGTAAGGGGTATGAGGTGCCATCAAAAAAGATGACATCAATGAGTGTCAAGATTGGACGATCTACCAAGAAGCGGGCCCATTAAGAAGCTGGTCACTCCACATTAGATAGGAGCCAACGAGATACCAAGAAGTTTCATACAAAGCATGCTGGAATGAAGCAATGGAAAAGGAGTTGCAATCCACTAAGAAGAACAAAACTTGGACCCTAACTGAGCTCGCAACTCACCAGGCCACAGACCCATTGACTTGAAATGGGTGTTCAAGTTTGGAAAAGATTAAAAGGGAAAATCATCAAGTATAAAGCTAGGTTGGTAGCTAAAGAGTATGTTTAAAGGAAAGACATCAATTTTGATGAAGTGTTTGCACATGTTGTGAGACTTGATACCATTTAAATAATTCTTGCACTCATTGCAAATTTAATCTGGGAGGTACATCATTGGGATGTAAAGTTAGCATTTATAAATGGGGAGTAAGTAGAAAAGGTTTATGTCACTCAATCAGAAGGGTTTGAGATAAAAGATTAGAAGCAAAAGGTGTACAGGATGTCAAAGGCCCTTAATGGATTGCGGAAAACTCCACAAGCTTGGAACACTCGACTGGACAAGCGCCTAAAGGAGTTTGGCTTCAAAAAATTCACCCAAGATCAGGCAGTGTATACAGAGGCAAAGGAGAAGCAAGTGTGATTCTTGGAGTGTATGTCTATGACCACATCATGATAGGAAGTAGCACTAGAGAAGTAAAGAAATTCAAGCAACAGATGATGATAGGATTTGGGATGAGTGATTTGGGTCTTTTGTCCTACTACTTGGGGATTGAGGTAGAGCAACAAAGGGTCGAGTAATACTCAACAATCATCTTATGCCAAGAAAATTATATCTTTGTTCCAAATGGTTGGTTGCAACACCACAAAGTACCTGATGGAGCAAAAAGTGTAGTTGTATAAAGATTCAGAAGCGACTCCAGTTGATTCTATGGAGTATAGGTGTATCATTGGCTACCTTAGATACCAACTCCACACACGTAGGCAGATCTATCATATGTTATTGGGATGGCGAACAGGTACATGGAGAAACCTACAACCATGCATCACAAGGTTGTCAAGCAGATTCTCAGGTATTTAAGGGGAAAAGTTCATTTTGGGTTGGCTTATGTGAAGGGGAAATAGGAGGTTAGCATCCTTGGCTACTTAGATAGTTACTTATCCGACGACCTTAATGGGAGAAGAAGCACATGTGGATTGGCCTTCTACTTCAATGAAAGTTTGGTGTCCTAAAATTCACAAAAGTAAAAGATGGTGGCACTATCATCTTATGAGTTTGAGTTCATGGCGGCCACAGTTGCAACCTTCAAGGCGTTGTGGTTAAGGAGCCCAGTCAACGAGTTAAACAGCTCAAAACTGAAGCTGGTAACCTTGTTTGTTGATAACAAGTCTGCCATAGCCCTCATGAAGAATCCAATATTCCATGGTCACAGTAAAGACATAGATACAAGGTTCCATTTTATTAGAGAATGTGTTGAGAGGGGGAGATTGTGGTAGAGTTCGTTAACACCAGAAAATAGTTACCTGATACACATACAAAGGCATTTCCAGGAGTAAAGTTAGCCACCATGTGTCAGCTTCTAGGTGTCTGTGATTTGGAGCCATGTCAGAATTAGGGGGCAGCATGTGAGAAAATAATATGTAAATGGACCATGTTATAACCTCAATTTTCTAAAATAATGTAATGAGATGTATAATTCTATTTTAATGATAAATGAAATCTATGATTGATTTGTTTGTTTTAATTGGTGGATTTCGTGTACAATGGCCTTGATTGTTTGTTAATGGGCTTAGTTGGCCATTGAGCCCAATTGAAAAGGAAAGAGAATTAAAAAGAGAAAGGATTTATCTAATAAAAGGAGAAGTATAAAAAAAGGATAAATATAAATGGAAAAGGCAAAGAGACATTTCCCAATGGGATATTGCGTACCTTTAGGGTTCCTTTAGGACCAAGGGACTCGAGATAATCAGATACTGGCAAAGGAAAAAGAAATATAAATTAAAATTGGTTTAATTGATGGATAACATGGAAGTGAAGGAAACACTTGTTGGGTTTTGTGGAGAAAACATGCGCGGCGGAAGCGATAAAATCCACGTACCCAAAACAGGATCTCGTAGATAACAACGTATTCGGAAACAAGTTTGCGGGATATACCTTATCGCGGAGCAAGTCCGGCGATGTCCCGCTGCACGACGGTGCAACGCTGCTTGTCAAACACGGACGGATCTTCTCTCCCGTTCGTTGTCGCAGGTTGATCCGGCGATGCTCCTTTGCGGCAGTGACGTACGTTGCTCACAGCACGTACAGGTGGTCGTTGACGTCCTCCGAACGCAGGCGTCAAGGCGTCTGCGTCTCTACTTCATCCACGCAGATGGACGGAACTCCACGTCGTGCTTCTCAAGCCAGCGGGAAGGAGCGTGTCTCTGCGGCGGCGTGCTAGCGGCGCGTTGCTCTCCTTTCTCTCCTAAGGATGGTGACGGCTAGGTTTACGTGTGTGAGCGTAACCTAAAAGCGTCTCTCTATATCTTATATAGATATCGGCCGTCTATCCTCCTTTAAATAGGATAAGAAGAGAAGTAGGGTTTCCTAAACCCATCGGTAAACAGAAACGTTGCGTTAATTAAAACGCTCGTGGATTAATTAGAATATTTCGGAATTCATTAATTAACCAAATAATCGCATTAATTGATTAATTAATATCCGACTCCATGCAATCTCTTGGGATGGCTCTACGGGCATACATATACCAACAATACTCTCATCCGTTGGAATTTGACTTTCAAATTTCGTACTCGGTTAGATAATGCCAAGATGGATTTTTCTATGAATTTTGAGAGAAAAATATTAATCGAGGAGAGAGAAACAATTTTTCCAAGTTATCATGTTAAAACACCTTTTTAAATCAATTTTGGGATAATTGGATTTCGGGGATCGATGACGGTCGTTGGATGACCAGTGTGGTCAGGGGACCACGGATCCAAGGGTAGCCATGCATCATCTACCTCGAGTCACAGAGGGATTGGGAGATGATCTGGGAATCCTATTTCCCATCGACTGAGATGATAATCCAAAGAGTTAACTAGTCCATCGACTTTGGGAGAGTAATCCGAAGGATCTAGACCCTAATTTCACACGCTATCATCGACGAGGGAAGAAGCTCCCAAATCATCGGACTTCCAGACCCAACCCTATATGGGGGGTACTCAAGGGTACCAGTAGACCTAATTCCTATCCCAGCCGTTGCGGAGAGCAACAACGAATAGAGCGACGACAATAATTTTGAGTTTCACCCTAACCTACCCCCTTTGCAACCTGCTGGTCGCGGCAGAACTCTGACGACTCATTCGCAGTGAAGGACAAGTTGCATCAAGAAATTGAGAGGCTTCTCGAGTTCAGGTGATGATGGTGGAGCTTCCAAGAAACTCCATTTCTTTTCTGGTATCCTGAAGCTCAGAGTCAACCAAGGAGTTGACCGCGGCCCCATGAGCGATCGAAGGTAGACGATGATCGACGATCATCCGATTGCAATCCATCATAATCCCAAGCGGGGATCCAATGAGTGAGAGTGGGAGCAGCCAACTTAGGTGCACGTGACAAGAACCATCCGATCCATGGAGTGGATCACCGATCCACTGATCTTGTGGTCTATGAATTTTCAATAATTTCCTTCTCTGCTCGATTAATTCTGAAAAAGGGTTTTCCTTCTAAAATTGTAGAAATGAATAAAAAACTCATATGAATAGACTTTATACATGAAAGTTGATCAAAAAAATGCAAGGAATAATATAAAAATAGTTTGAAGGCCTGAATCCATATCTTTTTTCATAAGTATATTATTTTGATGAAATGGTATTAAAATTAGGTTAGAAACCCTAATTGATGGTAATGGATAATTTTATGAGTAGTAATAGGTTAATTCGAGTATTATTAACCTGTTATATGATAATTTTGAATCTTAACCTGATTTAGATGATTAATTGCATGATTTAGGGTTTTTAACCTAATTCAGTGGATAATATATGTAGAAACCCTAAAAGTGGATAAAAGAAGAGAAAATCTAAAAATATGAGAATATTTGGTTAAAAGATGATCTTAGGATCTTTTATGAGAAGTAGATGAGAAAATTAAGGTTTGTGAGTAATTTTTGTATAATTAGGGTTTAAGGGTGTTAAAATTACGACAAAACCCTAATTGCATACGAAATCCTAAAAGAGGTAGAAAACCTAAAAAGGGATAGAACCCCTAAGAAGAAAGAAGGTTTTGGTAAATATTAATAAAAAATAAATTGTATGTTATTTTAGGAATCTTGCTTGCTTGCTTGGATTGGATTTCTTTTCTTATTGGTTGATTCTATCTCAAAGATCTACAAAATAGGTATGTGGTTATTTATGATTAACCGCTTTAGCTTATGAAGGTTTTATGGATGTTTGATCACATTGAATGTAACCTATCTATTTGGATGTTCATATGTGCAAATTATAAAGACACTATGATTATCACAATTATTATATAGTGTGTATTATCGCACCTACATGCCACCCTGATGTAAGATGCAATGAGGTCAAGCCCAAGAGGGAAGACCCATGGGCACCATGAGAGGTGACCCCAGGCACCAAGCTCAGGATAGAGAAGGTGGCCTATATTGTGTGACTAATGGGCACCATGATAGGTGACCCCAGGCACCAAGCTCAGGATGGAGAAGATGGCCTTAAGTCAATGGCAAAAGAGAAACCCTAAAGAGGGTATTCGAGGGTTAGGGCAAAAGCGGTGGAGTTTGACACATTGAAAATGTAAACTTAATTGTTAATTAACTTGATTGTGATAATTAGGTTGTTAGCCCTATGTGTGAAATTTTGATTGTCCCCACATACCGACATATTCATATATGTTGACCGACATTTTGTTTGTCAGCGTTTTAGGTACAACATTGAAAAGGACAAACAGTAAAGTGGCACATTGTGAAAATAAGAATTAAAGTGCAAGGAGGATTAGTTAGAATAGATTCCCACTATGAATAGAAGTTAGATATCCAAGTTTTTAAAAGGTATGCAAATTTTTATTTTATTTCAGCCTTATAGTATACTTTGGTAGAATTTTATAATTATTATTGGTTATTTGTCGAACCTTTGATCCGGTTAATTGGGATAACGGCTCTGACCTCTTAGTCTCCCTTAATTGGGGGTTACTGGGAGGCGGGATCGTTACATTTGGTATCAGAGCATCGGTTCCTCATTTAATCTTTAGTAATTATTAATTTTACAAATTTTGTAGAACCAAGGGAGTTATTAGAGGATTTTCTGAAAGACAGAGGTGTCTAGAAAAGGATCACGTCTGGGGGTTGGCAATATTTTCCTCCGCACCGCTAGTCAGAATGTGAGGACTCCCAAATCTGTGTGACTGTCTGGCCAATGTCTTAGGATCTGACTCGAAATAAGATACCTTTAGGACTCTCTCATCTTGTTCATCCCTTCTCAACTCAAATTCTATTAAGGATTTTAAGGATAAGGGCTTTCTCTCTCTTCCTCACCCTCTTGAGGTATGGGTAAGGTTGATAAGGTTTAAGGAATCATCCACCAAATTAATAAAAGATACGTAAATAAGATGTCATCGACATAAGTATAATTAGTTAAATATAGACTAAAGGTATGTTTGTATGCTTATGTAGATGGCTCATGTGAAGACTGTTGCTATCCCGGATGCCGCCAACGGTGGTGGGCCTTCCCGCAAGGGGAAGGGGTCTTACGAGAAGAGAAGGAGGAACTATGGTAATGAATCCTCAAAGAAGAGGAAGAGACCAGAGGAAGTAGACGGTGAGATCCCCAACCCTGATCTGATACCCTATGAAGACCTGGAGAAGGAACAGGAAGAGGCCCAGATGGAGGAGGACCAGTCTGGTGGTCTGGAATCAACTATGGTGGTTCACACCATTTATGCTATATGGATGGATAGCAAGAGATGGGAATGGAGAACCGCTTCTCGTTTGTACTCGATTAGGAGCCAACATCATTGACTTCGTCAAGCTGAACATCGAGAAGTTCTGGGGAGAAGATAAGCTTGAGGTGGTCGACAAAGCAGAAGCATGGCTGTTAGCAGTCGAGAATGGATTCTGTATGCTTGAGGTACAGCTAAACAAGAAGGTTCTTTTTGCTGCTCACCTCCTAGAAGGAGTAGCCAAGATATGGTGGGAGAACCATATCATGGGAAGAGACTTGAGTGAATAACCAATGGCATGGACCGACTTCAAGACTATCTTCACCGTGAGATTCATCCCCATTTCAGCCAAGAAGGAGACGGAATGAGAGTTCACCAACATGACCCAAGGAAACTCATTAGTTGTGGACTTTGGTCGCAAGTTCCACATCTTGGAGCGCTTCAGACTTATGGTGGATGAAGAGAGGAGGGTGGACCATTTCATAGAGCGTCTGCACCCTGCCATCAAGCCTCATGTGTTGTCCAGTAAACCGAAGACCTTCGCTGAAGCCTACAACACCACCTTGGACATGGAAAGGACGGTGATGCCTTCTTAGTACCCCTCCAAAGGATACTTGGGTTTCACTGAAGGAGCTCAGGGGAATAAGAATGAGAACAAGAATGGACAGGGGTTTAACCACAACAAAGGAAAGCATGGACACAAAGGAAAGCCAAGTGGTGAAAATCGCTGTCAAAAGTGTCACAGCTGTGAAGGGTCACATCCTGAAAAGTGTTGCTTTGAGAAGAAGGTGTGCTACCGTTGTCAGTAAGAGGGACACTTCATCACCAACTATCCTCAGCCTGATCTGAGAGGCCCAGTGGTAGCAGCACTCCCAGCAGAGGGGGGAGCACCAGCTAGAGGAGCCCCTATTGGAGAAAGGAGGCAAGCTAGAGTGTTTACCATCGACGATGAAGAAGCTCAGGAGAATGCTAATAGGCTGATCGAGGGTAATCACCCATAGAGTTTTCCTTTTAGTTTAGTTGATCATGTAATAGCTTTCTGATATGATATGAACTATGTAGGCTTGCTGGAAGTCATGGGATAAAATGTAAAAGGACTTTTTTATTCTAGTTCTACTAATACTTTTATTTCAAGAAATCTGGCAACTATGCTTTGTTTGGACATCAAGGATTTAGGTTATGTTTTGGATGTTACAACCCCGAGTGGTCGTATATATACATCTCTTTTGAAAACCCATGTCTTTCCAGTTAAGTATTTGAACCATGAGCTTCCCACTGACTTCATCCTCCTCGATATGAATGATTTTGATGTTCACGTAGGTATGGATTGTCTTTACACCTATAGAGCCTAGATTGACTATAGAGAGAAGAAAATTCTTATTAGGAAACCCGACCATCCACACTACACCATTTGAGGAAGAAAAGATGCAACTACCATCCTTTATGTATCGGCCTTGAAGGCTGAGCGGATGATAACCAAAGGTTGTCGATCCTACCTAGCCATAGTTACCGAACCTGAGACCAAGGGGCGATCCTTAGAGAAGATAGAGGTGGTTCGGGAGTATGCGTATGTGTTTCTGGATGATCTACTAGGGATTCCCCCTGAGAGAGAGGTATATTTCTCCATCGAGTTATCTCCCGGGACTAACCCTATATCTAAGGCACCCTATAGAATGGCCCCTGCCAAGTTGCTTGAGTTGAAAACCCAGTTGCAGGAGTTGTTAGATAAAAGTTTTATCCTACCTAGTACATCACCATGGGGAGCACCAGTTCTCTTTGTGAAGAAGAAGGATGGGTCTCTTCGGATATGTATTGATTATCGAATGATCAATCAGGAAACCATTAAGAACAAGTACCCCTTGCCTAGAATAGATGACCTGTTTGACCAACTCAAATCGGCCTTAGTCTTTTCCAAGATTGATTTGAGGTCATGATACCACCAGCTGAGAGTGAGAAGTGAGGATATACCTAAGATGGCTTTTCAAACCCATTATGGCCATTATGAGTTTGTGGTCATGTCGTTTGGGTTGTCCAATGAACCTAATGTCTTTATGAACCTTATGAACAGTGTGTTCCAGCCTTTCCTTTACTCTTTTGTGATAGTGTTCATAAATGACATCTTGGTGTACTCCGATGACCTAGATCAACATCATGACCACCTGGGTAGAGTCCTTGATATCCTGAGAAAGTAGAAGTTTTATGGAAAGTTCTCTAAATGTGATTTTTGGATAGACCAAGTCATGTTTCTTGAATACATCATCTCAGGAGGAACGATCGCCGTAGATCTAGCCAAGGTGTCGGAAGTTTGAGACTGGCCTGCACTGAAGAACCCCTCCGAGATTCGCAACTTCTTGGGGTTGGCCAGATACTACCGTCGCTTCATCAAGGATTTCTCGAAGACCACTTTGCCACTAACCATGTTAACCCAGAAGGATGTGAAGTTCATGTGGTCCGATGTATGTGAGGCTCATTTCCAGGAGCTAAAGGAGAAGCTGACCACTGCCCCAATGTTAACCCTACCTTCCAGCAATGAGGGTTTTGTGATATTCACCGACGCTTCGATGATGGGACTTGGTTGTGTATTGGAACAGAATCAGCATGTGGTTGCATATGGTTCCCGACAACTCAAGACCAACGAGGTGAATTACCCGACGCATGACCTAGAACTGGCTGCTATCATTCATGCATTAAAGATATGTCATCATTACCTGTACGGTGCTACATTTGAGATCCTCACCGACCACAAGAGCTTGAAGTACCTGCTAACACAAAGAGACGTAAACCTACGACAGAGACGATGGATGGAGTACATGAAGGATTACGACTTCATCATCGCCTATCACCCTAGTAAGGAGAACGTCGTAGCTGATGATTTGAGTCAGAAATAGCTCAGGTGTGCAGTTGTTTTGTCTAGTCAGTGGAAGAGCTTAGAGGAAATGGTGGAGTGGACTCCACAACTGCTTGAAGATCGAGTTCAATTAGCCAATAT
Organism: Alisma plantago-aquatica; assembly: GCA_963693085.1. NCBI lineage: Eukaryota > Viridiplantae > Streptophyta > Magnoliopsida > Alismatales > Alismataceae > Alisma > Alisma plantago-aquatica. The sequence goes on from OY856410.1 coordinate 403,140,051, forward strand.
CCAAATTCAATCAGAGTTGTTAGGTGAGATCGTGGCAGCACAGTTGGTTAGTAGAGAGCTCGACAAGATGGAGGGCTTGATGAATAAGCCACATACCCATCTCTCATTGGGAGTGGATGGAGGGATTAGATTCAAAAATTGCATATGGGTTCCTATGGATTCACTAATAAGGGAGCGTATCCTGCAAGAGGCTCATGGTTCTAAGTACACGGTGTGCCCAGGGACTACCAAGATGTTTAAAGACTTGCAGAGGTTTTTCTGGTGTCCAGGAATGAAGAGAGACATTGTGCCATGTGTGGCCAGCTGTCTTACGTGCCAGATGGTGAAGGATGAACACCAATGACCCGGTGGACTTTTATAGTCAATAGAGATTCCTGAATGGAAATGGGAGAAGATCACGATGGATTTTGTGGTGGGTCTACCCCGGACCAAGAAAGGCCATGATGTGATATGGGTCGTGGTAGATCGTCTTACCAAGTCAGCATACTTCCTTGCCTTAAAGACCACTGCCAAGATGTCAGATCTAGATGAGCTTTATATTAGAGAGATAGTTTGTCTGCATGGCGTACCCAATACCATCATCTCTGATAGAGACAAAAAATTTACTTCCAAGTTGTGGATGCAAGTTCAAGAGGAACTTGGTATGAGGTTGAATTTTAGTACCGCTTATCACCCTCAGATGGATGGTCAATGAAAAAGAACGATCTAGACATTAGAAGATCTGTTGAGAGCTTGTGTGCTCGATTGGGGTGGCTCATGGGAGCAGTACTTACCTTTAGCCAAGTTTGCCTACAACAACAGCTACCAAGCTAGTATCAGGATGCCTCCGTATGAAGCTCTGTATGGGAGACTGTGTTGGTCACCGCTTCACTGGGATGATGTCGGTGAGAGGACCCTATTGAGGTCAGACGAACTCCAAGTGTATGCTCATAAAGTTGCTTTGATCAAGCAAAGGCTGAAGAGAGCCCAGGATCGACAGAAGTCGTATGTTGATGCGAAGTGGACTGATGTACATTTCACTATAGGAGAGCATGTTTTTCTAAAAATCCGACCACTTCGAGCTATAGCTAACAATAGAGGAAAGTTGAGTCCCTGATACGTGGGTTTGTTTGAGGTGTTAGAACGGATTGGTGAAGCTGCATATCGTTTGGCGTTACCCCCTTAGTATAGTATGATGCATGATGTGTTTCACATGTCCAATCTAAAGCGATATGTGCAAGATCTGAGCCATGTGATGAGCATTGGGCCTATTGAGCTTCAAGGGAAGCTGACCTATCCTGAGTCACCTTTGCGGATTCTGGATACCAAGGTGAAAGAGCTCAGATGTAAGAATATAGAGATGGTAAAGGTTCTTTGGAAGCACCATGGAGAGGATGAGGCCACATGGGAGCTGAAGACGGACATGGAGAAAGCATACCCTAACTTGTTTGTTTGATTGATTTAATTTTGAGGGAAAAATTCCTATAAGGAGGGGAGGATGTTATAACCTCAATTTTCTAAAATAATGTAATGAGATGTATAATCCTCTTTTAATGATAAATGAAATCTATGATTTATTTGTTTGTTTTAAATGGTGGATTTCATGTACAATGGCCTTGATTGTTTGTTCATGGCCTTAGTTGGCCATTGAGCCCAATTGAAAAGGAAAGAGAATTAAAAAGAGAAAGGATTTATCTAATAAAAGGATAAGTATAAAAAAAGGATAAATATAAATGGAAAAGGCAAAGAGACATTTCCCAATGGGAGATTTCATACCTTTAGGGTTCCTTGAGAACCAAGGGACTCAAGATAATCAGATAATGACAAAGGAAAAAGAAATATTAATTAAGATTGGTTTAATTGATGGATAACTTGGAAGTGAAGGAAACACTCTCATTCATTGGAATTTGACTTTCAAATTTAATATCGGTTAGATAATGCCAATATGGAGTTTCCTCTAAATTTTGAGAGAAAAATATTAATCAAGGAGAGAGAAATAGTTTTTTCAAGTTATCATGTTAAAACACCTTTTTAAATCAATTTTGGGATAATTGGATTTTGCGGAGCGATGATGGCCGTTGGATGACCCGCGTGGTCAGGGGACCACAAATCTAAGGGTAGCCATGCATCTTCTACCCCAAGTCACAGAGGGATTGGGAGACAAGACGGGAATCCAATTTCCCATCGACTGAGATGATAATTTGAAGAGTTAACCAGTCCATCGACTTCGGGAGAGTAATCCGAAGGATCTAGACCATAATTTCACACGCTATCGTTGATGAGGGAAGAAGTTCCCAAATCATTGGACTTCCAGACCCAACCCTATATAGGGGGGGGGGGTACTCGAGGGTACCAACAAACCTAATTCCTAACCCAACCGCTGCGGAGAGCAACGACGAGTCGAGCGACGATATCAATTTCGAGTTTCACCCTAACCTATCCCCTCTACAACCTGCTAGCTGCGGTGGAACTCCGGCGACTTGTTCACGGTGAAGGACAAGTTGCATAGAGAAATTGAGTGGCTTCTCGAGTTCGGGTGACAACGGTGGAACTTACAAGCAACTCCATTTCTTTTCTGGTAGATTGAAGCTCGGAGTCAACCAAGGAGTTGACCGCAGCCCGACGAGCGATCGAAGGTAGACGACGATCGATGATCGTCCAATCGCGGTCCGTTGTGATACCAAGCGGGGATCAAATGAGCGAGAGCGGGAGAGGCCAACTTAGGTATGTGTAACAGGAACCGTCCGATCCAAGGAGTGGATTACCGATCCATCGATCTTGCGGTCTACGAATTTTCAGTAATTTCCATCTCTGCTCAATTAATTTTGAAAAAGGGTTTTCCTTGCTAAAATCATAAAAATTAATAGAAAACTCAGATGAATAAACTTTATACATGAAAGTTGATCAAAAAATGCAAGGAATAAGATAAAAATTGTTTGAAGGCTTGAATCCGTATCCTTTTGCAAAAGTATATTATTTTGATGAAAATGTATTAAAATTAGGTTAGAAACCCTAATTGATGGTAATGGATAGTTTTATGAGTAGTAATAGATTAATTTGAGTATTATTAACCTGTTATATGATAATGTTGAATCTTAACCTAATTTAGATGTTTAATTGCATGATTTAGGGTTTTAAACCTAATTCAGTGGATAATATATGTAGAAATCCTAAAAGTGGATAAAAGAAGAGAAAATTTGAAAATATGAGAATATTTGGTTAAAAGATGATCTTAAGATCTTTTATGAGAAGTAGATGAGAAAATTAGGGTTTGTGAGTAATTTTGTATAATTAGGGTTTAAGGGTGTTAAAAGTCTGACAAAACCCTAAAAGAGGTAGAAAACCTAAAAAGGGATAGAAACCCTAAGAAGCAAGAAGGTTTGGGTAAATATTAATAAAAAGGAAATTGTATGTTATTTTAGGAATCTTGCTTGCTTGCTTAGATTGAATTTCCTTTCTTATTGGTTGATTATATCTCAAAGATATGCAAAATAGGTCTGTGGTTATTTATGGTTAACCGCTTTAGTTTCACAAAGGTTTTCCAGATGTTTGATCGCATTGAATGCAACCTATCTGTTTGGATGTTGATATGTACAAATTATAAAGACACTATGATTATCACAATTATGATATAGTATGTATTCGCACACCTACATGCCACCCTGATGTAAGATGCAATGAGGTCAAGCCCAAGAGGGAAGACCCATGGGCACCATGAGAGGTGACCCCAGGCACCAAGCTCAGGATAGAGAAGGTGGCCTATATTGCGTGACTAATGGGCACCATGAGAGGTGACCCCAGGCACCAAGCTCAGGATGGAGAAGGTGGCCTTAAGTCAATGGAAAAAGAGAAACCCTAAAGAGGGTATTCCAAGGTTAGGGTAAAAGCGGTGGAGTTTGACACATTGAAAATGTAAACTGAATTGTTAATTAACTTGATTCTGATAATTAGGTTGTTAGCCCTATGTGTGAAATTTTTATTGTCCCCACATACCGGCATATTCATATATGCTGACCGACATTTTGTTTGTCGGCATTTTAGGTACAACATTGAAAAGGACAAACAGTAAAGTGGCACATTGTGAAAATTAGAATTAAAGTGCAAGGAGGATTAGTTAGAATAGATTCCAGCTGTGGATAGAAGTTAGATATCTAAGTTTTTAAAAGGTATGCAAAGTTTTATTTTATTCCAGCCTTAAAGTATAGTTTGGTAGAATTTATAATTATTATTGATTATTTGTCGAACCTTTGATCCGGTTAATTGGGATAATGACTCTGACCTCTTGGACTCTCTTAATTGGGGGTTACTGGGAGGCGGGGTCATTACAGACAATTTGGATTTGTGCAAGATCGGGTCACTTGGAGCCAGTGGAAGATGGAGTCCCACACACTTCAACACCACATTCATTTTGTTTAGCTAATTTCCTAGTAATGTGTGGTACGCACAAAGTTTCCTTCCTATTCATGTGGATTGTCATATGTGAAGAATCCTTTTAAATTAGCTTTATATTTGGTACGTAAGTTTGTTATTTAAGCATTATAATAAAAATAGAGAAAGCTTCATCCTAAAAGGTCTTGTGTGTGTGTTCTTCATCCTCCGTGTCTGCTGCTACCGTGTATGTGTGTTTTGATGTAAGATTCATGGGCTCCAAGCCAACATATGGTATCAGAGATAGGTTAGCACTCTTTGGAACCGACGACCTCCTTGGCCACAACCACACCCTTTGCCATAATCAAGGCTTCTAGATCCACGCCCCTTACCTCCTGATGAGGTGTCATCGTTGTCGCCCTTCTGTCATGCTTGTTACTTAGTGTGAGTGAGCAAGAGTTGGTTGTCATTGACGCGTGTGCTGTCTATCGCCCGATCACTCTACATGTTTGTTATTGCCTCATCACTCCACATGTGTGGGCCAATATTAATAAACATATGGGTTGGATGAAGGGTCAAGTTTGTGGAGATGTTGAGCTACTTGGTGTGAATAACCTAGAGCCAAGTCAGGCTTAAGGGGGAAAATGTAAGCAATAGGCCTGACTTAGCATAGTCGTATTTGTGGTAATGTCCAATTTAGCAAGTATATGAATATTCGTGCATTTCTTGGACATGGTCTCACATTGTATATCGACCATTTCTTTATTGAGAAATTCACTAATATGCTCTTATATAAATAGCATGTTGTAATCACTTGAACATCAAGTCAAGAACAACAAAATAGGATATATTTTCCAATGTTGTTTTTCCTTAGATTTCTCATGTACCTCGTTCATTGTCTTCTTGGTTTCTTATTAGCAAAGGAATTTGGGCCAAAAACAACAGCTCATTGGTGCTTGTCGTACGCCCATCTTTCTTAATTTACTTCTTATTATGGTGATGAGTTGTGAAAGCTCCATTAAGAGTCTACTTTGTGCTTGATAAGCTGCCCCCCTCTCAACGCATTCTCTGGAGATCTAATAACTAACTTGAGCAATAAGCCTGACTTAGCATATCCATGTCTATCGTAATGCCCAATTTAGCGACTATGTGTTGAGTCGTGCATTGTTTGGACACGATCTCACGTTGTCTATCGACCATTGTTTTATTTAGACATTCCCTTCTATATTATTATATAAATATCATGTTGTAATCACCTGAATGTAAAGATGAGAATAAGAAATAGGATATATTTTACAAATTTTCCCTTAGATTTCTTGTGTACCTCTGTCATTATCTTCTTAGTTTCTTATTGGCCTATGGATCTGGGCCAAAATCAACATTTGGTATCAAAGCTCTGGGATGTTAATACACACCAGAAGCCATGCCAAAGCAGACGAGGTCCCGGTCTCCACCTCCATCATAGAAGGTACGAAAGGATGGGAGTGTAACGCTCCATTACCCCGTTCTAAGAAGGAGCAACTATGCAACCCGGTATATTAAGATGAGAGTCAACCTACAGGCGCGAGGGGTATGGGATGCCATCAAGAACGACGATATCGACGAGCATCAAGACCGGAGGAGCTATCAAGAATCTATCCCATTGAGAAGCTGGTTAATCCACATTATAGAGGAGTCGACGAGCTACCAAGAAGTTGCATCCAAAGCCTACTGGAATGAAGCAATGGAAAAGGAGTTACAATCCATTGGGAAGAACAAAATATGGACCCTAATCGAGCTCTTATCAGGCCACAAACCCATAGGATTGAAATGGGTGTTCAAGTTGAAGAAGGATTCAGAGGGGAAAATCGTCAAGCACAAAACTAGGCTGGTAGCTAAAGGGTATGTGTAAAGGCATGGCATCGACTTTGACGAAGTGTTTGCACATATTGCAAGACTTGATGTAATTTGAATAATTCTTGCACTCGTTGCAAATTGAATCTGGGGGTACATCATTTGGATGTAAAGTTAGCATTTTACAATGGGAAGTGAGAAGAAGAAGTTTATGTCACTTAACTGGGTGTATTTGAGGTAAAAAAATAGAAGCATAAGGTGTAAAGGTTGTCCAAAGCCCTCAATGGATTGTGGCAAGCTCCACGAGTTTGGAACACTAGGATGGACAAGACCCTAAAGGAGCTCGGCTTCAGAAAATGCACCCAAGATCAGGCAGTGTATACAAGAGGAAAATGAGAAGAAAGTGTGATTGTTGGAGTCTGCGTCGATGACCTCTTTGTGACAGGAAGTAGCACTGAGAAGTAAAGAAATTCAAGCAACAAATGATGAAAGAATTTGAGATGAGTGATTTGGGTTTTTTGTCCTACTACTTAGGGATTGAGATAGACCAGCAAAAGGGTCGAATACTACTCAAACAATCAACTTATGCCAAGAAAATTTTATCTCATTTCCAAATGGTTGATTGCGACGTCACAAAGTACCTGATGGAGCCAAAAGTGCAGTTGCACAGAGATTCAAAAGGGGATCCAGTTGATGCTTCATATTATAGGTGTATCATTGGCTGCCTTAGATACCTATTACACACACAGTCAGACCTGTCATATGCCGTCAGGATGACGAGCAGGTACATGGAGAGACCTACAACCATGCATCACAAGGTGTTCAAGTAGATTCTTAGGTGTTTAACGGAAAGAGTTCCTTTTGGGTTTGGTTATGTGAAAGGGAAACATGAGGTTAGCATCCTTGCTACTCAGATAGTGACTTAATCGTCAACCTCGATGGGAGAAGAAGCACAGGTGGAATCAGTGGCGTAGCCACATGGAGGCCTGGGTGGGCACATGCCCTACCCAGGTTTCCAAATTTACCAATAATCAAGTATAAATGGACTGGACTTTAATGAAAAAATGCCTATTGTGCCCTACCCAATATCTCTAATTTATACTCTACACTAGTGGTGCCTTCCTTGACCAGATTTTCTGGCTCCGTCACTGGGTGGAATGACTTCTACTTCAATGAAAGTTTGGTATGATAAATTCATAGAAGCAGAAGACGGTAATGCTATCATCTTGTGAGGCCGAGTTCATGGTGGCCATGATTGCAGCGTGCCAGGTGTTGTGGTTAAGATGCCTTGTCAATGAGTTAACCGACTCAGAACCAAAGTTGGTAACCTTGTTCGTTGATAACAAATCTGGTATTTCATGGTCGTAGCAAACATATAGATACTAGGTTCTATTTCATCAGAGAATGCGTTGAGAGGGCCGAGGCATATTGTGGTAGAATTTGTTAACAACGAGAACAACGAGCAGATATGCTGATGAAGACATTGTCATGAGTAAAGTTAGCTGTCATGCGTCAGCTACTGCGCGTCCGTGATCTGGAGCCATGTGAGGATTAAGGGGGAGTATGTCAGCAAATAATCTAGACAGAGATTAGTTGGAGTTGCGACGGGGTCACTTGGATCGAGTGGAAGACAGAGTCCGGCACTTGCAATAATAACCTCAACACCACATTTATTTTCCTTGTTATTCATGCGGATCGTGAGATGCCACGAATTCTTTTCTGATAGCTTTATTTGGCATGTAAACTTGTTATTAGGCATCAAAATAAACAGAGAAAGTTAAGGCCCCAAAAAGTGTTGTGTGTGATCGTCGCCTTTCATTGGATTGTGGGGCCATGGGAGAGTGGACGGTTTGGATTCAGTAGACATATATGTGACAGGCATAGAGGATTTAAATCCGTGTGGGGTCAAAATCCTCTGTGTCCATCTGTGTGATCAGGAGATGTCATCCGTTGGATTGTGGGGCCATGGAAGAGTGGACAGTTTGAATTCAGTAGACATACATCTGACCGGCATAGATGATTTAAGCCCGTGTGTTTGGGCATGAGATCTCTGGACTCCAAGCCATCAAGACTTCTCATGAGATAATCATTCGTTATACCCTGACGACATACAGCAGCAAGCCCATATGCGTGAGTTAAACATGGGTTAGAAGTCCTTTGGGTCATGATACACCCACAACGGAAAGGGATAATCATGTGTTCTTATTTGGTACCTCTTTTGGCATCTTAATTTTTACTAGACTTGTAAACATATACCCGGAATCCGCACATTCGATCCGGAGTCCAGTCTGAAATAAAAAAAAAATCTGACATCCGCATAATCCGAAATGGATTTAGGATATCAAATTTTATATCCGAAAATTTCAGATAGGATATCAGAAATGGCTATATCTGCTCCAAAAAAATCCAAATCCAACAAATATATATATATATATATATATGGAGAGAGAGAGAGTGAGAGAGAGACAGTCAGGCTAGAATATACTCAAGTGTATAGATCACACGAATACACTCAAGTGTGTTTGCATATCAAGACAATTTTTGTAAAATGTAAACCATTGATCTTCATTGTCATACTATAACTAGGCTACATACAAATTTTGAGTCCATTTGGATGAGTGTAAGTCATTCATCTGAGGGCAACAAAATCGACGCGCGAAACTAATTTGAAATGCATAATTTTTGCGGTCTTTGTAATATGACCTATAAATGTCTAAATGTGCTCAAATTTTGTATATGAGCTATTCACAAGATGTTTAAGAAGGTCAACGGATTATATTTTTAAAAAAGATATCGCATCATGCAAACCTACTTGAGTGTATTCTGCTCTAAATACACTCGAGTGTATTCTAACCTGACTATATATATATATATATATATATATATATATATATATATATATATATATATATATATATATATATATATATATATATATATATAGAGAGAGAGAGAGAGAGAGAGAGAGAGTCAGGCTAGAATACACTCAAGTGTGTTTACATATCAAGACTATTTTGTAAAATGTAAACCATTGATCTTCACTGTCATACTATAACTTGGCTGCATATAAATTTTGAGTCCATTTGGATGAGGTTAAGTCACTCATTCGAGGGCAATAAAATCGACGTGCGAAACTAATTTGAAATGTATAATTTAATTACAGTCTTTATAACATGACCTATAAATGTCCAAATGTGCTAAATTTTGTATATGAGTTATTCACAAGATGTTTAAGAAGATCAACGGATTAGATTTTTAAAAAAATATTACATCATGAAAAACTATGTGAGTGTATTCTGCTCTGAATACACTCGACTATATTCTAGCCTGACTCTCTCTCTCTCTCTCTCTCTATATATATATATATATATATATATATATATATATATATATATATATATATATATATTAATATCAATGTTTTCTATATATAATATACATATAACAATACATTTATGATTTCTGATTCAGATCAAATATTTATCCGAGCTGGGATATTATTTATCGGATCAGATTCAGATATCATGTAATGATATCTGTCGGATATCATTACATGATATCCGTCGGATATTGAATCAGATTTTTCTTTTCAGATTCAGATATCAGATGTAATAGTATCCGCTCCATATTCAATCCGTCTAATTTTCACCCCTCTAACGTTGCCCACTCCATTCCTCAAAAAAAAAAAAAACGTTGCCCACTCCATCGGCCGGCGGCCAACGACTCACTTAGTAAAGTAAGACCCGTGATCTGCAGTAGTATGCGTAATCTTCTGACCGTATCTCTTTTTTTAGCAGCTTCGGCAGCCAGCAATCGTCTCAATGCATAAGATACATGCCCACGTTTTCATTCACAGATGAGTTCTATATAAACAGCAGTACACTACGATAAGTCAAGTGTGGATCCGGTCCGTGTATCCCAGACCGTTCATAGTTGGGCAAGTGACGACAAACCGTGAGGCCCGAAGAAGTGGAGCTGCTATTAGATTCGAGTTTGGATCGGCGGCATCAATTCCTAGAGATTAGAACGTAAAACTTGCAGAATCTCTTGCCGCTGCTGCTTTCAGAGGGGTCCTATTTTTCATATACGGTTGAGTTTTGGTCACGGTGAAGCAATTTCCAAGTTTTAGGCGGCTTGTATGTTCGACCTTAGCAATCACTAGACAGTGGAGGGAGGGTTCACACTTCACACTTTAAACTTCAAACAAGAATCATGGCCCATTTTCTAACAAAAAGCAGTGACAAAATCAGGAACCAAAATTAGGTGGGGCCTCATGTGTCTATAAACTTTATATTTTCCTAAATAAATTTTAGAGAGTAATGGAAATACAGATCGAAAGAATATTATACGTATCTGATATTTAGCTCGTTAACATTGCATACTCTAGGATCCTTATACAACGGACGCCATGATAATACAAGATTTTCATCTATGTACGATGCCGCTAACTTTGCCCACCGAAACTGTCTTGTGACCTGTTCTGCACCTTCTTCATGTCTGGACCAACATGAACGAGATCCAAGAATGAGAATTTCGTACAACTACATGTGTCTTTCTCAGTTGGAGTGAGGGAAGAACTTATTTCCTCACAATTTGGAAAGTCGGTATGATCTAGGTTTGTTCTTACCGGAAAAGATTTAAGATTTTCGCAACCAAGGCAAGCCTAAGTTTTTGACCTCTGTAAATCAAGTTGCTAAAACTGTATTAACTAGAATAAAATTAGACAACATGATAAATATGTGGAGACTTTAAAATGCAAATGAATAAAGCATCTTAAATGCTTTTGTTCAAGTTAATCAACAACGGTATTGATTACCATGGATTGAAGATTTGAAGTTGTCGGGATGCAACTCATGTTTTGTGTTTTATTTTTATTGACGTTTCTTACTTCAAAGGACGTCCAACTTTCTCCACTAATTAAATAAATTATTCAAAATTGTTTAGACAATCCTCGTCATACATTATAAAAAGAGAAGACATAAATAAAACTGGTGTGATGACTTGTAGAGTTTGACAATTTTGGGACTATGCAAAGGTAATGAGAATATCAAGGAAAAGTCCGAGAAAGATAATGTAACAATTGGGGGTGTTATCCCTTATTCAAAATTATTATGGTGCTTTACTACCTATGGTAAACTATTTGATTAGTAAGAATAGAAAAATATTGGAACCCTCCTATGAATCTTAGCTTAGTAGATGGTAGTGAATTAGTATATAATGGTAGTAGTACTACAACATCAAATTCCACATGAAATAGTTGTTGTAGTTCTTTCCGAATTTTCTCACATGAGGAGGGTGGGTTGAACAAATATACATCGGGTTTAAATAAATTGAAACATGCTAGTCCTTTTGGAATCAACACCAAATAGTTGTGAGAGTGTCAGGGCCCACGTAAATCATCACCCTTTGTCGAGGGCAAGGAATTAGGTATATGTTCCTAATGCTAATGCCATTTTGATAGTATGGAAATAGGTATTTACTAGTATAACAATAAAAATTATGACAGATGCAATCATAGAAGTTTCAATGATATAATGAATGAATTAGATCATGAAACATGTGTAATCTCCACTTTTAAATGTGTCCTTGTATGCAATAATTTTTTTATTAGGTATGTGGAGGAGGTGCCCTTCATGTGGAACACAAGGAAAGTGGGTGTTTTCTAAAAAAATATGAAAAAGAAAATTTAGTGATAAAAGTGTAGGAAGTATATTTTGAAATTTTTCTAGCACAATCCATAAACTTAAATACATATTTATACAATTATTATTGTATTTTCATATACATATTTCTTGTATGTTAAAATCTTTCAGTGTTCTTTGGTCTAATATTGTTCAATTCTAAAGTGTGAAGGAACTACTTAACTGAAAATGGAGACTAAAGATCATGTGGACCTTTTTGGGACATAAAACTTCATGACTCGTTAGGGTTATTAGTGTATTGGGGGGCTTGAACAAAATAAAAACACACATACATGCTCGTGCACCACCCACATAGACTAGCTGGTTCCAAGTGTTGCATGCAACTATATTGTAATAAATAAAATTTCTTTTCTTTTTATTTCAATTTTAGATGCATTTAATATTATTGTATGGAGTCTGAATATCGCACAACAATTCATTGCCCTAATTGTCTTAGAAAATCAAGTCTTAAGCCACCCAATTTATTAATCCCTTGAATAACCTTCTAGACTTTTTTCCTTCTATGCCAATATGATCAAATTGACTTTAATATTCCACATCTGATTAAACCAATCAACAAGTAACAAAATTTAGGACAACAATGGCATTGTCTATAGTAGAAAAAAGAACCAGATGAACCCTATCTCTAGCCAATGCTTCCATGTGAGAAAGACCTAAGTAGGAACCAACACCATATCCCAGATAATTAAGGGGAGTTGTTGCACAGCTAGGAGATCACATTCAAGATTTCTATCTTGAGCTTTCTTTTGATGATGGCTATAAAGAGGGGGAGGCAACCTATGTTAGTTACAAGTAGAAGTTTAGCCAATGAAAGTTGTGTCCATCGGTTAAAAATGAAGTTATGATGCCCTTAGAACTCCTCATTATAGTGGGGATGGGATTACATTCAATATCTACATAGGTTTGATTGTTTTAGGCCAAACAAATACCATCATGCTTCTTAGTTAAACCAACAAAATTGCATCTAGAAACCTTTTTCCTGTCAATTTGTGTTTCCATTGTTTTGTTTCAAATACATTCCTTTCCCATTTTATGAACCAAAGAACCGTAAGAGAAGATGTGTTGATGGAGAGCCTTAGTCAAAGTTAAGCATCTATTAGTGTTGTAGTAAGAAGGCAGATGACACACTGGTCGCACTGGGACAACAATATAGGTTGTTTACCCAGGTATACTAGGTTCTCAGCCTAGTCCATTTGTGCTCCTAATCCTCAGAAGTTATCCCACAATTGATTGTGCAATTATTAATATCCCACTTACCAAATGATCACCTACTTATGTTGTAGAGAAACCTTTTCTTTCTCATGTATGACATTGTGGCATCTATGGGTTGCATGTCTATCATAGAATAATGATCAATGGTGGAAGAGGTTTATTTGAAGTCATAGATCATTTAACAAGGACAAGATATTTCCTTCATCTCAACTTTCTCTTCTCCCAATATACCTCATAATACTCCCACTACAAGAAAGTGTCAATGCTGATATCTTATCCTAGCACCATAGGTTTTGACGTTGTATAAGTGATATTTACTGACATATATAGTTGGTGTGGGTATATATTTACTTGCTTCCCCGTTGTAAGTTTGTCACTGGCCTAATCTTAGTCAATAATTTTTAAAGATATATATATATAGATTTATTTCTGACAGGATTGAAGGAAATTTTCAGGTAGCTATACAAAGTTGTGTAACATACTGAAATCTGGGCATTTTTGCCTTTTGGTCCTCTTTTTCATCTTTTCCATTCATTCCTATCTTCTTTGGCCTTTTTGTGTAATTTGTGGAGATTATGATGGTTATTGGATAAATGTTTCCCATATATTCTTAATATAGGGTTGTAAGCACAAATACCTCAGATAGACTTTAGATAATGGGCCTAAAGTGCAAATTGTACACTAAGCAATAAAAATAATAAGATATTTCGTCCTAAAACTTTCTAGCACTTCCTAGAATAAGAGAAATAAGAGAAAATCCGAATTTTATATAAAGGAGAAGATAAATGCAATAATTGGAAGTAATATGGGATTTAATGGATAAGAGAGGATAATGAGAAATACATTACACCAAAAATTATAATTGGAAACCCAAGAAGATAATTTGGATATCAATTTCTCTTTCTTGACTTAAAAGTTTCTTAATGGCCAAGTATCATCTAATTTGGATAATAAATAAATATATTAAAGCCTTTATTACAAGATAATGGGAAATAAGCAAATAAGGTGAAATAAAATATCTAATGTCCTCAAATTAGAAAATAACTCCAGATTCATAATCTAAACATAAAAATAAGCCTTTGGGCAAATTTGCATTTAATTTGGTCATTGTTTAATATTTTATTTTAATCTGGAGAGAGAAAATAATTTAAAGACCAAAAATATTAAATTTATGATGAAAAAAATTAATTAACACCAAAAACGTGTTCCTAACGTTTATTATTACTTGTAGACAAATTTTTATATTTTTATAAAGTTTCTAGATGCCTCTAATAAATTAAAAGGACAAATAAGTGATAAAATTTAAATGAATTAAATAAAATAATAAAAGTCTTCAAAAAATATATTAATGCTAAATTCGTGTTCTACATGTTAAACTAGACCTTTGGATGAATTTTGAATCAATTTGGAAAATATTTGATAAGAAGATAAATTAAGGAGAGAGAAAGTGTACAAAACTTTCAACTCATTATTTAAAATAATAAACAACTTCAAAAAATAGAAATAATGACAAATTCGTATTCACCATACTTAATATTAGTTATGGGTGAAGTTTTGTAATTTTTGGATAATCATAGAGTCATAAATAAATGAGGAACGAGAAAATGTGTTTTGAATTATTTAACACATTAAAGTTTCTCAAAAGGCAAAAATAATTTCATTTATTAATATTAGTTATGGGTGAAGTTTTGTAATTTTTGGATAATCATAGAGTCATAAATAAATGAGGAAAGATAAAATGTGTTTTGAATTATTTAACACATTAAAGTTTCTCAAAAGGCAAAAATAATTTCATATTTGGATTCTACGCGTCAAAATAAGTCAGAATATAAAATTTGGTAATTTTTGGATAACGTTTGAGCCTCCAAACAAGGAGAGAGAAAAACATTTAAATGAATGTGCCCTTTTAGTCGATTTTGAATAGGAGTCAAATATACAGCTGTGACTTTGGCACTAGATCTCGGCCGTTGGATCGCGATCTGTCGGTTCGCGGGCTTTCTTCTTCCTCGATCCGTTTTGGCAACAGGTTCATTGCTTTTCTAATTTTCAAATCCATATATCCGGAGATTTACTCGATAGATTTTGATGATTTTTGGTTCTTTGAATTGCTCGTGGAATTCCACACAGACACATTCCAAAATTTTTGCATTTTGACGATTATTCGGGGAACGCCCAAAGCTTGTGCCGCCTCCCTCTACCTTCACCTACCTAAACCCTAACTCAGTGTCCCTTGCCTATATATACCTAGGTCCCTAGGACCGCCATGACCTTAGCAACTCGCCTGTATCTTTGATTTCAGTTTTCATAGACGTCTTGACCACCTTCTAGCCGCTGAAGACCTCCAGTTTGCGGCACCCCTCACGCTTTGTTCCCTTCATCTTTGGTCCAATAGACTGCACCAGTACGTCCGAATTCTCCTTCTCTTTCTTTCGGTCTTGTTATTTTTTAGTACAGTCGAGAATTGGGTTTTTCCCCAAATCTAGTCGGTCGCTGCTTGCTGCTTCAAGCAGCAATGGCGCGGGGCTGGGGAAGGGGATGATCCCCACTCGGTTTATGATTTTACCCCCACTCGTTTCTTTGTTTCCTATGAATCTCGTTATGGGCAACTCCGTCTTTTCGCAGTACTTTGACTGGAGCGATTGACCAGCCAGGGCCAGGAAAAGGCGTGGGCCCGCCCCTCTGTCTCTATCTCTCGCTAGCTCTCTCTCTCTCACGTTGTGCCTACGTGGCACTCCCTTATTGGCCGAAGTAAAATAATTATTATAAATTATTCTAGTTGTCAAAAATTAAAAATAAATAGTGTTTTGAAATCAGGAGAATGAGATATATCTATTAAAAATATTTGCAAAGTTTGATTCTGATGTTTACGAAAAAGTATTTTTCGAGTGATTTAAATTACTGAAAAATCATGTAAATTAACCCTAAAAGTACATATCTTCAAAATATACAATGTTATATGTTATTTTGATCAGAAAACCCTAACTAAGATGATGGTGATGTTTTTAGAGTCTAAATCGATAGTTTGTGTAAAAATTCGATGGTTTTGAGGTTTTAAGCCTTTAATGAATATACATAGATCTAATACATGGATATAATGATGATCATATTAGGGAAAGTGGATCTGATCTCGTATGAAGGTTATGAAAAGTGGTTTTATGGATCTAATGATAAGGTATGTGCAATTCCTATTTATGTATGTGCATAATACACTTCAGTTGGGAATTATTTGTTCTATTACCTATGTTTCCATAATGAGGCTTATTTGCACCTTATATCCTATCTTCATGATTCTCTTGCTATACTTGCCTCATGATCAGTTTGGAATATTATTCTTCGGTCTTGGTACCCCACTGCTTTGTTCTATTTGATATTGTTGTTACTTGCCATCTATTCTAGAATGTTGATTTTATTAGACTTATTAACTAGTGTAGTGGTACTTGTATGTACAACCACCCATAGTTGGGGAATGTGTTATTTCTCCCCTAGGGAATGTGATACTCTCCCCCATACACAAAATGTGTGTAGGTGACTGGGAATGTGATACTCTCCCCTCACCCTTTTGGTTGAAGGTCCAGTAGGTGCCTCAACCTTACATAGTTAAGATAGTCAATATTAATCATACATGCTATCCTTTTGTGATATGTTGTTTATGGCAAGCATCTATTGAAATATTCTTTTATATATATGGCCTCATTCTCTTGATTGAATCATCATCTTATGATGACCCCTAGCCTAATTTTACATGCTTTTCTTATCTTGCCATCTTAGAATAGTTTTTGTAACACATACTTTTATTTTTCCTTCCCTCTTGCTGGGTACTTTCCCAACCACCCAGATGTGGTGCAAGGTGATGAATAGGACTCAAAGATCTTAGCATTGACATGGACTAGCTGATGGATATGTTGCTTGGAGACAAAAGTGGAGTAGTCTAGACTTCCCTCTACTTAGATCCTCTTTTTGTATAAAGCATGTACACCCATATTGGGGAAATTTTTATGTACACTTTATTTAAATTGAATATAGTCAAAATTTTATTTTCCGCTACTATCCCAATTGGATTTTGTTTACCATTATTATTAGTAGAGAGGTGGATTGATTTCACCTCTTTACAACATGGTATCAGAGCCAATGGTTGTCGAATCTTTGACTATTTCAGTTTGTCTCCTTAATTAGAACCCTAGACTTGCATAGTTTCCTTTAAGTGACATGTTTGCCTAGATTTGATCTACCTTGATGATAGGTTGACTTAGGAACCAATAGTTCCACATTAGAACCTTGATGAATAAAATCCTAAAATACTTATAATTAAAATATGCATAACTTGATGTTGTTTAGGTTTGCCTTTAGGCAACTATTAGGGTATGCAGTTGAAGCAAGGGTGTCTAGAAAGGATCAGGGTTTCGGGGGCTCGCAAAATTTTCGTCCGCACCACTAGCTTGGTATACGAGGACTCCCGTGCCCATATGATACCGGCCTGGCCTACGCTGATACGAATTGCCCGAAATAGTTTGCTTTTAGGCAATAGTGAACTTAGCTTCTCTGTTGTATATCTTTGGGAACCTTAGGTTTCAGGTGTTTGATAACCTTTGATTTGTTTGAGGATGGTTACCGAGATAATTTCTTATGTCCTTTGAACCTAGACCTTAGAGTTTGGGTGTTTGGAAAGATATCAGAGTGTGCAATGGAAGCATGATGGATCTTGAGAATGGTTCAGTTAGACTTATCCTTTAACCCTAGTGTAGTAGGTCAAACGCTTTAAGGGGTGGAGTATGGTTAGTTGATGATTTTTGAGTAGTTAGATTTCGAGGATGAAATCCTATTTAGGGGGATGGAACCCTATAACATGTTCAAGACTATCTAATCTATCTTTAGAAACCCTAACCTCATACTTAGGTGGTTATTGTGCTTGGATCTTTGGTTTTGACGAAACAAGATATAATCGTAACCCTAACGTGCTTGTTTATATATTAATGAACACATAATTATCATCTAAGGAATAAATCATATTTTTGAACCCTAATGAATATCCAATGCACATAATATGAATATAAATGCTAATTGTCAATAAGTAAGATGTTAATAATGTCATGAACCAATAAACCCTAATGATATGACGAGTAAGGTTATAATTCATAACTTAATGCATGCCAAGAAATGAATAAGTGCAATAAATTGTATGCACAAATACCTCAGTTAGACTTTAGATAATGGGCCTAAAGTGCAAATTGTACACTAAGCAATAAAAATAATAAGATATTTCGTCCTAAAACTTTCTAGCACTTCCTAGAATAAGAGAAATAAGAGAAAATCCGAATTTTATATAAAGGAGAAGATAAATGCAATAATTGGAAGTAATATGGGATTTAATAGATAAGAGAGGATAATGAGAAATACATTACACCAAAAATTATAATTGGAAACCCAAGAAGATAATTTGGATATCAATTTCTCTTTCTTGACTTAAAAGTTGATTAATGGCCAAGTATCATCTAATTTGGATAATAAATAAATATATTAAAGCCTTTATTACAAGATAATGGGAAATAAGTAAATAAGGTGAAATAAAATATCTAATGTCCTCAAATTAGAAAAATAACTCCAGATTCATAATCTAAACATAAAAATAAGCCTTTGGGCAAATTTGCATTTAATTTGGTCATTGTTTAATATTTTATTTTAATCTGGAGAGAGAAAATAATTTAAAGACCAAAAATATTAAATTTATGATGAAAAAAATTAATTAACACCAAAAACGTGTTCCTAACGTTTATTATTACTTGTAGACAAATTTTTATATTTTTATAAAGTTTCTAGATGCCTCTAATAAATTAAAAGGACAAATAAGTGATAAAATTTAAATGAATTAAATAAAATAATAAAAGTCTTCAAAAAATATATTAATGCTAAATTCGTGTTCTACATGTTAAACTAGACCTTTGGATGAATTTTGAATCAATTTGGAAAATATTTGATAAGAAGATAAATTAAGGAGAGAGAAAGTGTACAAAACTTTCAACTCATTATTTAAAATAATAAACAACTTCAAAAAATAGAAATAATGACAAATTCGTATTCACCATACTTAATATTAGTTATGGGTGAAGTTTTGTAATTTTTGGATAATCATAGAGTCATAAATAAATGAGGAACGAGAAAATGTGTTTTGAATTATTTAACACATTAAAGTTTCTCAAAAGGCAAAAATAATTTCATTTATTAATATTAGTTATGGGTGAAGTTTTGTAATTTTTGGATAATCATAGAGTCATAAATAAATGAGGAAAGATAAAATGTGTTTTGAATTATTTAACACATTAAAGTTTCTCAAAAGGCAAAAATAATTTCATATTTGGATTCTACGCGTCAAAATAAGTCAGAATATAAAATTTGGTAATTTTTGGATAACGTTTGAGCCTCCAAACAAGGAGAGAGAAAAACATTTAAATGAATGTGCCCTTTTAGTCGATTTTGAATAGGAGTCAAATATACAGCTGTGACTTTGGCACTAGATCTCGGCCGTTGGATCGCGATCTGTCGGTTCGCGGGCTTTCTTCTTCCTCGATCCGTTTTGGCAACAGGTTCATTGCTTTTCTAATTTTCAAATCCATATATCCGGAGATTTACTCGATAGATTTTGATGATTTTTGGTTCTTTGAATTGCTCGTGGAATTCCACACAGACACATTCCAAAATTTTTGCATTTTGACGATTATTCGGGGAACGCCCAAAGCTTGTGCCGCCTCCCTCTACCTTCACCTACCTAAACCCTAACTCAGTGTCCCTTGCCTATATATACCTAGGTCCCTAGGACCGCCATGACCTTAGCAACTCGCCTGTATCTTTGATTTCAGTTTTCATAGACGTCTTGACCACCTTCTAGCCGCTGAAGACCTCCAGTTTGCGGCACCCCTCACGCTTTGTTCCCTTCATCTTTGGTCCAATAGACTGCACCAGTACGTCCGAATTCTCCTTCTCTTTCTTTCGGTCTTGTTATTTTTTAGTACAGTCGAGAATTGGGTTTTTCCCCAAATCTAGTCGGTCGCTGCTTGCTGCTTCAAGCAGCAATGGCGCGGGGCTGGGGAAGGGGATGATCCCCACTCGGTTTATGATTTTACCCCCACTCGTTTCTTTGTTTCCTATGAATCTCGTTATGGGCAACTCCGTCTTTTCGCAGTACTTTGACTGGAGCGATTGACCAGCCAGGGCCAGGAAAAGGCGTGGGCCCGCCCCTCTGTCTCTATCTCTCGCTAGCTCTCTCTCTCTCACGTTGTGCCTACGTGGCACTCCCTTATTGGCCGAAGTAAAATAATTATTATAAATTATTCTAGTTGTCAAAAATTAAAAATAAATAGTGTTTTGAAATCAGGAGAATGAGATATATCTATTAAAAATATTTGCAAAGTTTGATTCTGATGTTTACGAAAAAGTATTTTTCGAGTGATTTAAATTACTGAAAAATCATGTAAATTAACCCTAAAAGTACATATCTTCAAAATATACAATGTTATATGTTATTTTGATCAGAAAACCCTAACTAAGATGATGGTGATGTTTTTAGAGTCTAAATCGATAGTTTGTGTAAAAATTCGATGGTTTTGAGGTTTTAAGCCTTTAATGAATATACATAGATCTAATACATGGATATAATGATGATCATATTAGGGAAAGTGGATCTGATCTCGTATGAAGGTTATGAAAAGTGGTTTTATGGATCTAATGATAAGGTATGTGCAATTCCTATTTATGTATGTGCATAATACACTTCAGTTGGGAATTATTTGTTCTATTACCTATGTTTCCATAATGAGGCTTATTTGCACCTTATATCCTATCTTCATGATTCTCTTGCTATACTTGCCTCATGATCAGTTTGGAATATTATTCTTCGGTCTTGGTACCCCACTGCTTTGTTCTATTTGATATTGTTGTTACTTGCCATCTATTCTAGAATGTTGATTTTATTAGACTTATTAACTAGTGTAGTGGTACTTGTATGTACAACCACCCATAGTTGGGGAATGTGTTATTTCTCCCCTAGGGAATGTGATACTCTCCCCCATACACAAAATGTGTGTAGGTGACTGGGAATGTGATACTCTCCCCTCACCCTTTTGGTTGAAGGTCCAGTAGGTGCCTCAACCTTACATAGTTAAGATAGTCAATATTAATCATACATGCTATCCTTTTGTGATATGTTGTTTATGGCAAGCATCTATTGAAATATTCTTTTATATATATGGCCTCATTCTCTTGATTGAATCATCATCTTATGATGACCCCTAGCCTAATTTTACATGCTTTTCTTATCTTGCCATCTTAGAATAGTTTTTGTAACACATACTTTTATTTTTCCTTCCCTCTTGCTGGGTACTTTCCCAACCACCCAGATGTGGTGCAAGGTGATGAATAGGACTCAAAGATCTTAGCATTGACATGGACTAGCTGATGGATATGTTGCTTGGAGACAAAAGTGGAGTAGTCTAGACTTCCCTCTACTTAGATCCTCTTTTTGTATAAAGCATGTACACCCATATTGGGGAAATTTTTATGTACACTTTATTTAAATTGAATATAGTCAAAATTTTATTTTCCGCTACTATCCCAATTGGATTTTGTTTACCATTATTATTAGTAGAGAGGTGGATTGATTTCACCTCTTTACAACATGGTATCAGAGCCAATGGTTGTCGAATCTTTGACTATTTCAGTTTGTCTCCTTAATTAGAACCCTAGACTTGCATAGTTTCCTTTAAGTGACATGTTTGCCTAGATTTGATCTACCTTGATGATAGGTTGACTTAGGAACCAATAGTTCCACATTAGAACCTTGATGAATAAAATCCTAAAATACTTATAATTAAAATATGCATAACTTGATGTTGTTTAGGTTTGCCTTTAGGCAACTATTAGGGTATGCAGTTGAAGCAAGGGTGTCTAGAAAGGATCAGGGTTTCGGGGGCTCGCAAAATTTTCGTCCGCACCACTAGCTTGGTATACGAGGACTCCCGTGCCCATATGATACCGGCCTGGCCTACGCTGATACGAATTGCCCGAAATAGTTTGCTTTTAGGCAATAGTGAACTTAGCTTCTCTGTTGTATATCTTTGGGAACCTTAGGTTTCAGGTGTTTGATAACCTTTGATTTGTTTGAGGATGGTTACCGAGATAATTTCTTATGTCCTTTGAACCTAGACCTTAGAGTTTGGGTGTTTGGAAAGATATCAGAGTGTGCAATGGAAGCATGATGGATCTTGAGAATGGTTCAGTTAGACTTATCCTTTAACCCTAGTGTAGTAGGTCAAACGCTTTAAGGGGTGGAGTATGGTTAGTTGATGATTTTTGAGTAGTTAGATTTCGAGGATGAAATCCTATTTAGGGGGATGGAACCCTATAACATGTTCAAGACTATCTAATCTATCTTTAGAAACCCTAACCTCATACTTAGGTGGTTATTGTGCTTGGATCTTTGGTTTTGACGAAACAAGATATAATCGTAACCCTAACGTGCTTGTTTATATATTAATGAACACATAATTATCATCTAAGGAATAAATCATATTTTTGAACCCTAATGAATATCCAATGCACATAATATGAATATAAATGCTAATTGTCAATAAGTAAGATGTTAATAATGTCATGAACCAATAAACCCTAATGATATGACGAGTAAGGTTATAATTCATAACTTAATGCATGCCAAGAAATGAATAAGTGCAATAAATTGTATGCACAAATACCTCAGTTAGACTTTAGATAATGGGCCTAAAGTGCAAATTGTACACTAAGCAATAAAAATAATAAGATATTTCGTCCTAAAACTTTCTAGCACTTCCTAGAATAAGAGAAATAAGAGAAAATCCGAATTTTATATAAAGGAGAAGATAAATGCAATAATTGGAAGTAATATGGGATTTAATAGATAAGAGAGGATAATGAGAAATACATTACACCAAAAATTATAATTGGAAACCCAAGAAGATAATTTGGATATCAATTTCTCTTTCTTGACTTAAAAGTTGATTAATGGCCAAGTATCATCTAATTTGGATAATAAATAAATATATTAAAGCCTTTATTACAAGATAATGGGAAATAAGCAAATAAGGTGAAATAAAATATCTAATGTCCTCAAATTAGAAAAATAACTCCAGATTCATAATCTAAACATAAAAATAAGCCTTTGGGCAAATTTGCATTTAATTTGGTCATTGTTTAATATTTTATTTTAATCTGGAGAGAGAAAATAATTTAAAGACCCAAAATATTAAATTTATGATGAAAAAAATTAATTAATGTAAAAAACGTGTTCCTAACATTTATTATTACTTGTAGACCAAGTTTTATATTTTTAGAAAGTTTCTAGATGCCTCTAATAAATTAAAAAGACAAATAAGTGATAAAATTTAAATGAATTAAATAAAATAATAAAAGTCTTCAAAAAATATATTAATGCTAAATTCGTGTTCTACATGTTAAACTAGACCTTTGGATGAATTTTTAATCAATTTGGAAAATATTTGATAAGAAGATAAATTAAGGAGAGAGAAAGTGTACAAAACTTTCAACTCATTATTTAAAATAATAAACAACTTCAAAAAATAGAAATAATGACAAATTCGTATTCACCATACTTAATATTAGTTATGGGTGAAGTTTTGTAATTTTTGGATAATCATAGAGTCATAAATAAATGAGGAACGAGAAAATGTGTTTTGAATTATTTAACACATTAAAGTTTCTCAAAAGGCAAAAATAATTTCATTTATTAATATTAGTTATGGGTGAAGTTTTGTAATTTTTGGATAATCATAGAGTCATAAATAAATGAGGAAAGATAAAATGTGTTTTGAATTATTTAACACATTAAAGTTTCTCAAAAGGCAAAAATAATTTCATATTTGGATTCTAAGCGTCAAAATAAGTCAGAATATAAAATTTGGTAATTTTTGGATGACGTTTGAGCCTCCAAACGAGGAGAGAGAAAAACATTTAAATGAATGTGCCCTTTTAGTCGATTTTGAATAGGAGTCAAATATACAGCTGTGACTTTGGCACTAGATCTCGGCCGTTGGATCGCGATCTGTCGGTTCGCGGGCTTTCTTCTTCCTCGATCCGTTTTGGCAACAGGTTCATTGCTTCTCTAATTTTCAAATCCATATATCCAGAGATTTACTCGATAGATTTTGATGATTTTTGGTTCTTTGAATTTCTCGTGGAATTCCACACAGACACATTCCAAAATTTTTGCATTTTGACGATTATTCGGGGAACGCCCAAAGCTTGTGCCGCCTCCCTCTACCTTCACCTACCTAAACCCTAACTCAGGGTCCCTTGCCTATATATACCTAGGTCCCTAGGACCGCCATGACCTTAGCAACTCGCCTGTATCTTTGATTTCAGTTTTCATGGACGTCTTGACCACCTTCTAGCCGCCGAAGACCTCCAGTTTGCGACACCCCTCACGCTTTGTTCCCTTCATCTTTGGTCCAATAGACTGCACCAGCAGGTCCGAATTCTCCTTCTCTTTCTTTCGGTCTTGTTATTTTTTAGTACAGTCGAGAATTGGGTTTTTCCCCAAATCTAGTCGGTCGCTGCCTGCTGCTTCAAGCAGCAATGGCGCGGGGCTGGGGAAGGGGATGATCCCCACTCGGTTTACGATTTTACCCCCACTCGTTTATTTGTTTCCTATGAATCTCGTTATGGGCAACTCCGTCTTTTCGCAGTACTTTGACTGGAGCGATTGACCAGCCAGGGCCAGGAAAAGTCGTGGGCCCGCCCCTCTGTCTCTATCTCTCGCTAGCTCTCTCTCTCTCACGTTGTATCTACGTGGCAATCCCTAATTGGCTGAAGTAAAATAATTATTATAAATTATTCTAGTTGTCAAAAATTAAAAATAAATAGTGTTTTGAAATCAGGAGAATGAGATATATCTATTAAAAATATTTGCAAAGTTTGATTCTGATGTTTACGAAAAAGTATTTTTCGAGTGATTTAAATTACTGAAAAATCATGTAAATTAACCCTAAAAGTACATATCTTCAAAATATACAATGTTATATGTTATTTTGATCAGAAAACCCTAACTAAGATGATGGTGATGTTTTTAGAGTCTAAATCGATAGTTTGTGTAAAAATTCGATGGTTTTGAGGTTTTAAGCCTTTAATGAATATACATAGATCTAATACATGGATATAATGATGATCATATTAGGGCAAGTGGATCTGATCTCGTATGAAGGTTATGAAAAGTGGTTTTATGGCTCTAATGATAAGGTATGTGCAATTCCTATTTATGTATGTGCATAATACACTTCAGTTGGGAATTATTTGTTCTATTACCTATGTTTCCATAATGAGGCTTATTTGCACCTTATATCCTATCTTCATGATTCTCTTGCTATACTTGCCTCATGATCAGTTTGGAATATTATTCTTCGGTCTTGGTACCCCACTGCTTTGTTCTATTTGATATTGTTGTTACTTGCCATCTATTCTAGAATGTTGATTTTATTAGACTTATTAACTAGTGTAGTGGTACTTGTATGTACAACCACCCATAGTTGGGGAATGTGTTATTTCTCCCCTGGGGAATGTGATACTCTCCCCCATACACAAAATGTGTGTAGGTGACTGGGAATGTGATACTCTCCCCTCACCCTTTTGGTTTAAGGTCCGGTAGGTGCCTCAACCTTACATAGTTAAGATAGTCAATATTAATCATACATGCAATCCTTTTGTGATATGTTTTTTATGGCAAGCATCTATTGAAATATTCTTTTATATATATGGCCTCATTCTCTTGATTGAATCATCATCTTATGATGACCCCTAGCCTAATTTTACATGCTTTTCTTATCTTGCCATCTTAGAATAGTTTTTGTAACACATACTTTTATTTTTCCTTCCCTCTTGCTGGGTACTTTCCCAACCACCCAGATGTGGTGCAAGGTGATGAATAGGACTCAAAGATCTTAGCATTGACATGGACTAGCTGATGGATATGTTTCTTGGAGACAAAAGTGTAGTAGTCTAGACTTCCCTCTACTTAGATCCTCTTTTTGTATAAAACATGTACACCCATATTGGGGAAATTTTTATGTACACTTTATTTAAATTGAATATAGTCAAAATTTTATTTTCTGCTACTATCCCAATTGGATTTTGTTTACCATTATTATTAGTAGAGAGGTGGATTGATTTCACCTCTTTACAACATGTTATCAGAGCCAATGGTTTTCGAATCTTTGACTATTTCAGTTTGTCTCCCTAATTAGAACCCTAGACTTGCATAGTTTCCTTTAAGTGACATGTTTGCCTAGATTTGATCTACCTTGATGATAGGTTGACTTAGGAACCAATAGTTCCACATTAAAACCTTGATGAATAAAATCCTAAAATACTTATAATTAAAATATGCATAACTTGATGTTGTTTAGGTTTTCCTTTAGGCAACTATTAGGGTATGTAGTTGAAGCAAGGGTGTCTAGAAAGGATCAGGGTTTCGGGGGCTGGCAAAATTTTCATCCGCACCACTAGCTTGGTATACGAGGACTCCCGTGCCCATATGATACTGGCCTGGCCTACGCTGATACGAATTGCCCGAAATAGTTTGCTTTTAGGCAATAGTGAACTTAGCTTCTCTGTTGTATATCTTTGGGAACCTTAGGTTTCAGGTGTTTGATAACCTTTGATTTGTTTGAGGATGGTTACCGAGATAATTTCTTATGTCCTTTGAACCTAGACCTTAGAGTTTGGGTGTTTGGAAAGATATCAGAGTGTGCAATGGAAGCATGATGGATCTTGAGAATGGTTCAGTTAGACTTATCCTTTAACCCTAGTGTAGTAGGTCAAACGCTTTAAGGGGTGGAGTATGGTTAGTTGATGATGTTTGAGTAGTTAGATTTCGAGGATGAAATCCTATTTAGGGGGATGGAACCCTATAACATGTTCAAGACTATCTAATCTATCTTTAGAAACCCTAACCTCATACTTAGGTGGTTACTGTGCTTGGATCTTTGGTTTTGACGAAACAAGATATAATCGTAACCCTAACGTGCTTGTTTATATATTAATGAACACATAATTATCATCTAAGGAATAAATCATATTTTTGAACCCTAATGAATATGCAATGCACATAATATGAATATAAATGCTAATTGTCAATAAGTAAGATGTTAATAATGTCATGAACCAATAAACCCTAATGATATGACGAGTAAGGTTATAATTCATAACTTAATGCATGCCAAGAAATGAATAAGTGCAATATAATGGTCATGTTGACCTAAACCCTAAGTTGTAATATCTAACCCTAATCTATACATCTTTAATGCCTTTGATGATACATTAATGATGTTAAGAGCCATAATCAGTTAACATACTTTGATACACATAAATGATATATATGATCATCTAATCACATATTAATTAAGTCATCAATATGAATGCATGTGACCTTGTTAACTAATATACATGTTATTAGTCACTTAATGTGAATCAAATCATTAATGTGACATATGTTCCACCTTGATCATTAAAATACATATAATGGATTCATTTGAATATGAGATGATTGGAATTCACATAAATGTGCAAAATCAATATATAATATAAATGAATAAATATGAATAATGATTAATGATGACATTAATGTGAGCAATAAAGATAATGTGACATTGTGACAACGTTAATATGAATATAAGTAACTAATGTGACATTAATTGAAATAATTGTATGCTTAACGACAAATTCGATAGAATGTATTATATTCATGTAAAATAATTTGTTATAATTAATAAAGTGATAATATGAGGATAAGGAAGTATAAATCTGAGTTATTAAGGAAAATGATAAAATATAAAAATGAATGTGGAGATAATTGAGTAAACTCTAATTGCACATAATAATAAAATATAATTCACTTTGGAAACTAAGTGAGTGTGACATGACATAATTAAAATAATGATGACAATGTGTTATCATAATGAATATATTGTTAATAAGTCAAAAATGTAAATAAAGTTAAATCTCTTAAAAAGAATATCTTAATAATGGACCCTAGGTGATCCTTGAGAACCCAACCTATGTTGAGCTTATGTGAAGTTTCTAAACCCTTAGGTGTAGTTGAAGTATAAGTTTTGGTGGAAGTTGTATAGTTGGAGGAACAACCTGAAGTTTTGTAATGTGAGGTTGCGCACTCACCCTTCCCTAATTGCTAGTGATTTCGGGGACGAAATCCTCTTTAAGGGGTGGAGTGTTGTAACATACTGAAATCTGGGCATTTTTGCCTTTTGGTCCTCTTTTTCATCTTTTCCTTTCATTCCTATCTTCTTTGGCCTTTTTGTGTAATTTGTGGAGATTATGATGGTTATTGGATAAATGTTTCCCATATATTCTTAATATAGGGTTGTATGCACAAATACCTCAGTTAGACTTTAGATAATGGACCTAAAGTGCAAATTGTACACTAAGCAATAAAAATAATAAGATATTTCGTCCTAGAACTTTCTAGCACTTCCTAGAATAAGAGAAATAAGTGAAAATCCGAATTTTATATAAAGGAGAAGATAAATGCAATAATTGGAAGTAATATGGGATTTAATGGATAAGAGACGATAATGAGAAATATATTACACCAAAAATTATAATTGGAAACCCAAGAAGATAATTTGGATATCAATTTCGTTTTCTTGACTTAAAAGTTGCTTAATGGCCAAGTATCATCTAATTTGGATAATAAATAAATATATTAAAGCCTTTATTACAAGATAATGGGAAATAAGCAAATAAGGTGAAATAAAATATCTAATGTCCTTACATTAGAAAAATAACTCCAGATTCATAATCTAAACATAAAAATAAGCCTTTGGGAAATTTTGCATTTAATTTGGTCAATTTTTAACATTTTATTTTAATCTGGAGAGAGAAAATAATTTAAAGACCAAAAATATTAAATATATGATGAAAAAAATTAATTAATGCCAAAAATGTGTTCCTAACGTTTATTATTACTTGTAGACCAATTTATATTTTTAGAAAGTTTCTAGATGCCTCTAATAAATTAAAAGGACAAATAAGTGATAAAATTTAAATGAATTAAATAAAATAATAAAAGTCTTCAAAAAAATATATTAATTCCAAATTCGTGTTCTACATGTTAAAATAGACCTTTGGATGAATTTTGAATCAATTTGTAAAATATTTGATGAGAAGATAAATTAAGGAGAGAGAAAGTGTACAAAACATTCCACTCATTATTTAAAATAATAAACAACTTCAACAAATGGAAATAATGACAGATTCGTATTCTCATACTTAATATTAGTTATGGGTGAAGTTTTGTAATTTTTGGATAATCATATAGTCATAAATAAATGAAGAAAGAGAAAATGTGTTTTGAATTATTTAATACATTAAGTTTCTCAAAAGGCAAAAATAACTTCATATTTGGATTCTACGCATCAAAATAATTCAGAATATAAAATTTGGTAATTTTTGGATAATGTTTGAGCCTCCAAACAAGGAGAGATAAAAACATTTAAATGAATATGCCCTTTTAGTCGATTTTGAATAGAGTCAAATATACAACTATGATTTTGGCACTAGATCTCGGCCTTGGATCGTGATCTGTCGGTTCGTGGGCTTTCTTCTTCCTCGATCCATTTTGGCAACATGTTCATTGCTTCTCTAATTTTCAAATCCATATATCTGGAGATTTACTCGATGGATTTTGATGATTTTTGGTTCTTTGAATTGCTCGTGGAATTCCGCACAGACACGTTCCAAAATTTTTGCATTTGGACGATTATTCGGGGAACGCTCAAAGCTTGTGCCGCCTCCCTCTACCTTCACCTACCTAAACCCTAACTCGGGGTCCCTTGCCTATATATACCTAGGTCCCTAGGACCGCCATGACCTTAGCAACTCGCCAGTATCTTTGATTTCAGTTTTCATGGACGTCTTGACCACCTTCTAGCCGCCGAAGACCTCCAGTTTGCAGCACCCCTCACACTCTGTTCCCTTCATCTTTGGTCCAATAGACTGCACCAGCAGGTCCGAATTCTCCTTCTCTTTCTTTCAGTCTTGTTATTTTTGAGTATGGTCGAGAATTGGGTTTTTCCCCAAATCTAGCCGGCCGCTGCCTGCTGCTTCGAGCAGCAATGGCGCGGGGCTGGGGAAGGGGATGATCCCCACTCGGTTTACGATTTTACCCCCACTCGTTTCTTTGTTTCCTATGAATCTCGTTATGGGCAACTCCGTCTTTTTGGAGTACTTTGACTGGAGTGATTGACCAGCCAGTTGGGTGTAGGGTCGGCCGCCCATTGGGCCAGGCAAAGGCATGGGCCCGCCCCTCTGTCTCTATCTCTCACTAGCTCTCTCTCTCACGATGTGCCTACGTGGCACTCCCTGATTGGCCGAAGTAAGATTATTCTTATAAATTATTGTAGTTGTCAAAAAATTAAAATAAATAGTGTTTTGAAATCAGGAGAATGAGATCTATCTATTAAAAATATTTGCAAAGTTTGATTCTGATGTTTACGAAAAAGTGTTTTTCGAGTGATTTAAATTACTTAAAAATCATGTAAATTAACCCTAAAAGTACATATCTTCAAAATATACAATGTTATATGTTATTTTGATCAGAAAACCCGAACTAAGATGATGGTGATGTTTTTAGAGTTTAAATCGATAGTTTATGGATAAAGTCGATGGTTTTGAGGTTTTAAGCCTTTAATGAATATACATTGATCTAATACATGGATATAATGATGATCATATTAGGGCAAGTGGATCTGATCTCGTATAAAGGTTATGAAAAGTGGTTTTATGTCTCTAATGATAAGGTATGTGCAATTCTTATTTATGTATGTGCATAATACACTTCAATTGGGAATTATTTGTTCCATTACCTATGTTTCCATAATGAGGCTTATTTGCACCTTATATCCTATCTTCATGATTCTCTTGCTATACTTGCCTCATGGTCAGTTTGGAATATTATTCTTGGGTCTTGATACCCCACTGCTTTGTTCTATTTCATATTGCTGTTACTTGCCATCTATTCTAGCATGTTGATTTTATTAGACTTATTAACTAGTGTAGTGGTACTTGTATGTACAACCACCCATAGTTGGGGAATGTGTTATTTCTCCCCTAGGGAATGTGATTCTCTCCCCCCACACACAAAATGTATGTAGGTGACTGGGAATGTGATACTCTCCCCTAACCCTTTTGGTTGAAGGTCCGGTAGGTGCCTCAACCCTACATAGTTAAGATAGTCAATATTAATCATACATGCAATCCTTTTGTGATATGTTGTTTATGGAAAGCATCTATTGAAATATTCTTTTA
Organism: Alisma plantago-aquatica; assembly: GCA_963693085.1. Taxonomy (NCBI): domain Eukaryota; kingdom Viridiplantae; phylum Streptophyta; class Magnoliopsida; order Alismatales; family Alismataceae; genus Alisma; species Alisma plantago-aquatica. The sequence continues at coordinate 403,171,502 of OY856410.1, forward strand.
TATATATGGCCTCATTCTCTTGATTGAATCATCATCTTATGATGACCCCTAGCCTACTTTTACATGCTTTTCTTATCTTGCCATCTTAGAACAGTTTTTGTAACACATACTTTTATTTTTCCTTCCCTCTTGCTGGGTGCTTTCCCAACCACCCAGATGTGGAGCAAGGTGATGAATAGGACTCGAAGATCTTAGCATTGACATGGACTAGCTGATGGATATGTTGCTTGGAGACAAAAGTGGAGTAGTCTAGACTTCTCTCTACTTAGATCCTCTTTTTGTATAAAGCATGTACACCCATATTGGGGAAATGTTTATGTATACTTTATTTAAATTGAATATTGTCACGGGTTAACAACCTAACTCCACTGTACACCTCAGGCGCCAACATAAGGCGTACAATAGAGTTAAAATTGCCCGTCCCTGAGTGGATCAAACACATGAATATATAAATGCACCGAATAAAAAGCTTCCATACATAAACCAAAAGTGTTCATTACATAGGGGCCCGAAGGCATAGGAGTTCTACAGAAGAAACTTAATACATGAGAAACTAATACAGAAGAAAAAGAAACATAATCTAAGAGTCCCATTTAGCTTTAGCATCCCCATGATAGATCCGATTTTTGTGAGCCAGCATATAGAGTAGCAACATCATCTTTCTTTCATCATAAGCATCATAAGCAGAAGGTACCTATAAAACATATACAATTGGTACGCGTCAGCACAATATATAAGTATATTGTACTGAGTACGCCTACGCGTCATTTGATTTACCTCTTTCACACTTGGCAATAAGGATAAAAGTAAACTTGGCAGTAATAAGCAATTACAACAATATATCCATATTAAGGAAGAGTTTATTAACAACATCAACATGTATCTTTTAAACATATTTCCCCATTATGTCTACCATGCATTTGCCACCAAAGGGAATAATGCACCATCTCAGCTGCCAAAGAGTATGAGATGTAAGGCCTTATGATCTACTACTCAAGAGTGAGATCATTGTACAAACGTGATCTGCTACCAAAGAGAATGATCACTTTCCAAGCACCATGCTACCAAAGAGAATTAGTGCTTTCACATGATGGGGCATATATATTATGTTTGCAGGTGTTATAACTTACATATACAAAATTCAGATAATTCATTAAAACCATACAATAACAAGTCATTTAAGCATCATACAAGACATTCATTTCATTCAATATCTTATGCCAAGTGTCCTACATATTCATATATCTCAAGCATTAAGTATAGTAGGCCAAAAGGAGGTAATGGCGTACCTTCTACTCAGAAGTGGGGAGTCCAGAGATGCTCCTCACTGGTACCTTTGATTTCCTGAAATTATTGGAGATTTGGTATTTATTAGATATATTGTTTGAATTACACATATTCTAAAGAGTATATAAAAGGGCCCTTTATAGATTTGGAGTCATGAGATTAGAGTATGGGTCTTAGAGTATGGAGTTGAGTCCAAGATTATTACTGTCACATCAGAGTAGGATCATAAAGTCAGAATCAAGGTCTAAAGATCATATTAATTAATTATGCACATTTTGGTAGGTCAAAATAGGGAAATGAGTGATAAATAGGTTTTATTGGTGATTGAGCCATAATAAAAGGATCTGATCATTTCATGATGATATAGATGCAAAAAGATGATGATCACAGGTTTTTGGTAATTTAAACAGATTCGAGTATTTTCTAATTAATTAATCAAGATATGAACATATTTAAACATGAGGATTTACTTGAGTCATATCTAGGGTCAACAGATGTCAAAATCGTGATCCTCGTATTTTTCTGATCAAAATGGAGTATTTATTCGTATTTTTCTGACACTCCTACTATTTTCTACGAATTTCCCAAGATTAGGTCAGAAACTGAAATTCGAATTGATAAAAGAAGAAAAAGGAAAAGCGTGGACCGTTGGATGTTTGGATCCAACGGTCGAGATTGCGCGTGTATGCGTTCCAGACGGCTGAGGTGGGTCAAGAGCTGCTTACTTGGCGAACTGTGGTTCGTCCACCTGGACCCGCGCGATTGGTCCAACTAAGCCAAGCGGGTCCTCCTCCTCCTTGCTCCTCTCACGAACAGCAGGTAAGGGAAGTGGACTCCGGCGAGCTCGAGCGGAGGCGGTGCTCGTCCTTGCGTGAGAAAGGGGTCGGGTTCACCTTCGGGAGACGGATCCGGACTCGGGCGGTTAGCTTGCAGGTCGCAGCTCCCCGCGAGATGCTGGGTCGACCAAGATTCCGGCGAGGTGTAGAGCTCGCGGCGGAGGGTGAAGGAAGAGGGAGGAGCAGGCGATGAATCTTCAAGGTGAGGGGCCGCCAAGGTAGGTGGAGGTGCCTCGGAGCTTTGGGTGTACCCAATTGGGGACGAGCAGGCCGGTAGGAGCCTCGTCCAGCAGCTCGACGGCGACGGATAGACTGGAAGGGGGAAAGCTTGAGGATGGAGCGATGCCGGCTTGCTTCGGGCAAATTGGAGGGAGGGGTGAACTAAAGAGGTGTCAGCGGAGGTACGAGGGGGTTTAAGTAGGCACGAGGTTGGTTGAGGAGTGTATGCCCAATTGGGCTCAGCCGCGGTTGGAGACGGGGACTCACTGGTGAGGTCGTGCGAGGAGATGTTCTCGCTTCTGGAGGTCGTGCGAGGGATCAGCGAGTTCGTGGAGGCGAGGGGAGTCCATTCCCGTGGTCAGTTTCGTGCTACATGGATTAGAACAAGGGGGAGTCGTCGGTGTAGTGGGATCGTGGCTGTGGCCACGACATCCCGGGTCAGGCGGAGGTTAGGGACGACCGGATGGCCGTCCGATCCTTGGGCGCGCCATCCTACGGTCGTGGATAGCTCGCGAGAGGAGGTCCGCGGATTGCTGACGTCAGCACCGCGTGACAAAGAAATCAAAATGAAATCATAGGTTAAATGATTTGAATCGTGACAATTATTAGGTAAACCTTAGTCAAAACTTGTAAAAATCATAGAGGGAGCTAGGAATGTCCAAATGACATGAAATTTGGACCATAGCTTCACCATAGCATACCCCACATGTTGGTAAAGTTTGGGATCGAGATTCCTATCATTGAAAGACTAACTAATTTTTAAGAGAATTAGGGTTTTTAAGATATACTGATGATTAAAGGAACAAAGTATAAAAGAATTAGAAAAAATCACTTTATCACATCCTACTCACCTTAAAAGAAATTTTGTCCTCAAAATTAAACTGGAGGAAAGAGGTGAGGAAAACGTCGCTCCATGTCTGCTCGTAGCTCCCAGGTGGCATCTTCTGCACCGTGATGGTTCCACTGTACCTTCACCATCGGAATCTGCTTGTTCCTGAGCTCCTTTACCCTAGAGTCGAGAATCTTTGTAGGTTGTTCTGGGTAAGAGAGATTCTCCCGTAACTCAAGAGGCTCGTGATTCAGCACATGACTATCATCCTTCACATACTGTTTCAAGTTGGATACATGAAAGACATTATGCATCATGCTGTACTGCGGAGGAAGAGCAAGTCGATAAGCACATTCGCCAATGCGCTCCAAAACTTCAAAAGGACCCACATATCTCGGACTAAGCTTCCCTTTGTTCTTGGCTATGGCACGGATAGGTCTGATCTTCAAGAATACATAGTCGCCATCATTAAACTGTCTGTCTGATCTGCGTGCATCAGCATACGACTTCTGACGATCCTGGGCCCGTTTCAACCTCTACTTGATCAAAGACACCTTATCTGCATATAATTGTAACTCCTCGGACTTTAGCATCTTCCTTTCCCCAACTTCATCCCAATGGAGAGGGGATCTACATGGCCTACCATAGAGATCTTCATAGGGTGGCATATCAATACTAGATTGATAGCTATTATTGTAAGCGAACTCTGCTAATGGAAGGTAGTAATCCCAAGATCCTCCCCAATCTAAGACACATGCTCTGAGAAGATCTTCTAAGATTTGGATAGTACGTTCTGACTGGCCATCAGTTTGGGGATGATATGCTGTGCTGAAGTTCAACTGTGTGCCCAGTTCATTCTGCACCTGCTTCCATAAATGTGATGTGAACTTTGGATCTCGATCTGAAACTATCGAAACTGGTACTCCATGCAGTCGTACAATCTCCTTTATATACAACTCAGCAAGCTCAGGAACTTTATTCGTAGTCCGCATAGGTAAGAAATGTGCAGACTTGGTCAACCGGTCTACTATGACCCAAACCGCATCATGACCCTTCCTGGTCCTGGGTAGTCCCACCACGAAATCCATGGTGATATTTTCCCATTTCCATTCAGGAATTGGTAAGGGTTGCAATAGACCACCGGGACGTTGGTGCTCGGCCTTAATCTGCTGGCAAGTGAGACACTTAGAGATAAACTCAGCAATATCATTCTTCATACCCCTCCACCAAAAGTGTCTCTGCAGGTCCTTATACATCTTAGTAGATCCAGGATGTATGGAATACTTAGACCCATGTGCCTCTTGCAGGATACACTTCTTAATCTCTGACTCTTCAGGTACCCACATCCTATGCTTGTACCTTAGTCCACCGTCCATACCAACAGATAGATGTGTCTGGGGCTTTGCCACAAGAGCTGTCATCTCCTCCAAACTAGGGCTGTTCTTTTGAGATATCAGGAGTTCAGAAAGAAGACTATGAATAATATTGATGTTCGCCAAAATAATAGAGCTAGATTCTTCTTGAGATGACCCAGAAGATGAAGGTTCCAGATGCATTGATGCACAAATCGACTTCTTACGACTAAGGGCATCAGCTACTACATTGGCTTTGCCTGGATGATATGCAATAGTGAAATCGTAATCTTTAAGATACTCCAACCATCTCCTCTGTCGAAGATTGAGATCTTTCTGAGTCAAGAGGTATTTGAGACTTTTATGGTCTGTGAATATATCAAAAGTAGCACCATACAGATAATGTCTCCAGATTTTGAGAGCATAGACAATGGCAGCTAATTCCAAATCGTGAGTTGGATAATTGACCTCATTAGGTTTCAACTGTCTAGAGGCATAGGCAACAACTTTACCGTCTTGCATGAGGATACAACCCAGACCCATTTTAGAAGCATCAGAATAAATTACAAAGCCATCATTCCCAGAAGGTAGGGTCAAAACAGGAGCAGAAGTCAAGAGAGATTTCAATTCTTGGAAACTAGCTTCACACTCAGGAGTCCAAACGAATTTTGCATCTTTTCTGGTAAGTTTAGTCATGGGTAGGGCTATTTTACTGAAATTAAGGATGAAGCGACGGTAATAGCCAGCTAGGCCAAGAAAGCTACGAATTTCGGAAGCATTGGTAGGGGCTTTCCAATCAAGGACAGCTAGAACTTTGGCAGGGTCAACAGAAATTTTCCCACCCGAAATGACATGGCCAAGAAACATGACTTGGTCAATCCAAAACTCACATTTAGATAATTTAGCATACAATTTCTGGGCTCTCAAAACATCAAGGATTTTCTGGAGATGTTCACGATGTTGATCAACAGAATTTGAATATATAAGAATGTCATCAATGAAAACCACCAGAAAGCTGTCAAGGAATGGCTGGAAGACAGTGTTCATCAGGTTCATAAACACTCCAGGAGCATTAGTCAAGCCAAAAGGCATCACCATGAATTCATAATGTCCATATCTAGTTCTGAAAGCTGTCTTTGGAATATCACAATCTTTTACTCGTAATTGATGATAACCTGATCTAAGGTCAATCTTGGAGAACACAGTGGCAGTACGAAGCTGGTCAAACAAGTCATCAATTCTTGGAAGGGGATATTTATTTTTAACGGTGGCTTGGTTGATCATGCGATAATCAATACACATTCGCATTGACCCATCTTTCTTTTTGACAAAAAGGACAGGAGCACCCCAAGGAGAAGTACTAGGACGGATGAAGCCTTTATCAAGGAGTTCCTCTAGTTGTTTCTTGAGCTCTGCAAGCTCGGCAGGTGCCATCCTATAAGGTGCCTTAGAGACTGGTGCGGTGCCCGGTGCTAACTCAATTGAGAACTCAATCTCACGATCTGGAGGCAGCCCTGGAAGCTCCTCAGGAAAAACATCCGGGTAATCTCTCACCACATCCAAGCTCTCTATAGGTCTCACCTTAGGATCAGGCATGGATACAACAGCAAGATAGGCTCTACATCCTTTGGCTATCAAAGTTTCAGCTTTAAGAGAAGAGATAATCATATTTCGGTGTCTTTCTTTTCTCCCGGAGATAGTCAAAGGTTTTGAATTGGGTGCACAAAAGATTACTTTCTTGCCTCGGCAATCAAGCATAACAAAGTTGGAAAAGAGCCAATCCATCCCCAAAATTAGATCAAAATCTTCCATATCAAGAAGGATAAAAGCAGATTGAAATTTATGACCACCAAAAGAAAAAGGCAAGGTTTTGGTTTTCTGAAGAGAAGTATAAATTTTGCCACTGGGAGTTGTCACATCCAAGATATAACCTAGATCATTGATCTCGAACTTGAGCATGGAAGCAAGATTTCTAGATATGAAAGTATGTGTTGATCCTGAATCGAATAGGGCCACAACAGGATGATCTTGGAGACATATCATACCTACATTATGATTTTATACGAGATCATGGTTTTCAAAGATTTATTACAATAAAGAAATTTCAACATTATTACCTTCAATCAGACGGTTATCATTGACTTTAGCTTCCTCTGCATCAATTGCAAAGACTCGGCCCTGACGATGTTCTGGCTGAGCCTGAGCTATCGGGACAGCTGGTTGAGCAGGTGGAGCTCCAGGCTGAGGTAATGGGGCAGGACGATTCTGAGGTGCCCCTTGGACCAGATTTGGACAATTATACCTCATATGCCCTTCATTCTTGCAGTAGTAACACACTGGTTTCTCAAACCTGCATTTTCCTGGGTGTACTCCTCCACAGTTTCTGCACCGAAAATGATTTGATGATATTCCCTTAGTTGGTCCTCCTCGGCCTCGACCTCCCCTGTTTGGTCCTCCTCGGTGTGATTGACCTCGATGGTGATTTCCTCCTCCTCTGCCCATGCCATGGCTGTTAGGCTTCTTCTTATCATTTTCCTTCTCCTTACCCTTGGTGATGCATGCATCGGTTAGACCCAAGTATCTCAAGCTTGGTGCTTTGCTTTTTCCTAAGGTTCTCTCTTGGGTAAGGGCATTGTTGATGGCAGCTTCAAAGGTAAGATGGGTGGAGGTGCAAAGGTGAACTTTGATTTCTTGGTTAAGGCCATCTATGAAGTGTTCAATCTTTTCATCTTCATCAAGGTTGCGAGCATGACGCTCTAGGAGTCTAAAGGCCCTAACATAGTCAACAACAGACAGGTTTCCTTGGGTGAGGTTATTGAACTGTTTCTTCTTCTCCTTCCTAGCTGATATAGGCATGAAACGGTTGGTAAAGATCCCCTTAAACTCCTCCCAACCTATGGGGGCATCTGGAAGTTCTCGTGTATGGTAATAATTTTCCCACCACAACTTCGCGGACCCCCTAAGTTGGTAGGTAGCAAAGGTGACCTTATCTTCCTCAGGACACTTAAGGGCTCTAAAGGCATTTTCAACAGATATGATCCATGCATCGGCTTTATCTAGGACTTCACCTAAGTCTTCTCCATGAAAAGTTTCGGGTTTGAGTTTAAGGAAGTCACTAATGGTGGTTTCATGGTTGGTCCTAGTGGATGAGGCACTATTGCTGGTTTCTTTTAGGGCTAGGGCATGCATGCATTCCAACATCACCTTCTTTTGTTCTCCCCAATTGCCTACAGCCTTGGTCTTATTAGGGCGTGATTGAGATTCATCACCAGAGTCATCACTAGACCTTGTTCTCTTGGACCTAGTTTTTGGAGGCATCTGCAAGTTTGTATAAAAGGTAGTTTAGAGATTTATTTGAGATAGATCATAAAACAAGTGTTAAAGATTTAGCAATCATGGCATATATTTTTTTTTCCAATTTTTCATGTCTTTTAGTTGTTCCCATTTTCCTAATCTACCCACATAATAGAGAGAGTATATCATCGATCATGGTCATGAGAGAGAAAGTAGATGAGAAGCCTAGTGTTTATTATTCACTAAATAGGTTGGTTGGGGGGGTAGTCCTTAATTGAGAAAAGGTGAGAGGAAGGATTTTTTTTTTAAGGTAAGGGTGCCCACTTTAACAATAATTGCGTTAGCCAGGCAGATAGCTTGCGACGGGAACCCTCGCACCGTGAAAACGGATGGGGAGAGTATTATGTCAGAACCTTCCGCAAGGTACCCTTCTAGACACCTCGGCAATTTACTGCTAAATGTGGGTTACCCTAGGTCTAGGTAAGGTTACTAATTATTTGATACATCTATATTGATTCATGTGACCGCTCTGATACCATCTGTCACGGGTTAACAACCTAACTCCACTGTACACCTCAGGCGCCAACATAAGGCGTACAATAGAGTTAAAATTGCCCGTCCCTGAGTGGATCAAACACATGAATATATAAATGCACCGAATAAAAAGCTTCCATACATAAACCAAAAGTGTTCATTACATAGGGGCCCGAAGGCATAGGAGTTCTACAGAAGAAACTTAATACATGAGAAACTAATACAGAAGAAAAAGAAACATAATCTAAGAGTCCCATTTAGCTTTAGCATCCCCATGATAGATCCGATTTTTGTGAGCCAGCATATAGAGTAGCAACATCATCTTTCTTTCATCACAAGCATCATAAGCAGAAGGTACCTATAAAACATATACAATTGGTACGCGTCAGCACAATATATAAGTATATTGTACTGAGTACGCCTACGCGTCATTTGATTTACCTCTTTCACACTTGGCAATAAGGATAAAAGTAAACTTGGCAGTAATAAGCAATTACAACAATATATCCATATTAAGGAAGAGTTTATTAACAACATCAACATGTATCTTTTAAACATATTTCCCCATTATGTCTACCATGCATTTGCCACCAAAGGGAATAATGCACCATCTCAGCTGCCAAAGAGTATGAGATGTAAGGCCTTATGATCTACTACTCAAGAGTGAGATCATTGTACAAACGTGATCTGCTACCAAAGAGAATGATCACTTTCCAAGCACCATGCTACCAAAGAGAATTAGTGCTTTCACATGATGGGGCATATATATTATGTTTGCAGGTGTTATAACTTACATATACAAAATTCAGATAATTCATTAAAACCATACAATAACAAGTCATTTAAGCATCATACAAGACATTCATTTCATTCAATATCTTATGCCAAGTGTCCTACATATTCATATATCTCAAGCATTAAGTATAGTAGGCCAAAAGGAGGTAATGGCGTACCTTCTACTCAGAAGTGGGGAGTCCAGAGATGCTCCTCACTGGTACCTTTGATTTCCTGAAATTATTGGAGATTTGGTATTTATTAGATATATTGTTTGAATTACACATATTCTAAAGAGTATATAAAAGGGCCCTTTATAGATTTGGAGTCATGAGATTAGAGTATGGGTCTTAGAGTATGGAGTTGAGTCCAAGATTATTACTGTCACATCAGAGTAGGATCATAAAGTCAGAATCAAGGTCTAAAGATCATATTAATTAATTATGCACATTTTGGTAGGTCAAAATAGGGAAATGAGTGATAAATAGGTTTTATTGGTGATTGAGCCATAATAAAAGGATCTGATCATTTCATGATGATATAGATGCAAAAAGATGATGATCACAGGTTTTTGGTAATTTAAACAGATTCGAGTATTTTCTAATTAATTAATCAAGATATGAACATATTTAAACATGAGGATTTACTTGAGTCATATCTAGGGTCAACAAATGTCAAAATCGTGATCCTCGTATTTTTCTGATCAAAATGGAGTATTTATTCGTATTTTTCTGACACTCCTACTATTTTCTACGAATTTCCCAAGATTAGGTCAGAAACTGAAATTCGAATTGATAAAAGAAGAAAAAGGAAAAGCGTGGACCGTTGGATGTTTGGATCCAACGGTCGAGATTGCGCGCGTATGCGTTCCAGACGGCTGAGGTGGGTCAAGAGCTGCTTACTTGGCGAACTGTGGTTCGTCCACCTGGACCCGCGCGATTGGTCCAACTAAGCCAAGCGGGTCCTCCTCCTCCTTGCTCCTCTCACGAACAGCAGGTAAGGGAAGTGGACTCCGGTGAGCTCGAGCGGAGGCGGTGCTCGTCCTTGCGCGAGAAAGGGGTCGGGTTCACCTTCGGGAGACGGATCCGGACTCGGGCGGTTAGCTTGCAGGTCGCAGCTCCCCGCGAGATGCTGGGTCGACCAAGATTCCGGCGAGGTGTAGAGCTCGCGGCGGAGGGTGAAGGAAGAGGGAGGAGCAGGCGATGAATCTTCAAGGTGAGGGGCCGCCAAGGTAGGTGGAGGTGCCTCGGAGCTTCGGGTGTACCCAATTGGGGACGAGCAGGCCGGTAGGAGCCTCGTCCAGCAGCTCGACGGCGACGGATAGACTGGAAGGGGGAAAGCTTGAGGATGGAGCGATGCCGGCTTGCTTCGGGCAAATTGGAGGCAGGGGTGAACTAAAGAGGTGTCAGCGGAGGTACGAGGGGGTTTAAGTAGGCACGAGGTTGGTTGAGGAGTGTATGCCCAATTGGGCTCAGCCGCGGTTGGAGACGGGGACTCACTGGTGAGGTCGTGCGAGGAGATGTTCTCGCTTCTGGAGGTCGTGCGAGGGATCAGCGAGTTCGTGGAGGCGAGGGGAGTCCATTCCCGCGGTCAGTTTCATGCTACATGGATTAGAACAAGGGGGAGTCGTCGGTGTAGTGGGATCGTGGCTGTGGCCACGACATCCCGGGTCAGGCGGAGGTTAGGGACGACCGGATGGCCGTCCGATCCTTGGGCGCGCCATCCTACGGTCGTGGATAGCTCGCGAGAGGAGGTCCGCGGATTGCTGACGTCAGCACCGCGTGACAAAGAAATCAAAATGAAATCATAGGTTAAATGATTTGAATCGTGACAATTATTAGGTAAACCTTAGTCAAAACTTGTAAAAATCATAGAGGGAGCTAGGAATGTCCAAATGACATGAAATTTGGACCATAGCTTCACCATAGCATACCCCACATGTTGGTAAAGTTTGGGATCGAGATTCCTATCATTGAAAGACTAACTAATTTTTAAGAGAATTAGGGTTTTTAAGATATACTGATGATTAAAGGAACAAAGTATAAAAGAATTAGAAAAAATCACTTTATCACAAATATAGTCAAAATTTTATCTTCCGTTGCTATCCCAATTGGATTTTGTTTACCATTGTTATTAGTAGAGAGGTGGATTGATTTAACCTCTTTACATTGTATGGCCCCAAAATTTCAAATTGAGAGCACTGGTGCTATGGCTAAATTCACGCATAGCCTAAATCCAAGGTTCACAACTTCACTCCAATTACTATTCCACCACCTAGAATGATTTCTCATGCCAAGAGTCTGTCATGCAACTGCACCTACCACATCCCTCTTATCAAGGTTATACCTCGATGTTTCCTTTCTTCATCATTTTCGTGGTCATCTGCACAAACTGGTTACTGGTTCTTGTGTTCCAAGGATCCATCACACTCACTGCAACACTCAGATCTTTGTGCATCCCCACAGCAAGCATCAAAGACACACAATTCTCTTCTCCCTGGTCTACCCATCCACGGCTCTCCCATTCTCCTATTACTCATTTGATCATAAAAGCTTACCGGTGCTATGTCGCTTGATGACCTTACAACGAATTGTGATTCCATTTTAGGCACTAATATTGTGATCAATATGTGGGTGGTGGAAATAGTCTATCTCAGTCCATTCATGTTTTCTAAGAGAGATCTATGTACTTGGAACATGCTATGATGACTGATCGCATGGCCACCCTCATGGTAATGTCATTGATGAGGCCAAGTTGCGACCGGTGTTTCTGCTCACCTGAGTTATCTATTCTTCTTATTTTATCTTCTATAAGAGGATTTCACCTGTTAGCTTCTTTTTAGTTTGTTTCATATCTACAATAGAAGATGTTATTCACATGTTCGTCCCTTTTAGTTTGGGTTGAGGTGTATAGAGTTTGATCCTTTATGAACCATCCACCTACTTAGGAACATACATAACTGGCAACATGAGTTGTTTTTTATTTTAGGAATATACTATTCATAGAAACATACATGTTTTATTTTTTGTTTAAGTGATTCATCCATTACTTGTTATTTAGTAGATTATATTTTTATGTCTGTCATGAATATGTATCGTGCCATATGTATCGTTGATAAGTTCCTTGAAAGAATAATTATAAACCAATGCACCCGATGAAACAATATTGTCATGGTCAAGAATGAACCATTCATATTTTGGTTTTCTTTATCATGTTGTTAATTTGCTAGTACACTCACTTCAAAATATGCCTCTTCGTAGGAGATATGACAACTAATAGGATATTTATACAATTTCTCTTTCTATTTGTATGTCGTTTTTATGTGTGTTCCATTCGATAACTTTTTCTACAACCCTCTATTAGTGTTAGTTCAAAAGCTTTCTCAACAAACATTGTCATACATAAATGCAAAATCAGAGTATTGTACTAAGGAACCAACTAACGTAATATATGTTTATTGTTTATTTATTCTAAAATGTGACCGCTATTGTGACAAATATAGTAAATTCAAGACATGCAAGATCTACAATAGTTCCTATAACACGATGATCCTTGCTACATGTCTCAATCATTCCCATGCAGAGTACCATTTGGACTTTTTCCATGAAAACCAATCGTGATCCCTTTATAGTAAAGGAGCTTGAGTATGAAATTCATAGAACTTGGAGGTTGAACATCCATTGAGGTTTGTTTATGTCCATTTTAGTTTCTAAAGATTTTCTTAGTCTCCATCTCATGATTAGAAAACTACTAATATTCTTGCATATGTCATAGGTATACTTTGGGAACAACATTGTCAGTACAAATAAATAAACTCCACTGACTACTATGCATGTTGATCAATAAGAAATACTCCCCATTTATTCATGAATCTACATACTAATCATGTATTCCATTTCCTATTTCAAGTAGGAAGTGTCAAGACTGATTAACTTAGTGTGACTTTTACTATCTTTTTGTCCAGTTTAATTTTCTTTTGGACATAGAAACATCTAGACATGATATACAACTAGAAAAGTTTCCCTTTGGTGATATCGTAACCTTTCTATATGACTCCATGTCCCACTATCAACTTTTTGATATCATTATTTTAAACTTTTTTTTCTTAATCAAAGGAGGCATAGCATAATTTTCTTGTAATATGCGTAACCTATTATGAATTCTTATGAATTGAACGTCATGTTTACTAAATATTGTTATGTACATAGTTGCTAATTTTCTTTCTTACGGTTCTATTATAGGAACTGTATTGGATAGTGTAATAGTCAATAATATTATGCTTGTTAGGCCACTATAAAAGCAACTAAACTTAGTAGTTGTATATGCTCTTTGATCTATAACCAACTTAGTTGCTTTCGTTGCCAATAATTTAATAACTTTAGTGTGATATTGCTCATACTTGTAACAATTTATCTATGGTAAGTTAATGGATGAATCCTATAGCTTTAAATTTGCACCTTGTTGATTTTTTATTTAGTATATTGGACATATCCATTTTTATAGTTGATTGTTCCATGCTTAAACTTAAGATAATGTATTTTTTTCTTGATGTCTAAAATAATTCACATGTAACACTTTGATGCAAATAAGTAGGGGGCATTCTTGTTGTAGTGAGGTTTCATGTTTGGCACGCATGACTTGAAGTGATGTATAAATTCAAATGGGAAATGTATTATGTATCAAATGGCAGGATTCAATGTAATATAGTCATTATATGTACCCACCATTAGTTTGAGATCTTTGTTTGTTTTATGTCTAAAAAGGGGCAAGGTCAATGTTCTCCCTATGTAATTGATGTTTAGTATGAAATACAATTTACACTATGTTTATTAGTGTTTTACCATTTAAAATATATGAAGAATACAAGTTAATCAACATACTTAATCATTTATCATGTTTGGAGTGATTTTGTATTTAGCTACCAACCAATAAATTGTGTATTGACAACTATATATCCTAGATGGAAGGATTAAGTAACAAGTAAGTATTTCTCAAAATGATGCCAAACAATTCTACACCAGTATCCTTAGTATGAGTGTATATGTTTCCAACCATGTCCCCACACAACTCTACATCAATGGTTACATAATCTTTATTGACTTCCTTCCAATGTTGGTGTATAGGCTGTAAGATGGTTATCTTTGGCACATATTGTACATATGCCAATGGTCACGCAATCTGTGTTGGCACCCCATAAGTGAAGCTTCGAAGGCATATCAAGTGATTAAATCTAACCCAACAAATTTTAATTGGAAACTACAAGTGTTGGTGCAGCATCAAAAAATGTTTGTAAAGGCCTACACCGTCATCAGTATAGTCAGCATTTGTTGGCCACTAGTATAACCTATACTGATACTTTTTGGCCTATACCAGCATTCATTGACTTGCTTGTGTAGGGCCAAACTGTTATAGTGCCCTACTAGCCATTTCCTCAAATGAAAAAATGACCTTGTATGCTTTGAGTGGATTGATCCCCCCACACCTCCCACGTCATAGACATAGTTAACAAGGTGAAGGTTGATCATGAGAGACCAATCAACACCAATTGCAACTTATGTAGGAAAATCACAATGACATGTTGGTGAATGTAGATTGAATAAAATATATGCATGTGAATTAATGTCAATGGATTTTGTGAAAATGTTTCTTGTTGATGATAAAGATTGGATGAAAGAAGAAAACAAAGACATTGATGATCTGTATTTGTCGTATGATTGTGAATGTGGTAACTAAACTCATTACTAGAAGTAGAGAATTCCATAATTTTGAGGATACACACGAGTTTTTCCTTTGAAGGATTGGAAAACATATGCCTGGTGTTTTTCAAAAACTAAGGATAATGGAAGATTTATTTTATATATCTTGCTACATTATGGATTATGGAAAGTTTGTTTATATGTGATGTTGATGTCATAGAACCATTATTATCCAATCCCAATCTCAATGCATGTGTAGACATTGTTAAATATATTAGAGTGTCCATCTATCATCATCCTAAAGATCACACACAACATATGCAACTACTAAATCAAATCATTTTGTATAATTGAACTACAGAGTTTTATAAAGGGGAGCATAGGCAATCCAAAAAGAAAACAACTACAAAGATAAGTATCTAGATAATTTCTACATCCCAAATTACGTTTATATTCCCATGAAATTCTGATTTGGTGTAGCATTCTTTAGTCTAGGTAAATTTAGTAGACAATATTAGCATCAAGTAGTGGAAGCAGATAACTATAGTAGGTACTTCAAAATATGAGAAAAATACATGAGCTTCAAATTGTTACATTCCCTGAAATTAGAAAAATTGAGTCACAATCAATTCAAACACGCTAGTACACTTTTCAATCAAATAAAAATTGTTGGTTTAGAAGAGTTTATTGGTTGGAAATAATAAATATAATAATAAGAAGAAAACATTCTAGAATATTCATTGTTGCCAAAATGCACCTTTTATTATGAGTTCCAAATACTCTAGAAAACATTGCCACAAGGGTCGACGTATGCACCTACATCTTATATGTTGGGTCCAAAAGATCTATGACTTCTTCAGGAGTACTGTTACCCCCTTAATCTCTAAGGGACGAGCCCGGCCAAGGAAGGCATGGTATTGGGTTCATACCATAGGCCGGAGCTCAAAGGAAGCTGGACGAAGCTCGGTTGGAGTCAGTCGCAGCTCAAGGAGATCACTAGGAGCTGGCCTTAAGCTCAGGTGGAGCTGGTCGATCTCGGAGCTATCTCGGACTCACGGGTCAAGCCCGGGTCAGAGCTCAGTGATAGCTCGCTGCGAAGCGTGCTCCCGTGGGAGTGGACGCGAGCGGGACAAGGACAAATATAACTGCCGACGGTTATAGCAGGACCGCGTAGTGGAGCGAAGGGACGCCTCCAAGAGATCGTGGGTTGTAACCGTCCCGTATTTGTAGGGACGTGGGAATGTGGGTTATGTAAATATGTAACAGTCCCGTCTTTGTAGGGACGTGGACAACGTGGGTTACGTGGGTTGTAACTGCCCTGCCTTTCTAGGGACGTGGGTGTATTGTGTAACCGCCTAAATGCGGATGATGGTTGTAACCGCCTGAAACGGTTATATCCGTGAAGGCTATAAATAGCAAGGCACTCCGGGTTGTGGAGGAAATCGAACTTGCTCTTATGTACTTTGTCCTTGTGATAAGAAGGAAAAGTGAAGTCCCAAATATTTGTGTGTGTTCTCTATTTCTCATTGTGTGTCCAAAGAGGCGATAAGCCTAAGTGTTTGGTAGTGCAAGAGGGTACTCTAGCAAGAGGCCTCTATTCCGTGCCTTAGCCAAATTCTCTAAGGGTTCTGCCTTTAGTAGAAGTGCAACTTGTGTGGGCTGGTTGAGTGTGACTCAACGCCATTACTGGTCGGAGCCCCGTGAGTGGATTCTACCCGGTAACAGATTGGTATCATTGACCAATTCGATCTGCTGCAAACTTCATCGATGGCGCCAACATTGACCAACTTGGAGGCGATGCTAAATGCTCTCAAGGAACGGTTTGAATAATTATGTCCTAGGGTGTCCGCTCTGGAATCGTGACCGGAGTCATCCGTCGGAACACCTATTGATCATCTTGAATCAGAACTAGTGGCTATTGAAACTCGACTATCTAAGGTTGAGGAGACAAGGGAAAAACAATATGATCTTCTCAGTTCTGATCTCTCATCCATTGAGACTGACATCACGTTAATCAAAGAAACACTCAGTTCAGTGAGTGGAGGGGGCCGTGGACGTGCCAAGATCCCTGAACCGAAGCCATTCTCTGATGGGCAAAATGCTAAGGAACTTGAAAATTTCATATGGGATCTAAGCCACTACTTTGAGGCCATGAAGACTCTAGAAGACGATCGAGTGGGCATCACAACAATGTTCCTTACTGGGGATGCAAAACTCTGGTGGAGGACTCGTAGTGCCGATGACACTCGAGGGACAATTACTGCATGGACGGAACTTGCCAAGGAACTAAGGGAAGCTTTCCTACCAACCAATACTTCATGGTTGGCAAGGGATTCTCTGCGAAAGCTCCGAATGACGGGGACGGTTCGAGAATACGTTAAGTCCTTTATTTCACTAATGCTTGACGTTTCCAACATGTCGGAGGAAGACAAATTGTTCAACTTTTTGTATGGCTTAGCGCCATGGGCACAAACAGAGTTGAGGCGTGTGGGGGTGAAAAATCTTGCCAGCACTATTGCAACTGCGGATGCCTTAGTCGATTACAAGGCATCGTCCGAGAAAGGAGAGAAAGACAAATACTCCAAGGCAAAGGCCAAGGAGAAGGGGAAAGGCAAGTCCCATGATGGGAAGTGTTACTCTGAAGGGGACAGTAAACGCACCAACAACAAAGGCTCGGAGAAGAAGCCCAGTGGATGCTACACTTGTGGTGGAGCGCATCGCTACTATGACTGTCCGAAAAGAGAACGGCTAAACTCCCTCTTGCGAGAGGATACAGCTGAGGGGGGGAGACGTCTCCGGCAAGAGTCAACCCTCTCAAGTTGATGAATACTATGAAGGCAACAACATCAGGCTCGGAGCTGATGTACATTGAGATGAAAATCAATGGTGTAGTGGTGGAGGCGATGGTGGACACTGGTGCAACCCACACGTTCGTCTCGGACCAGGAGTTAGAAGGACTCCACTTGAAGATGTCACGAGACCCATCTCGGGTCAAAGTCATGAACTCAGATGCTAGGAGTGTACTTGGCGTCGCACAAGTCCAGCTGGAGTTGGGACCATGGAGCGGCATCTGCAGTATGATGGTAATGCCTCTGGATGATTTCAAGGTCATCATTGGAATTGAATTACTGCGCAGGATGAAGGCATACCCGATTCCACACTTGAATGGCTTGTTCGTTCAAGAGGGGATTTCTCCAACATTCGTACTTGCCCGACAGAGTCTACCAAGTCAGAAGATGCTATCGGCAATCCAATTGAATAATGGGTTGCACCGAGGAGAGCTGACTTATCTGGTCACCTTGCGAGAGGACCCGTGTCCTGACTCAGAGTCTATGCCTCGAGACCTTGAGAGGTTGCTCGAGGGCTATGTGGATTTGATGCCTGGAGAACTGCCCCGAACGCTGCCGCCACAGAGGGATATCGACCACTCCATCGAATTGATCCCTGGAGCTTTACCACCAGCATTAGCCCCGTACTGGATGCCGCCAAATCACTTGGCGGAATTGCATCGGCAACTAGACCAACTGCTGGAGGCAGGTCTGATTCGACCAAGTAAAGCCCCATATGGCGCACCCGTCATCTTTTAGAAAAAGGTTGATGGATCTTTGCGAATGTGCGTGGACTATCGTGCATTGAACAAAGTGACGATTAAGAACAAGTATCCCGTCCCTCATGTGGAGGACTTGTTTGATCGTCTTGGAGGAGCCCGTTTCTTCATCAAGATGGATCTCCGATCTGGGTACTACCAAGTTCGAATTGCAAGAGGAGATGAATCAAAGACGGCATGTGTCACCCGATACGGCTCTTATGAATGGTTGGTGATGCCCTTTGGCTTAACCAACGCCCCTGCTACTTTCTGCACGCTGATGAACAATGTGTTTCGAGAATACATCGACGAGTTCCTAGTGGTATACTTAGATGACTTGGTCATCTATTCAAGGATGCTGGAACTACATTTGGAGCATCTGCGACTTGTTTTGGATAAACTAAGAGAAAATCGGTTGTTCCTAAAGGCCGAGAAGTGTGCTTTTGGCCGCACTTCCATCTCATTCCTAGGTCATATTATTGACGAAGGTGTCGTCAAGATGGACCCAAAGAAAATCAAGGCAATTGATACTTGGCCCGAACCAAAGAATGCGGGAGAATTAAGGAGCTTTCTAGGACTTGTGAACTATTATCGTAAGTTCATCGAGAGTTACTCTAAGAAGGCCGCACCCCTTACTGATCTTTTGCGGAAGGATTGAACTTGGTCTTGGTCGGAGGAGTGCCAGAGGGCCTTTGACAAGTTGAAGAAGGCGGTAACAGAGGAACCTGTCTTGAAGCTGCCAGATTTCTCTACACCATTTCATGTGTTGACCGATGCTTCCGATTACGTTATAGGGGGTGTATTGCTCCAAGATGGACATCCGATAGAGTATGAGAGTCGGAAACTTACTGACACCGAGAGGCGATACTCGGTTCATGAGAGGGAAATGACCGCAGTTGTGCATTGCTTGCGCACTAGGCGGCACTATCTGCTCGGATTGCATTTTCTTGTGGAGACAGACAACGTGGCAACTACGTGTTTTGCCACTCAGAAGAAGCTAACTCCAAAGCAGGCAAGGTGGAATGACTTTCTTGCCCAATTCGATTTTAGTCTCAAGTACGGGATGGGTAAAGAAAATTAGGTGGCTGATGCACTCAGTCGACGAGGCGACCTCGAGCACAAGCTGGCAACTATTATGACCGTTACCAGTGATATGTTGGCAAGAATTCGCGAAGTCACAGCCAAAGATCATGTCACATCCTGACTTCAGGAGCAGGTGCGGGAGGGAATATCTCGAAGATATTGGCTTGAGGAAGGTGTCCTCTATGCTAAAGGCAAGCGTCCTTACGTCCCGAAGATAGGAGGGATATGGAAAGAACTACTTTGAGATACTCATGATGCCTTGTGGGTAGGGCATCCAGGTCAAGAGCAAACCCTGGCGTTACTATCGTCAAGCTATTATTGACCTACTATGGAGGAGGATGTGGAGCTTTCTGTACGCACATGCTTGGTGTGTCAACAAGACAAGGTTGAGAGGAGGAAAATTGTGGGTACACTGCAGCCATTTCCTATACCTGCTGGACCTTGGGAGAGCATCAGTTTGGATTTTATCACTGGCTTACCTCAAGTCAAGGGTATGAGTTCCATTATGGTCATTGTGGACCGTTTCTCTAAGTACTCAACATTCATCCCTGCACCTAAGGAGTGTTCATCTGAAATGACAGCCAACTTATTTCTACAACACATTGTGAAATATTGGGGACTCCCACGCAACATTGTGAGCGATAGGGATACTCATTTCACAGGAAGGTTTTGGACAACGCTCTTTAAACTGTTGGGAACAGAGCTCTGCTTTTCTACAGCAAACCATCCTCAGACAGATGGGCAGACTGAAAGGCTCAATGCCTTATTAGAGGAATATCTTCGCCATTACGTTATGGCAAATCAGCAAAATTGGGTGGATTTGTTGCATTCAACCCAATATTGTTACAATCTTCAAACTTCTGCATCAACAGGAAAAAGTCCGTTCGAGATAGTGCTTGGAAGACAACCACTGACACCTCATGAAGTAGCAAAGTATGATGATACTCGCTGCCCCGCTGCATATCGATACGCAAAACAAAGTTCAGATTTGGTGGAAGAAGCACGAGATTATCTTGTGCGTGCACAGCACAAGGCAAAGAAAGCTGCGGACCAGAGTCATCGTGATGTGGAATATGAAGTAGGAGAGAAGGTGTTGCTACGCCTCACTCCCCAAATTTGGAAGAAGATCCTAAAGAAGTCTGCACACAAAGGGCTAATTCCAAGGTATGATGGACCTTTCGAAATAGTTCGAAAAGTGAGTCGATTGGCATATCGACTCGCACTCCCTGAATGACTTCAACTCCATCCAGTGTTCCATGTGAGTTTCTTGAAGAAATATCATGCTGACGAGCACGACCCCTCGCACAACGATCCGAAGTGAGCGCCTCCAACTATTCGAGTTCATTTTTCAAATGAGGCGGAAGCAATTTTGGATCACAAGGTTGAAGGCCAAAGCAAGAAGAATCGACGCACGAGCTACCTCATCAAATGGAAGGGTCTTCCAGAAGCATACGCTACTTGGGAAAAGATTGGAGTACTATGGCAGTTCAAGGACCTCATAGATGCCTACCACTCTCGGATTAGTCCGACGTGGACGTCGGTTTCCACAGGTGGGGGAGGCATGTTACCCCCTTAATCTCTAAAGGACGAGCCCGGCCAAGGAAGGCATGGTATTGGGTTCATACCATAGGCCGGAGCTCAAAGGAAGCTGGACGAAGCTCGGTTGGAGTCAGTCGTAGCTCAAGGAGATCACTAGGAGTTGGCCTTAAGCTCAGGTGGAGCTGGTCGAGCTCGGAGCTAGCTCGGACGCATGGGTCAAGCCCGGGTCAGAGCTCAGCGATAGCTCGCTGCGAAGCGCGCTCCCGCGGGAGTGGACGCGAGCGGGACAAGGACAAACATAACCGCCGACGGTTATAGCAGGACCGTGTAGTGGAGCGAAGGGACGCCTCTAAGAGATCGTGGGTTGTAACTGTCCCGTGTTTGTAGGGACGTGGGAACGTGGGTTATGTAAATATGTAACCGTCCCGTCTTTGTAGGGACGTGGACAACGTGGGTTACGTGGGTTGTAATTGCCTCGCCTTTCTAGGGACGTGGGTGTATTGTGTAACCGCCTAAATGTGGATGATGGTTGTAACCGCCTGAAATGGTTATATCCGTGAAGGCTATAAATAGCAAGGCACTCTGGGTTGTGGAGGAAATCGAACTTGCTCTTATGTACTTTGTCCTTGTGATAAGAAGGAAAAGTGAAGTCCCAAATATTTGTGTGTGTTCTCTATTTCTCATTGTGTGTCCAAAGAGGCGATAAGCCTAAGTGTTTGGTAGTGCAAGAGGGTACTCTAGCAAGAGGCCTCTATTCTGTGCCTTAGCCAAATTCTCTAAGGGTTCTGCCTTTAGTAGAAGTGCAACTTGTGTGGGCTGGTTGAGTGTGACTCAACGCCATTACTGGTCGGAGTCCCATGAGTGGATTCTACCCGGTAACAAGTACCAAGGTACCCTCCAAACGGTGGACCTACTTTATGATACTTGTGCCCTTACCCCAAGATACATGTAAGTCAACAAGGTCGGGCCCTTACCCCAGGTTATATATAGTTTCACATGAGAATGAGACTTCAAAAATGGAAATATATTTTATATTTTCATAATTTGTCAATATACATATAGGGAAGATATTTGACTAATAAATAGGGAGAAATATCTTAAATAAGTATTGTTTCCAAGCTTAGGGACTCATACATATATGATACAAACATTAATATCATAATTAGGGCCAATAGGAGGATAAAGCTTACTTTTTACATCATTAGTAGATCTTGGAGTACCAAATTAAGACAAATTAAAGTCCTCAAAGAAAAAATATACACAAGCATCAAAATATACAAGATAAAAATATTTCTAGGGCCATAAGGACCAACAATAAGGGTTTTTAAGTCTTAATATTGAACCTAGGTGTGGTTTCACACCATGATCAAGATTTTCAAGTTTTTAAGTATTTGAGACTGGTATCATGTTTCAAAATCATTTTTAAAAATCACATTCAAGGTATGGTCCATCACCTAGTTCACACAAAAACTTAACCCTAAATTATTATCAAAAGGTTTGCTTAATCATTATCAAGAGTCTTGAGGTTAAGATATCAATTGGGTCTCATAAAGTATATTCAAGGTTGTAATCATGATCTAGATTGGGAAAATCTAAGATTTGAAAAGAAGGAGACACTAATGATCGAAAGATCACTATTTAGATAATCAACTCTAAGGTCGTTTTACCATCCTATTACATTATAATATTCAAGATTGAGATTTGTTTTCAATAGTAATCCAAGTATTGCCTAAACCAAGATTTGGTCTTATTTACATAAATCTAACTCCTATTCCATACATCATATCAACATTTATACCAATATGACCATGAGTATTAAGGTTTTACATAGGAATGTAAGAAGTCATCACATTTGTTTTTATGGTCATATTGAAGGTCTAGGGGTCATATCAAACAAAATTAGGTTTATTTTCTATTTCAAGATAACTAAAGGATGGTATTTGAGATAAAAGTGCAAAATTGGAGTATCTATATCTTGAGAATATCTTTAGTACATTCTATGGAACATTTAACCAAGTTATATATATACTCAATTTTTTAGCAAAGGAATTTATTAGTGTGATTTATTGAATATTTATCTATTTTCTAGTTTTTTAACGAAGATGGGGCTATTATCTTCAATCATGGATAAACAGGGCCATTGGATATGTATATCACGATGCTCTAGTGAGGATCAAACGTCCATTGTTAGTCATATCCACTTAGAGATGCTGATAGAGTGGATAATGGGTGGCATGCTCATGGCCATAGATCAAGTTGTTCCGACCACATATCAATCGTAGTGGATCCTTCCCTCCACCCAAGTTGATTGCAAGTGGGAAGAGCCTCAGGTGGATTTGTGGTTTTTGGATTAAGGTCACAGTTCTACCAGGCTTGATCTAATGTTGGTTGAGCTTCTCTTCCCCAATAGACTATTTGTGCTAAGGAAGCACACGTATGTGGCAGAGCTCACCAAAGCAATTGGAAGAAAGAAGAGGTGGAGGATGCAAAGCTTGAAAAAGATACATCTTGCCTTAGATCTCTCTAGCAAGTGTGATGGTGGGAAGAAATCCCCTCAAATAGGCACAAGGATGAGGAATGGTCACAAAACATAAGCAAGGAAAAAGGGAGGTCGAGGACTCAAAGGAGGTTTTTGAGGGCTAAAAGTCATATGAAAACTCAAGTGAAGGTTGTGATGGTGGTGATCGGAGCCAAGGGATGGTTTTAATAGTGGAAAAGATTGGGTTTAGGGTTACATGGGGTTTCGTCCTTGACATAATAAGAGAGGGGTAGGGCAAGAAAGTAAAATATACATGTGCATCAAAATAAATCAAGTTTCTAGCATGTAAAATGTACACATGTATCAAAATACAAGATATCAATTTTTAGGTATTTAAAATCTTTATATTGAACTTGGGTGTGGTTTCACATCCATGATCAAGATTTCAAGTTTTCAAGTATTCGAGACTAATATCATGTTTGGACATGATTTTATCAGTATCAAACTCAAGGGATGGTCTGACACCTAGTTTATATTGGGACTTAACCCAAAATTATTATCAAAAGGTCAACTTGGCATTGTCAAGAGTCTCAATGTCAAGATAGGAATTGAGTCTCATCAAGTATATTCAAGTTTGTAATCATGATCTAGATGGGGAAATCATAAGATTTGAAAAGATATTAAGATTGATAATTAAAATATCACTATTTAGACAATCAACTCTAAGGTTATATTATAATCCTAATAGATAATCACCAAGATTAATATTTGATTTCTAGAATAATCCAAGTACCATCACAATTAAGATTTACTTTATTAACATAAATCTAACTCGAGTTTCAAGTCACCTTCATACATCATATCAACATTAGTACCATTACGATTGTGAGTACTAAGGTTCAATATAAATTTGTAAGAAGTCAATAAATTTAGTAATAGGATCCTATTTAGGGTCTAGGAGTCATATTAAACAAGATTAGGTTATTTTCAATTTAATGATAACTAAAGATGATGGTATTTGAGATAATAGTGGAAAACTAAGTGTATTTGTATCTTGAGAACACTTTTAACGAATGCTATGGACCTTTTTAAAATAGACTATATACTTAACTTTTGGGTGGGGAATTAATTACTATGACTTATTGAAGATTCTTGACTATATTCTAGAATTTATGATTAATCATAGATTAATAGGAATGTTGGATTCCATGTATCACGGCTATCCATTCGATGATCAAACTGATAGGGCCAATATTCTCCACTAAGGGAGGTTGAGAGAGTGGACAAAGGGATGGATGCATGTGGTTATTATCGATTGAGCCACAAATTGACAATCGTGTCTTCTTACTATCACACAAGTTTATTACAAGTGAGACTAGACTTGAGGGGATTAGTGGATGTTGGAATGAGGTCAAGTTTGACCCTACTTGATTTGGCAATCCCATGCTTCTCTTCCTCAACCAGCTATTCATGCAAGGGGAGTAGCAAGCTCTATAGTGTAGCTTGATGAGTAGAAGGAAATCAGAGGGGTGGGAGGCAAAGCACAAAAACAAATTGTGGCAACACATCCCACTATCACACAGACAGCGAGGTGTTACGCAAAAATGTGCGGAAATCACCATAACCACAGATTACCAAAAAAAACACGGGCTAATTAAAACCGATTGTAGAAAGCAAAAAAACCAAGAAACTATTACATTCCGATCCACATACTGCAAGGAAATTGTTATATAAACATTTACAAAATCCTGACACATCTCCACAGCTTAGGAGATCAACTGTCAAGCTATCACATGAGTTCATCACCTGTTATATATACATAACGGCCCACATCTGGCCAGCAGCATGATATACAAAACATCAACAGCTATACATCGTGAAACAACGTCAAAATGCTCCCAAGGACCTGAGAGTACAGGGATGACTATGGACTCTACTACAAAACAACCAAAACAGCGGCATGTCCATCTCTTGCCTTCTACTGCTCTTCTTGCTGCTCGGCCGCAACTCCGCAACCACCACCACGTCTAGCTCGACCACCTAAAAAGGTTACAAACCAGCAGGGTGAGACACACAGTCCCAACGAGAAACATAACTTCCCGCCAAAACCATAAAACCATAGAAGGATGAAAGCAATAACAGTAGATAACTGATAAAAGGTACAACAAAAGCAGTCTATATAGCAAGGCTATTCATACCGTCAGGCTTACTGGATGCACAGAAGGCATATAACCAAATATCTCTTTATGGAACATGATTAACAAGATAAGATTTACAAGATCTTACCATAAATCATAAGGAACGTATAAGCAACTGCATGTATAACAAGATTAACTACACAAGCAAGGCCTCAACCAATGTTCTGTGTTTTGCCTTAAGTAGTAAATACTATTCGGCTGGATTACGTATTATTATTATTATGCACTGAGGAAGTGAGCCGTACCACTCAGATCCAACCGACGGCTGCGAAACCCGAAGCCGGTGCCATACAAGGTCAATGGAAGAGTCGGACTCTACGACCTCCCACCTCGTGGTCAGTGAACGAGTACAACACAAGCAGGACCGCAGTCTCATGCTTAAGTGCCTCAGCCACAGGGTTAGCTCCCGCAGGCTACCCTCTGCCTAGCCCGCCTTGGTACAGGTCTCGGCGCTAGTGAAACTGAGCCACGAGCCTATTCACCGTGCTCTGAGCCATGAACACATTTATGCTCCCATATCACATATCATGAGCCATAAGCCTGTTGACCATGCTCTATACATATCCCGAGTCTGCAACCGTAGCTGCACTCAAATCCTCACTATTTTAGGCTAGGAGAAACCTCACATATTCAATAATATGCGCTCCGGGTTAACCCACAGGAGAACCCGTTTCACCATCACTAGCTC
Source organism: Alisma plantago-aquatica (assembly GCA_963693085.1). NCBI lineage: Eukaryota > Viridiplantae > Streptophyta > Magnoliopsida > Alismatales > Alismataceae > Alisma > Alisma plantago-aquatica. The sequence goes on from OY856410.1 coordinate 403,197,896, forward strand.
CTGACGATGATGGATCTATGGCTAGGGAAAACTACATGATATGTTCCAGTGTGATTAGTTAGTATATTTTAAGTGGATTATTGAGGCAATCAAGATGTGACACATGCAAAACATAAAGTTATATTATTATTACCACCATCATGCTATTCCAGAATCTCAATCCCTCATCACAAGAAACCACTGCCTCAATAGGCATTCTCATCACTTGGGATATCAATCCCAGATCATCATCAGAGGATAATACCTCAACTGGGCACTTTAGCCAAACTCGGGTCCTCAGACCATAACACATCATGCATGTTTTCTCATTATCAAGAGTAACCATCAGAACAATGTTACTCAAACATATTTACCTCATAGCCCTTTACCTGGCTATACATCCGCATGAACCCTGCATGGTTAGTATGCACAATCATCATGCATTAACAGAAGATTCATATTATCAACATAGGGAAACATTAATGATTATTTACGTTATCATTCATGCCTCAACCTGTGACCATAGACATAGGTCATATCATTAAGCAAAGCATCTTATATGCTTACCATTTCCTTAGCATTATACAGATGATTCAAGATGATCATAACACATGTATTATCATGGCAAGATACATAGATGTAATCTACTATCATGATTACCATCAAGCATGTCAAGGGTTACTATCAAAAACCAATGTGATTCATGAACAAGAGCTAACGTATAGGTTTTCCATAAGAGACAAGACCCTCACTAGAAGCGCCCACTATCTTCACCAAAGGTGTGATGGGTAGGGCACCTTCACTAGAGATGGTATCGGGCAGATCACTCCCCACATGTCGCCCAACACTACAACCACCTAACGGCCAAGCAACCACTCTACATATTGGTCAAGCATACAGCAAGGGTATCGGGCTACCATCTCGGGATGTATCGGGCAACTCTGTTCCGCACACCTCATGTGTCATGCAATGCTATGTCGTGCACCACATACATATCGGGCAACAAAGGCATGCAGATCAGCCAAAGAGGCATATCATGCAACGACACGTCGCACACTAGGTATATCAGGCAGCACACGCACATCAAGGCATAACGCCCAAAGGTGCAACACGTGTAGCAAAGAAAACATAACGCCCACCACAAAGCTAGCCACATCTATCGGCCGACACACAAAGACAGGGTCAAGAGGTGACGCCCACCACAGAACCAGCTAACAAGCTTCCACAGCATCAGAGCATAATGACACCATGCCACCTCATTGGTTCATCAAGGTGTGATGCCCGACACACACACAAGGCAGGAACCAGGTGCAATGCCCGACACAGCCACAACATATGTTGTCCAAGGCTCAAGATTAAGAGGGGATATCGGGCAACACCAACCCCAAGACCATATTGGACAAGATGCAACTTGACAGGGTCACCACCAACCTCAAGCACAAGGGCGCCAAAACCCCCTAATGGATCAAGAAGATGACTCACCTCTCAACTATCAAGAGAGAGGGGTCTTGCCAGCTTCTTAACACCAATCGGGCAACACAAGGTTCAACCACAACTAAGGTCTACAACCACTACAAAACTCACCTCTAGAATCCATGGTGAGAGAAGGGTGTTGCTCAAGCAACTAGAATACAAGCTCACCTCTCAACTCAAAAGAGAGAGGAGTATTGCTCATACCTCTAGAGTTCAAGCTCACTTCTCAAGACCAAGGAGGGAGAGGGGTGTTTCTCAACAAGAAACCCTAGAACATGGTTCGGCCAACAAGAAGCAACTAAGCAAGAAACTAAACTAACAACATGCATAGCCGATATGATCATAAGAAAGCATACATGAACATAGGAGAGGTAGTATAGTTAGGGTTAGGAGTTATGTAACCCGCCTTAAGCAAGCCCCAAGCCCCTAGCTCCAAGATCCAAGCTCCAAGCTCCAAGCACCACCACAAGAAGGAGAGCAAGGCACTCTAGGGTTCGGCCACCACTAGAGGAAGAAGGATACTCCAAGAAGGATCGACCACCAAGCTTGCAAAAGAAGGGGGGTGGTGTCGTGCACCAAAGGAGAAGGAGACTAAGGAACTAAAGGGATTCTTAGCAAGAGAAAGGGAACACATATATAGGAAAGGATGGAGGAGAAACCAAGGAAAGACAAGGCAAGGTGTCGCCCACCTAGGGACACTTGTCCATGTGCAAAGCCACCACTCTAACATGTCCTAAACACATGTCCAAGGCCATTGCCACATGCAAGCATCAAGCTCCAAGTGTCCACTAGTGGTGACACAAACGAGGTCAAAGAAGTTCAAAGGGTCCATGGGCGACACACCTCCACTCCACCATGGCCGACACACACCTTAGGCGACACAACTCAGGCCGACACACCACAGGCCGACACACCACAGGATGACACACCCCATGCCGACACACCTAGGTCGACACAAGCACACTTGCTCGACACAAGGTCCAAAGAAGCAGAGACAAGGCACCACAAAGCCCAACAAGCTCAACCAAGCCCAAAGGAACTCAAGCAACGAGCCCAAACCTTCCTCTCAATACTAGAGGAAGCAAGGAGAAGGAGGAACACCTCACAAGGTGGAAAACTTGCCCACAAACCCTAGACTTGGGTTAATTGCAAGTAGCACCTCCATCTCTCAACAAAGCACCAACAAACCCTAATCACCACCAAAGGTGATTAGCAAGCAACCAAGCATCAGGGTTAAGCAAAGCAAATAGGATAAGCCCTAAACAGAGGTCAGGGTCCTTATAAGCTAACCCCCTACAAAGGGATTTCGTCCCCAAAATCTGAAGAGAAAAGCGAGGGATACTTCCTCCTCATCTCTTTCTCAAGCTCCCACGTGGCTTCCTCAATGCCACGATGATGCCAAAGAACCTTCACCAGAACCAGGTCCTTCCTCTTCAGCTTCTTAACTCTTCTGTCAAGGATCATCACAGGACCTTCCTCGTAGGTCACATCTTCATCAAGCTCAACTTCGACTGGCTGTCTCACTGTCCTTGTATTCAGATGACTTTTCTTCAGCATACTGACATGGAACACTGGATGTAACATGTGCAACTCTGGCGGCAGCTCTAACTCATAAGCTACCTTGCCAACTCATGCTATGACCGGGTATGGCCCCATATATATGGGTACGAGCTTACCCTTCCGGCCAAACCTTAGCACACCTTTCCACGGTGAGACTTTAAGATACACTTTGTCTCCTACCTAGAACTCCAAAGGTCGTCGTCGATTGTCTGCGTAAGACTTCTGCCTATCCTGTGCCGCTTTCAACTGTTGTTGTATCACCTTGATCTTTTCTGTTGTCTGTTGTACTAACTCAGGACCCAAAAGCTGATATTCACCAGACTCATACCAACACAATGGAGATCTGCACTTCCTGCCATATAGGGCCTCATAAGGAGCCATGTCAATGCTCCGCTGATAACTATTGTTGAAGGAGAACTCTATCAGACTGAAATGTATGTCCCAACTGCCTAGGAACTGCAAAACACAAGCCCGAAGGAGATCTTCCAAAGTCTGAATAGTCTTCTCAGATTGTCCATCTATCTGTGGGTGAAAAGCGGTATTGAACCTCAACTGCGTTCCCAACGCTTTGTGCAATTGTTCCCAAAAATGACTCATGAACTGAGGACCTCTGTCAGAAACTATTGTTACAGGCACACTGTGCAACCGCACTATCTCATCTATGTATACTCGAGCAAGCTTCTCGACTGTATACGTTGTCTTTATAGGTATGAAATGGGCAGACTTCGTCAATCTCTCCACTATCACCTAAATGGAATCATGATTCCTAGTTGTCCTGGGCAGACCAGCTACGAAATCTATGGTTATATGATCCCATTTCCACTACGGTATCGGCAGGGGTTGCAACGTACCTGCCGGCTTTTGATGCTCAGCCTTGACTTGCTGACATACCGCACATCTAGCCACAAACTCTGCTACATCTTTCTTCAAGTCGGGCCACCAATACAAGTCCTTCAGACTATGATACATCTTGGTGACTCCTTGATGCATAGCATACATTGACGTGTGCACTTCTTCGAGCACTAGCTTCCTCAGATTATCAACATCGGGGACCACCATCCTATCATGATAGCAAACTAGTCCATCCTCGGACTCATAAAACCCAACACGCTTTTTGCTGCCAAATTCTAATCTGATCAACTGTATTGTATCATCTGTTTGTTGTGCATCTTTGATCTGTTGTCTCAGTGTAGGCTTGACTTGCATATGTGCTAAAAGTCCAACTAACATGGAAACTTCCATCTGCACATTCATCTGTCGCAGGGAAACAAACATATCTCACCTATGGCATACCAAGGAACTCAACTGTGCCTTCTTTGTAGAAGAAGACTTTCGGCTAAGCGCATCTGCTACCACGTTCGCCTTACCAGGATGATACTCGATGGTACAGTCATAATCATTGATTAGATCTATCCATCAGTGCTGTCGCATGTTTAGCTCATTATGTGAAAAGATGTACTTCAGATTCTTATGATCTGTAAAGATTTGGCATACCTCCACGTAAAGATAGTGTCTCCAAATCTTTAACGCATGAACCATCACTACCAACTCCAATTCATGTGTCGGATAGTTCTCCTCGTGTTTCTTAAGCTGTCGTGAAACAAAAGAAACCACATGATCTTCCTGCATTAGCACACAACCTAGACCTTTCTTGGAAGCATCACAAAAAACAACATAGCCCTTTCCAGGCTCTGGCAGCACTAGCACTGGTGTACTAGTCAGCTTTTCCTTCAAACTTTGGAAAGCTTGCTGACAACGATCATCCCATACAAAAGGTACATCCTTTCTAGTTAACTTTGTCATCGGTAACGCAATCGCACTGAAGTCCTTGATAAACCTCCTGTAGTAACCTGCTAGACCCATGAAACTATGAACTTCTGTCGGCATCTTCGTCTGCTCCCACTCTACAACGGACTCCACCTTCTTAGGATCCACCTTCACTCCTTCTGCAGATATTACGTGGCCCAAGAAAGTCACTTCCTCCAACCAGAACTCACACTTACTGAACTTGGCATACAACTGATGTTGGCGAAGAAGAGTCAATGCTAGTCGAAGATGTCGCTCATGCTCTTGCCTGTCCCGACTATAGATCAAGATGTTATCTATAAAGACTACAACAAATTGATCTAGAAATGGACAAAACACTCTGTTCATCAAATCCATGAAAGCAGCAGGTGCATTGGTTAGCCCAAATGACATAACCACAAACTCGAAGTGACCATACCTCGTCCTAAAAGCTGACTTTGGTATGTCATCCGCCTTAATCCTCAACTGATGATATCCGGATCATAGGTCGATCTTTGAAAACATTGTAGCACCGCGTAACTGATCGAACAGATCATCTATCCTCGGTAACGGGTACTTGTTCTTGATCGTGACTTTGTTCAACTGCCGGTAATCTATACATAGCCGCATTGATCCGTCCTTCTTCTTGACGAATAACACTGGAGCACCCCAAGGCGACATACTCGGTCGGATGAAACCTTTCTCCAACAACTCTTGTAACTGCTTCTTAAGCTCTGCCATCTCTACTGAAGCCATCCTATACGGTGTCTGTGCAACTGGTTGTGTTCTTGGAACCAGATTGATCTTGAAATCAATCTCTCGGGGTGGAGGAACACCAGGGAACTCATCAGGAAACACATCTGCAAACTCTCAGACAACCGACACTTCCTCCAGGCTAGGACCTTTTGCCTTGGTATCCACAACGATATCCATCACGTGAGCTAAGAACGCCTCACATCCTTGTCGTAGCAACTTCTCTGCCACCAAAGCTGATACCAGACACATCGGAAGAATCTTCCTATCTCCTGGGAAGATCCACTTCTCTCCATTATCATCAAACACTGCCTGCTTGGAACCATAGTCCAAAATGACCTTATACTTCTCTAACGTATCCATCCCAATGATCACATCAAACCCATGCATATCAAGTGGTATAAGATCCACTTGTATACTGTGTCTCGAAAAAGATAAGACACAAGATGGACACTCTTCTCGAAGCATCGAGGAACCATCAAGAGGGGTTTCTAACAACAAGCTATCCTTCTTACAACTAATAGGTAAACGACAGTTTTCAAGCATACTATAGGTGATAAAAGAGTGTGTAGCACCCGAGTCAACCAGAACAGATATAAAGCAAGAAGAAGACATATCAGAATGAAATAACTCCATATGACCTATCACCACTCGCAAGTTGACTATCACCTCTGGCTGACTTATGGCATAGAATCTAGTCGTTGCTTGTTGTCCACGTCCTCTTCTTCCTTGAGCAGACGATCCCACTTGCGATGTTGGACCGCGTCCTCGCCCTCTGCTACTACTGGGCTGCTGCCTATCTGACCCTTGTTGATTCTACCTTAGCTGTTGCGTCACTCAACATCTCTATTCGGGCAGTTTGACCTGAAATGCCCGATCTGACCACAAAGATGGCATGACCTATCTTCAAATCGTAGACTAGATGGCCCTGTTACTGCCACAGAAGTTGTACTATGTGCCTTTAATGGTGAAGAAACATATCCTCTTCCCTTACTCGGAGACCACTGCGATGGTACACTAGAACCTCTCATCATGGAAGGTGCTGAAAACCTTGGCTTCTTGAAGCCACCAAACCTTTGTCCCTGGAACTGAGCAGGCCTCTTCTTAGACATAGATTCTCTTTTCTCCCTTACTGATCGTTCGATCCTCCAGACAGATTCCACAAACGTAGCAAACCTCTCTCTGTTTTCCAACGCAGAAATAGGTGTTGTCAGTTCAGCACTCAGACCCTTCTCAAAATGTCTGATCCGCTCGTCATCTGTTGTTGCCATGTGAGGACAAAACCTCAACAAGTCCATGAACTTGGCTTCATACTTAGTGATGTTCATCATTCCTTGGCGCAATCGCTCAAACTGACTGATCTTCTCATCCAGATACATCTTCGAAAAGTATCTGCTGACGAACTCGCGCCGGAAAACCTCCCAACCGATCACCTCACCAGGCCTCTTCTCCACGATGGTCCACCAGTGACCAGCACTACCTTGCAAAAGGTAGACAACATGCTTGACTTTATCTGCTTCGGGGATGTCGAGGATCCGGAAAGCCTTCTTAAGACTTATCAGCCACAGATTTGCATCTGTTGGATCATCCAGTCCGAAGCTCCAACTCGATGAAGCCGCTCAAAGGTCTTACCAATACCCGATGTTTCACCATGGGGAGCTTGTTCTCTCGGCAGAGGCACTGGCAATCTTTCTACCATGAGATTCATCGTAGCCATTATCTGCCCCATAAGCTGTTGATAGGCAGGGTTTTCAAGAATGGCTGGGTCATGTTGGGGGACCTCAGGCACCCGATCTTCATGTGCCTGCCCTATAGCTCCATCAACTGATGCAACATCGCTGTTCTCAGTAGCATGTTCTTCATGGTTTCCAGACATCTTGGCTTTTCTTCTGCTGAGGGCAGAAGATGATTGTAAGAAAATCTAGAAAACTCACAAGAACAGACACAACCTAGTCCTAAATCCCTGTAGACTCAGCGAACCTAGATCTCTGATACCAAAACTTGTGGCAACACATCCCACTATCACACAGACAGTGAGGTGTTATGCAAAAATGTGCGGAAATCACCATAACCACAGATTACCAAAAAAAAACACTAGCTAATTAAAACCGATTGCAGAAAGTAGAAAAACCAAGAAACTATTACATTCCGATCCACATACTGCAAGGAAACGGTTATATAAACATTTACAAAATCTTGACACATGTCCACAGCTTAGGAGATCAGCTGTCAAGCTATCACATGAGTTTATCACTTGTTATATATACATAACGGCCCACATCCGGCCAGCAGCAGGATATACAAAACATCAACAGCTATACATCGTGAAACAATATCAAAACGCTCCCAAGGACCTGAGAGTACAGAGATGACTCTGGACTCTACTACAAAACAACCAAAACAACGGCATGTCCATCTCTTGCCTTCTACTGCTCTTCTTGCTGCTCGGCCACAACTCTGCGACCACCACCACGTCTAGCTCGACCACCTAAAAAGGTTACAAACCAGCGGGGTGAGACACACAGTCCCAGCGAGAAACATAACTCCCCGCCAAAACCATAAAACCATAGAAGGATGAAAGCAACAATGATAGATAATAGATAAAAGGTACAACAAGAGCACATGTATAACAAGATTAACTACACAAGCAAGGCCTCAACCAATGTTCTGTGTTTTTCCTTAAGCAGTAAATACTATTCGGCTAGATTATGTATTATTATTATTATGCCCTGAGGAAGTGAGCCATACCGCTCAGATCCAACCGACGGTTGTGAAACCCGGATATGATGCCATACAAGGTCAATGGAAGAGCCGGACTCCACGATCTCCCACCTCATGGTCAGTGCACGAGTACAACACTAGCAGGACTGCGGTCTCATGCTTAAGTGGCCTCAGCCACAGGGTCATCTCCCGCAGGCTACCCTCTGCCTAGCCCGCCTCGGTACAGGTCTCGACGCTAGTGAAACTAAGCCATGGGCCTGTTCACCGTGCTCTGAGCCATGAACGTATTCATGCTCCCATATCACATATCCTGAACCATGGGCCTGTTCACCATGCTCTATACATATCCCGAGTCTACAACCGCAGTTGCACTCAAATCCTCACTATTTTAGGCTAGGAGAAACCTCACATATTCAACAATATGTGCTCCGGGTTAACCCACAGGAGAACCCATTTCACCATCACCAGCTCCTGACGATGATGGATCTATGGCCAGGGAAAACTACATGATATGTTCTACTGTGATTAGTTAGTATATTTTAAGTGGATTATTGAGGCAATCAAGATGTGACACATGAAAAACATAAAGTTATATTATTATTACCACCATCATGCTATTCCGGAATCTCAATCCCTCATCACAGGAAACCACTGCCTCAACAGGCATTCTCATCACTTGGGATATCAATCCCAGATCATCATCAGAGGATAACACCTCAACTGGGCACTTTAGCCAAACTCGGGTCCTCAGACCATAAAACATCATGCATGTTTTCTCATTATCAAGAGTAACCATCAGAACAACGTTACTCAAATATATTTACCTCATAGCCCTTTACCTGGCTATACATCCGCATGAACCTTGCATGGTTAGTATGCACAATCATCATGGATTAACAGAAGATTCATATTATCAACATAGGGCAACATTGATGATTATTTACGTTATCATTCATGCCTCAACCTATGACATAGACATAGGTCATATCATTAAGCAAAGCATCTTATATGTTTACCATTTCCTTAGCATTATACAGATGATTCAAGATGATCATAGCACAGGTATTATCATGGCAAGATACATAGATGTAATCTACTATCATGATTACCATCAAGCATGTCAAGGGTTACTATCAAAAACCAACATGATTCATGAACAAGAGCTAACGTATAGGTTTTCCGTAAGAGACAAGACCCTCACTAGAAGCGCCCACTATCTTCACCAAAGGTGTGATGGGTAGGGCACCCTCACTAGAGATGGTATCGAGCAGATCACTCCCCACATGTCGCCCAACACTACAACCACCTAACGGCCAAGCAACCACTCTACATATTGGTCAAGCATACAACAAGGGTATCAGGCTACCATCTCAGGATGTATCGGGCAACTCTGTGCCGTGCACCTCATGTGTCGTGCAACGCTGTGTCGTGCACCACATACATATCGAGCAACAAAGGCGTGAAGCTCAGCCAAAGAGGCATATCATGCAATGGCATGTCGCACAATAGGTATATTAGGCAGCACACGCACAACAAGGCATAACGCCCAAAGGTGCAACGCGTGCAGCAAAGAAAATATAATGCCCAGCACAAAGCTAGCCACATCTATCGGTCGACACACAAAGATAGGGTCAAGGGCTGACACCCACCACAGAACCAGCTAACAAGCTTCCACAGCATCATAGCATAACGACACCAAGCCACCTCATTGGTTCATCAAGGTGTGATGCTCGACACACACACAAGGCAAGAACCAGGTGCAATGCCTGACACATCCACAACATATGTCGTCCAAGGCTCAAGATCAAGAGGGGATATCGGGCAACACCAACCCCAATGCCATATTTGCCAAGATGCAACCAGACAGGGTCACCACCAACCTCAAGCAGAAGGGCACCAAAACCCAATAATGGATCAAGAAGATGACTCACCTCTCAACTATCAAGAGAGAGGGGTCTTGCCAGCTTCTTAACACCAATCAGACAACACAAGGTTCAACCACAACCAAGGTCTGCAACCACTATAAAACTCACCTCTAGAATCCATGGTGAGAGAAGGGTGTTGCTCAAGCAACTAGAATACAAGCTCACCTCTCAACTCAAATAAGAGAGGAGTATTTCTCATACCTCTAGAGTTCAAGCTCACTTCTCAAGACCAAGGAGGGAGAGGGTTGTTGCTCAATAAGAAACCCTAGAATATGGTTCGGCCAACAAGAAGCAACTAAGCAAGAAACTAAACTAGCAACATGCATAGTCGATATGATCATAAGAAAGCATACATACACATAGGAGAGGTAGTATAGTTAGGGTTAGGAGTTATGTAACCCGCCTTAAGCAAGCCCCAAGCCCCTAGCTCCAAGCTCCAAGCACCACCACAAGAAGGAGAGCAAGGCACTCTAGGGTTCGGCCACCACTAGAGGAAGAAGGAGACTCCAAGAAGGATCGGCCACCAAGCTTGCAAAGGAAGGGGGTGGTGTCATGCACCAAAGGAGAAGGAGACTAAGGAACTAAAGGGATCCTTAGTAAGAGAAAGGGAACACATATATAGGAAAGGATGGAGGAGAAATCAAGGAAAGACAAGGCAAGGTGTCGCCCACCTAGGGACACTTGTCCATGTGCAAAGCCACCACTCTAACATTTCCTAAACACATGTCCAAGGCCATTGCCACATGCAAGCATCAAGCTCCAAGTGTCCACTAGTGGTGACACAAATGAGGTCAAAGAAGGTCAAAGGGTCCATGGGCGACACACCTCCACTCCACCATGGCCGACACACACCTTAGGCGACACAACTTAGGCCGACACACCACATGCCAACACACCTAGGTCGACACAAGCACACTTTCCCGACACAAGGTCCAAAGAAGCAAAGACAAGGCACCACAAAGCCCAACAAGCTCAACCAAGCCCAAAGGAACTCAAGCAACGAGCCCAAACCTTCCTCTCAACACTAGAGGAAGCAAGGAGAGGGAGGAACACCTCACAAGGTGGCAAACTTGCCCACAAACCCTAGACTTGGGTTAATTGCAAGTAGCACCTCTAGCTCTCAACAAAGCACCAACAAACCCTAATCACCACCAAAGGTGATTAGCAAGCAACTAAGCATCAGGGTTAAGCAAAGCAAATAGGATAAGCCCTAAATGGAGGTCAGGGTCCTTACACAAACCATCTTGTCTGGCTTGCTCTTGAAAGTGTGATGAGGGGTTGAAATCCCCTCAAATAGGCTCAAGGACAAGGAATGGCCGCAATGGGAATGCAGTGCAACAAGGGAGGTCATGAGCTCAAAGGGGGGTTTAAGGGCTAGAAGTTGTGTGAAAACACAAGGAAAGTTCAAGATGGTGATGGTGGAGTTGGGGTAGGGTTTAAATAGTGAAATGATTAGTCTTAGTCTTTTATGTAGTTTCATCCTCTCCATCGCCGGAGATGGGTAGGGAATCTTAGTTTTTCCCCTTGGTTAGGGGGTCAAATCACCAACAATATAGGGATGATTGGTGATAGAAAGAGAATGAGAGGAAAAGAAAGGGGTGCCACAAGGGTTAAATCAATAAAGGAAATGTGTGGCCCCACTACTACTACTTTTCTAAAATAATCTAGAGACATGATAATCTGGGAGTCATTGGATCGCGTTGTAATCCATGATTTTTATATCATAGGGTCATGAAAAATGTAAGACCCTTGACTTGGATTTATGGTTAAACATGCTTAATTAATCTAATCTAATGTTTAGTTCCTTATTCAAACCCTAATTTATTCTTTTATATAATGTGATAAATCTAAGTATCAATTTTGGTCCAGTTTGGACTTTGTTTGCTTAGGTTTTGCAATTTGTGTGCTTCTATGGACCTTTATGAAATTTTCCATTTCTAGGGTTCTGTCTGTAATTTCAACACATGAATGTTGTGCCTCATATTACTCCTCATAATGTTTGATATGGTTGCACCTTTTTTATGCATAGATGCACCATCAGATTGTTTGCTCTTTTCCCTTGTAGGTTGAGAATCAATGAATTTTCACCTAAGTCATAGAACATATGGTTTCTCCTTGTATGTTGGGGATCTGATGGTATCACCAAGTAGGTGAGGGGTCCAATGGTTCCCCCTTGTAATGGATGAACCAATGGTTTTCCCTTGAAACTCTAGAATCGATGGTCATCCTAGTTGAAGTGCACAATCTGATGGGAGATCAGGGTTTGCAAAATGGCTAAGGCCATATTTGCTACGATGTAATAGGGGGTAGTTGGCTGAATAAAAAAACACATCATATATATTCACACCATTTGTTTGGCACTGGTTTCATTTGGTTTCATGTAGGATGAATGTACAGAGTCCTCTTGTAATCATTTGGTATCCAATAGCTAGTTGTTTTTTGTCTAGCGAAAAGTAGGCCAAACCGTTGCACAAGCGGAACTTCACCCGACTACCTAGGAAAATGGCGCAATACCGATGCTACGTTTTTCTATTAAAATCGGTTGGGATCCTGTGTTGCAATTCTGTGAATTTTTTTGCACCGTTGTCAACCAAATAAAAATCCTACTCAAAAGCATAACAATCCTTTGTAATGAATTCGTCTATCATCCTACCAAACTAGCCCTAAATATGGTGCACAATTTGATGGTTTCTCTAATGATACATCTTAATGATTTCAACAAGGCATGATCTGATGGATATCCTTGGTGAATGAACAGATGGGAGTTCTGACATGCATGGACAAGATGGATTTCCAACTTTGACACGTGGCAATTGTAACAACTTAAACTGTCAATAAAATAAGTTTAGGGTATTTAGTGAAAATTTTCAACTTTTAATTTCAACATCCTAAACATTGATGCAAGTTACCCAAATATGGAATGCATTTTTTTGATATAGTAAATAAAAAGAGAGAAAATGAAATATGTACCCTATTTCCTTTTCTTTATGATTAAATGAATTCAAAGGATATATAACATTATTTGTCTTTTTCTCTCTCCTATGGGAATCCTTCAAATATACATACAATAATGATGAGTAGGTCCTAGATTGTATAATCACTCCCAATGTCAAAATTATACTCAAATATCTCACTAAGGTAAGGGATAACTCACTTAATCTCACCTTTTAATAATACATACATTAGGATAATGACTTATATGTTTTTGACAAACAAAAGGTAATCAAAACCTAAATCTAATCATATAGGAAGGATGTAGACTCCTCAATAGACCTATGGTTCAAATTTGAAGTCAAAAGGACATCATATGACCTTCCAAATCAATTAGTAGAATTAGTATATAGTTTTGCTTAATAATTAGTTGAATACTCGAATTACATTTAGATTAAACCAAAGTTCTGGATTTTAAATGTCATGATTGCAATTCTGTTTGGATGTCATCTCTCAGCTAAAGTCTTGGTATCATGCACATGCTTATATCACAGATTCTCTACAAGTTGGATCACCATCCTACACTTGTCACCTCTTCTTCCACCTTGAGTCCCGCCCTTCCCAGACTTTGCCTTACCCATGATTCCTTCCCCTCCCTATCTCTCTCTCTGATGTTTCCCTATCCGAGAAAACTCATCTAACCTCTTTGTCTTATTCCCCCGATCGCAATGATCCCAAGTTTGCTGGGACTTCTCGCCCTAACGAGGAAACGTCCGTTAGGGCTGGGATTGTCCTCGCCACCATGGATTTACAAAATATCTTCCTGACTCCCAACACTCACACCTATTTATAAGGGGTCCAAAATGACTATGAGACCTAGGTCTTTTCATTTCCTCACTCAATTTTTCCTTGTGGTGCCCCGTGCTATCTCATCCGTCTCGCTCTTCATCTCCAGTGCCCTCGAGACATATCCCACTGGTGACACCTCCAATCGTGCAATTTTTGTTCATATAAGCATATATAAACTCCCTCTATGCTCCTTTTTCTTATTTTCCATGTGGTTTCCCCACTTTGCGTACCTTGTGGCTGAGTTTAAGGTCCACATTGGCGCTCACAAATAAGCCACCTTTGTGGCCCTTCGACCAGGGAAAACACGACTATGGCTTTGCAATTCCTTGTTTATGGTATTTCGAGTAGCCGTGGATCATTTCCATGTGTTTCTCGTCAGGTTGGTTTCTGACCTTCCATTCCTCTATTTTAACCATGAACCTGAGGTACTCGGGGATAGAGAAGTCCTCTTTTCATCACGATGGTAGTGTCAAAATTGTTGGATCTCTAATGAGTTTTTGGTCATGATGTGTCTTTTATTTCTCAAAGTTTCATGTTTGTTGGTTATCTCAGACCTTAGTCTGCCTATCAACTATGGCAGTGTGATGGAGTTAGAACTCTAGTAGACTCCAGAGTCCCCAGATAGCTTGTTGTCTGCACCAGATGATGGGGAACTCCCAAAAATTTAGCTTTGAGATAAAGACCCAGCCTCCCCTTTATCGACCGAAGATCATGAGCCTCAAAGCTCTATGACTGATCATCAAAGCAAAAAGAAAAGGAGATGATGGGCAAGGGTGATTTTACCCCTTTGCCCTATCTTTGTCAATCAAATGATGTTTCCGATGAGGGTAGTTTGGTTTATACATTTTTTGGAGTGGTCAAAGACACATGAATCTCAGTGGGCAAGTTTGGCCATGCGACTGGAACTGGTTGGACCATGCCATCATGGGCCTGGGGTCTAGTTGCCCACATACGTCAATAATTAGGTACACGTCATTTTTTTCGTATTTTCCTATTGGAAATTTTTTCATAAATTCACAGTAAATCAACAACTTGTCAAAAAATATGTATAAATAGTCATTGGAAAGGATTTTCAAAGAGCAACCTAATTTTCTATCTTTCACAACCTAATTTCATCATATCTTACCATGTTTTCCTTAAAAGGCCCAAATTAGGATTTAGGATGTTATCTAAGGTGAAAAATAATATAAACTATGTTAATTTTAGGAAACCTAGTATTTGAATCAAGACCATTGGAATTAGGTTAGGATCTACCTTACTCCAGGTAAGCGGGTCATGCACTATACATATGTACATTGGTTTAATTGTATTCTATGTATGACTTATGAATTATGCTTTCAATTTCAAGTTCAATGCTCTAATCATGTCCATATATAAATTATGTGATGATTTATATATCTTACGTCTTATGATTATCATGCACATTAAGATTTGATATTAAGGTTAATGATTAATGATTAGTCGATTTAAAGTTCAAGTTTCAAGAGGGAAAAACCCCATCATGTTAAATATTTAAGTTCAAGATTAAATTCATGTTTATGGTAATGTTAATGTTAAGATAAATGAAGTTGATTCAGTTTTTATATGCTTCTCGAATCATGGACCTCAAGGAATCGTTATGGCCATTCATGCCAATTATGGGCTTTTATGTCCAAATCATGGGCATTCGTGCCAAACATGGGCTTTCCTAGCATTAAGGGCTTTCCTAGCAATTGTGCTCTTAAGCGGATGTCATGGAGAGATGCATATACTAACTACTCAATTCTTCATGCTACTATGTTCATGTAATCAAGAATGCTTAAGTCAAATACATGTCAAGATTTTTCCCAATTTTTTCTTTCCTTATAATGTGTATAGTGTCGCTTACTGATGTATGTATTTATTTTTGCATGGTCGTGGGATGAGATGTCCCTAGATCAAGGAACAAAGGAATTTGAAGTGAGTGCTTCAAAGTAGAAGTTACTAAGACTCAGCTGGTGGGGTGCCATCTATACCTTTGAAGATCCAATATCAAGTTTTTGGAGAAGATTTATACCTTAGATTTCTTCTACCTTTCATGTATTATATTCTAGTTCAAAGATGAGACATTTTACATTATAAGTTTTCCCTTCCAAAGAACATTGTATGAATCTATATTTCCAATTAATTCATGGTGTTTCATTTATCTTGTTGTTATGTATATCATGTTTTGTGAAGTTCATCCAAGTCGAGTGACCTTTTTTATGGACAACATGGGGTGTGCTTCTGTTGATATATATGTGCTTGGAGGGACATTACAGCAAGTTAGTTTTTCAACCCTTAACCACCTTTTCTTTCTCTTCTTGGATATATATACCCTTCACCTCACAAACGAACATTTTCCTTCTCCATCTTGCTCTTATTGCTATAAAGACCCAAACCCACCGTTCTGTGAAGTAAGAGCCCCTTGTGGATGAATCTTAGGAGGACCTTGGGTGTATGTTTCTCTAATGTTTCAATCAAGAACCTCTAGGGCTGTTTGGAGATTTCAAACCTAGTTTCTTGCCTAATACATGTAATATCTTCTACTCTAACCTAGTTTTTCTTGTTGTTCTCCTTCTTCTCTCTTCATCCATGGGCGGAACCCTAGTTTTCATTATGGAAACTTGTGCATGTAGTTGAAGAAACCCTTTTCTTTTCTCTTTTGCCCAAGATTCACTTTGTTCTTGAAGAGGGGAGCTATCTTGGAGCTTTGGGAGTGCAAGTTAGGGTTTCATCTTCTCTTCTTGAGATACCTTGCTCTTCATACGTTCTTCATCATCTTGAGGCGAGTTGTATAACCTTCAACCCATTTCTTGCCTACTTCTAACTTGTTTTATATAGACCTTACCCTAGAAGCTTGGTGTTATGTAGGAAGATGATCTTTTCTGCACTTTTGTATATATGTTGTGATAAGTTGTGTGTTGTTAAATATCCTCAGATCTTATGAGACATTCCTTCATCTAATAGTCTACCTTGGTTTGAAAGTGTGAAACGATGGCTATACTTAAACTGAATAATGTTGGATTTACTTACTGTTGAAATGGAAGGTTATGCTTAGTCTATAAATCATTAGTTTTTCTTGGTCCATGAACCGATGGTTTTGTTAAGAGTAATAAATGATGGTTTCACTTATTGTGGAGATCAAAGACACTACTTGTCATAGGAACTGATGGCTTCACTAAGTTAATGAACTGAAGGTTAAGTTAAGTTAATAAATTGATGATTTTGTTAAGTTCATGAAAGAACTAAAGGCTTTTGATGTCCATCAATGATCTCTTGGTTTTGCTTTCGATTAAGTACATCAATGAACCGATGGGTATTCTAAGTTAGTAAAATAATGTTTTTGGCTAAGTTTATAAATGAACCGATGGCTTTGCTTTTTAGTTAAGTCCACAAGTGATCTGATGGTTTGATATTTGGCTAAGCCCTTAATGAAATGATGGTTTGCCTAAGTGTTTACCTAAGTGTGCTAATGAAATGATGGCTTGCCTAAGTGTGCTAATGAACTGATGGTTTACCTATATGTTGTTTTGGTGGTGTAAATCCAAACCATACTTTGAATCCTTCTTATAATGGTTAACTGATGAGGGTTTCTTACTTCAATCATCTTCTAATGTTGAAATGATGAATGAACACAATTCAGATTGCTAAAGGTAACTATGTTATGTTACTCTTGGGAATATCATTACTGTTATGATTGATGAACCCTTATGCTAAGTCTGTACGCAACAAGTGTGTTGGTGACATGTTGAACCCTCTGCAAAGTGTTGAATGATAATGATTTTCTATAGGAAGTAATGTTGTTTTATCCTGAAGGGCCTTTGGGCATGTTTCAAATCGTAGTGGAGGTTTAGTCCTCTTCATGAATGACAATGGACTAGTACCATGTGATGCAGTGATAAGGAATATGTCTCATGCCTTTTATATCTTATGAAGTTGTTATGCACCAATGATTTTATAGAAACAATATAGTTGTTTGTATATAACTTGATTGATGCAGCCTGGAAACACCAAATTGGTCTAACTAATCAAGTGAAATCTTGATCATGTAGTGCCATGTGCCGTAAAACTATTATAGTTTCAAGATTTGATGGATGGTAAAATGAGTCTTCCAGAAGGGAAACTCATAGTCGTATATTGTTGAGTATATGCAGGTGCATGGAGGGTATATTCTTGTCATCCTAATCCCAAGGTTTTGGAAGAGCAGTTGAGGTTGTGTCTCATATGTATATGTATATATGGTTGAGGATAGTTGCGGCCGTACCTCGGATTTCAAGGTTGAATAATCTTGTTTCTAGTGTCATGGCTAGTGTACCCAGGGCGGACTAGACTGATTGTAGTTTGATTGATATGTCACTACGTCATACTCGTACTGACTGAGGGGAAGAGATCTTAGGATTCCGACTCTCTTAGATCTTGTACGGAGCTAATTGTGACTTCACAGTGGTCAGTTGGTAGTTTGAGTGGTACGTCTCAAACTACCTAGGGCTTAGTAAAAATATGTAATTCAACCGTATAGCATATCTGTCACGGTTATTCAGTGACTCACATTGGATGGTAACCCTTGCTTTGTCTCTTTTAATGGTTAGATGATATATAACATGGTAAGAGAAATCAGTTGTACATCAGCTTTAGCTCGGTCTGATCCTTTGTTAATTATGTTAATATTTCAATTTTGTAATGTTATCTGCTTATCTGTTTAAATACATATATTTTGTAAGCGATAAACATTGTTGATAGTTACATCTCTTGTTGGGACATGAGTCTCACATTGTAGGTCGTCACATCTTTTTAGGCGATCGTCAATAGTGTCGTTCGACCCGTGATAGCAAGGAGCATCTTGGAGATCCATAAAGGAAGAAGATTGGTCATTTGTTTCGTGTGTCCTAGAGTCATCCCTATACTCTCGAGTTTGGGTTGAAAAGTTTTGTAGATGATTTACGTCGACTCAAGTTTATAGCATTGTGTTGATGTTGTATATAATGTAAATACGTGGCCTATATCTTTTGTGTATAGGTTCTGGCTGAGACCACTAAACAGATGTAAAGATAGTTGGTACTTTATATGATATTATGTAAGATGATGGACCTATATGTAAATATTCTTGGACATATTTGAGAATTTTAATTCAATTTTAATTATTTACCTTTTTAATGATGTGATCAATCTTGTATTGATTTTGAGTAATCTCGTTTAGCGTGGCGAGTGGCCATAAAAAAGGACCAAAAAGGGAAGAAAAGGGGCAAAAGAAAATTGAGGTCTTTGCGTACTAACTTTAGATAATTATAGGAGTGTCAAATTAGGATGAAATTTGGGGAGGTAACATCGCATGTAACAAGTTTCAAACTATTTTGAGCAAGCTAGGTCAAGGACATAATAAAAGTAAATCAAGGGTTGATTCAATCTAGGGTTTTATATATACGAGTACAAATGAAAAAAATAATCACACCTAGGTTTTCACATTAGACACTGAGGTACGATCTGTGAGTATGCACATGATGAAGCAAGATCAAATTGAGCAAAATTAGATACAAAGAAGGGTACAAATGTCATTTGAGTAATAATTAGTAAAAAAAGCCACTTCATCGCATCTACCTGTAGCGATAATGAAAGGTTTGATTTATATATATCAACACAACTATAATGATTGTGTGATTATTAGTGAAATTTTGTTTTTTTTATTGTTTGGTTTATCGATTGTATATAATTTATGCATTTTCTTTGCCAGTTGAGTACAAAAATACAAGTGCTATGAGGTACAACTCAATTATAACACAGTAATAGTCTTTAATGGCCAGATTTTTAAGTAGCTTCTTTAAATATTGTTTACATTTTGTGTAATTTTTTTATTATTAAATTTTATACTTTAAAAATGCATAGATTCAAATAATTTGAGCTAACAAGTCCAATTATAACACAATTATAATTTCTAAGGGTTGAATTGGAATGTATATTTTGTGTACTATCTATGTAAAGTGTGTACTTTGTAAGTTTTTGTATTGAAGTGGAAGTACGTGCATTTTTTTTTATTTTTTTACTCAATAAAATATCTGTGAAAGCCTTGTTAATAAATAACTGAAACTGACATGAGGTGAATGTGAATCGTGAGCCGGGAAAAATATATATATCTCTCTCTCCCTCCCTCCCTGCCTATGCCTTGAACCTCTGGCGCCGCCAAAACAGACATGAATGCAACTGCCATGCACCGCTGACGTGGTTCTGCGTCGGAAACAGACGATCCGTCCCCTTCGAATAGTTGGCGAGTTGCCCACTCCCACTTACAGAAGTCGACACGCCAGTACGGCCCCCTTGTTCCCCTTCCCCCTCCTCGTTGCTTGAGCGGATCACAGCGCCGTGACAGCTACCGTGGCGGGCACCAAATCACATGTTTCCTCATCCATCGCCACCTTGTCTGTTCTTAAGCCGTTGCAGCCTGGCTGCGAGCCGGTTCATGATTGCTTGCCCGGGCGGTCTCAAACCGCACCCCAACCCAGTGACCCATTACTCAGAGGCGCCTTGGGTTGGGACACTCATCAGAACAGAGAGGGTGAACCCAACACCCAAACCAAGTGAGTCAGTGACCCACTCCCCTGTCCGGAGGCGCCTTGGGTTGGGACACATATCAGAACAGAGGGACTGAACCCAGCTAAGCCGGTAGCGACTATAAATACCTTTATCGCTACAATTCAGTTCATGCCCACCACTACCGGCGTCAGCCTGTGCAAACACGGGATCTATCTACCTCGATAGTATACCGTACTCCGCCACCTCTACGGGTCTACCACCTCTCTTCTCTGTTATACCAGCCCGGCTCTGCTATACCAGCCCGTCGCGCGCACAAGAATCTTCGCCGAGCCATGGCGGCGGAGAGGGACGTCGAGCGCGGGCTGATGCGAGGAGACAGGGTCGTACTGGAAGACAATCACGACACCATGGCTTGCCTCGTGGAACCACTCATTCAGAGGAAGAATGCCGACGGTTGCAATGGAAAGAGCTGCGAGACGGGGTCTGAGAACGGGTCGGCTAGTGGCGCCGGCCAAGGGTCCGTGATGGTCGCCGTGCTCAGCACCGTCGTCTCCGTCTGGGGATCCTTCGAGTTCGGGACGTGTGTAAGTCCTCCACTACTCTCCCCTCCCTCCCTCTCTCCCTGCGTGCCTGAGTGTGTGAACACAGAGAGAGATTAGCAACAACAAGCATTGTGGCTTCTTCTGAATTCTGATGCAGAGGAACCAAGAAATCTGCAAAGCAATGAAATTATAAAGATTACAATCAACTGTTTTCGACAGAGGATAGTCGAGAGAGAGAGAGATGTTCCACACCCAGCAGATGCCAAACATTAGATAGACTTAATCCACAAACAAGATAATTAAAGACATGCTCCTACGCTTGCAGTATCCCAGTTCACAGCCACCATCCACTTGCTGAAATGTCATCTTCCCCTACAACCTGTACTACAACCATAGAGTGGTACCAAAACAGCAAAGATGGTGGTGGCATCTAGGACGATTCAGTACCTGTTTTTTGAGTTAAAATGCACCACCCCTCCTCACCATCCACCACATTCCAAATACACAAAAGGATACCCATCTACCGCCTATAGTAAGATGCGGATTAGTGGTACAAAATTCCAAATCCCACCAGTGTGGTCCAGCATGCCTATTACTATGTTTCTTGCTAGATTCATTTAGAAGGGAAACTACTCCTTTAAACTAACAGATTAAAAAAAATGTTGTCAACTGAAGTTACAAATCAAGGAGGATATTCAGATAATTTGTTACGTTTCCGAATTTGGAAACTGCCCATTTTATTAAGGGAAAAATAACACCTAATCTTCGTAAAAGAATTCACCCCCACACCACGTACATATATGTGTGTGTTTTCTTATCTAGAGCTTGATAGCAAAGACTTTTATTCCTTATTTTTGTGGCAACATACATGTACTGTCGTTTTTGTTTCTTATGTTTTGCGCTCCTCTTCTGTAAAGTGTTTTGCATTCTTTTTCTTGCCTTGCTACTGTTCTCTCAACACTTATTACTTACGTGACAAGAAAACAAGTAGAGATATTTTGACATTTTAGAAAGAGAAGGGAAAAAAGACAGTAGATATTTTCCGGTGAAGGACAAAAGTCCTGCTGACATGTAATAGTGGCAATCAGAGTTGGGATCTCCACCGCAATCTCGAGCATCAGGCAGACTAATCAGGGAGGGACTAAACGACAAAACCTTTCTTTTTCTAAAGAGCATGCTTATTAGTGCGGTGTAGCCTTCCGTGGACAATTTAAGCCCAAATTTAACGTTCACGAAGCAATACAAGCTGAGATTTGCAATCACTGGACTCAAGTTGCGAGACTTACATTGTAATATAGTTCCACCTGCTGCGGGCCGGGTGTTCAATTACACCATAAATCAACACCCCTAACACATCATCTGTTTTCAATTAACTTCCAAACGAATGGCCTCATCACACGAAAATAATGTTTGCATCAAAAAGTTCCGGGCACGAAACCACACTCTTGACATCTACCTGCTAGAACTACTACTAACTGGTTTTCCTTCCTAATGGTGTTTGTTTGTGTGCAATGTACGCAGGTCGGCTTCTCGGCACCGACTCAGTACCAGATAAGGGCCGATCTCGGGCTTTCGCTCTCGCAGGTGAGCACACTGACGACTCCTTCCTCCTTCCTGGGCCCCTTCATTGATTGATTTGCTGGCGTGGTGCTGGGGTTGGTAACATGCACGCTGTGACAACCAAGCTGCGGCACCAACTTGTCATACAGAACAAAACATGTGGGTTACGGAAAATACATTAGTCTTTCCCACCAATAATACAACCTTGACACTTGAGTGTAGGCCTTTGACTCTCTGCCTCGCATCATTTGTCCAGTTTCATTCATTTTGTACAGGTGATGGTACAAGTATCAATTATGCATATGCTTAAACTGATACCCCCCCCCCCCAACAACACACACACACACACAAGAAAAACGTAGGTTAAGCCTGATATTATTGATACAATTTCGATTGGATACATTCACATCTCAGACATTATAAACTGACCTTTCACAAGGAAACAAAAGCACCGTGTATAGAAAACAAATCCCAGTAAAATATATTTTGAAACAATGAATGAACTTGTTTGGTTCAGAATACCCCCTCCCATCCGCACACATTGACGCACAGAACCCTGACATCAATATATTTCTTACTTCCGGTCACAAAAATGAGAAAATTGGAAGCCAGAATCAAATTTGCTGAACCGAGTAGACAAGGAGTTTGCAGATGAACATATATTAGACTGTTTATGAGGAGAATATAATACTGGAATTCGTGCTTGCAGATATCATTCTTTTACAGGAGATCAGTAAACGATGTTTAGAATAGTTGTGTCTTCTCTTTACTTTTGCTTAACTTGAAACTATACTAGCCAAAAAAATTTCATCATCAATATGTCTTCTTCAGGTCCTTTTTTTGTATGATCAGCCAATGAGCTGAAAGTGCACGCCCACCCACCACACACACTTAGGCTATGATTATTGCCATCCAAGTATAATTTTATACAGAAACTATACCAGCCAAAAAAAATCAGCATATCTTCTTCAACCTTTTTTTCCCTTGTATTTATTAGCACTATAATAGGATGACCGAATCCACATGTCAGCCAAAAAAGATGACCAAATCCATTTCCTTTCTTTTGCAGTTCTCCATTTTTGGTTCCATACTAACCATTGGAGCAATGGTTGGGGCAGTCACTAGTGGATCAATCGCCGACTTCATTGGCCGTAAAGGGGTAAGTAAATCATAGATACGTCTCAAACAAAAAAAAAATGCAATTACAAATATGGTTCCCTTATTTCACCCAGATCAAGCAAGTCACATGTTATTTCAATCAAACACAACCTGCAGATGCTTTTTTCATGAGCAACATCTCACCTTTTAACTAGTAGAAATTATTTTATATGTGCAGGCAATGAGATTATCGTCCCTGTTTTGCCTTTTTGGGTGGCTTTCTATCTACTTTGCCAAGGTACCATGTTCCTGTCTGAATACACAAGCTTATATTGCTCACTGAAAACCACTCACCTGACTGATGTTCACTATCTCATAAAACCGTTTTTATAGGATGCACTTTCACTTTACTTTGGGAGAGTATCAACAGGATATGGAATTGGAATTCTCTCTTACGTGGTAAGAACCTTAACATCCTTGTAAGGAAAATAAAAACCTGCATTCCATATAGACATCAACAAGATAATTAGAAATCCTTTAAATCAAGACTAATATAATAATAGCATGACAAAAGAAGAAAACATCTATGCTACAAAACCAAGTTAGCCACAACTATTACCATGTGAAAGTCTCAGAAGAAAACACCCCACTATGCAACTATACACACTGATCAGATGCATTGACATACACTGAAATACATGCAGAACAAATGATTTACAAGCACAATATATAGGAAAGGATTTTTATTGGCAAGTCTGTCATCATGGATCGGTTTAAAACTGGTTATGGAATAATACAAGGATGCATGTCAAATTGATGATGTTTCATTTCAATACTAGAGTTATCAAGCTCTACTTAACTTGGGGTGATCATTGAACAGGTTCCAATTTATATATCCGAAATCTCCCCTCATCACCTCCGAGGGGGTCTAACAACAGCAAACCAGGTAATGACCAACAGAAGGCATTACAGCCTCTCTGAGCGTATATCTACAAGCTAGACAGAAAGATGAACTAAATCAGCTGACTTTATTCTTTGTGCAGCTTATGATATGCACTGGAGGATCCGTGGCTTACATAGTTGGAACAATTGTTTCTTGGCGATCACTGGTTTTCATAGGTGGATGTTAGCAAAATTGTTGTTACATTTCAAACAATAAATTAATGATTAATATTGTAGTAAAAGTAAGTTAGAATTAGGATAAACATAACGCATGGATGTGGAGATTTGTTGCAATAGCCACATGTTTTTTCAACTGACACATTCCAGTTCAATGCAGGACTATTCCCATGTATTCTTCTTCTTCTAGGCCTCTTTGTCATTCCAGAATCTCCAAGATGGCTGGTAAGATTTTATAGTGAATGAATACTATCACCTTTAAATAAAGGGTTCATCTAGAATCCAGTGTAAACAGAATCCGATTGGTACTGATGTTGATGCTTAATGAACTCATTAGGCAAAGGTGGGAAATCAAAAAGATTTTGAAGCAGAATTACAAAGGCTTCGTGGAAAGACTGCTGACATTTCTCAAGAATCGTACGAAATTCAAGTTAGTACTCAGTATAAGCTTACTTCCTTTGTAAACTGATATATTTTTTACAAGTCTAAATATCTAACTGGTGGCATGACAAACAGGAATATCTAGAAACTCTGCAAAGCCTTCCCAAAGCTAGAATACAGGACTTGTTCCAGAAGCAATATATTCATCCAGTAACTGTAAGAAGTTCCTACATATTCTTCAGTGTAGTTATAAACAGAAATGTATGTAGGGGGGTCAATGGACTAAGTGTTTCTTACTATAGGTTGGAGTTGGTCTTATGGTATTCCAACAATTAGGTGGCATCAATGGCATTGGATTTTATGCAGGAGAAATCTTTGTAATGGCTGGTAAGTACAAAGTTCCCATTTTCATGTTAATCATAACCAAGGTTGGAAAATGCGTGAGGCGTAAGCCTCGAGGCGTTTGAGGCGTAAGCCTCAAAATATGTGTGAGGCAGTCATAAAAAATAAATGTATACATGTATTTACATATATGTGTTATCGTCCCTTGAATGTGTGTTTTGATATGATATGAATGTGTGTATAACAAAATTAGGTATGTACAAGCACAAGAATATGAAACAGAAATTAATTCTGAAACTTAAAAATGATAATAGAGACTAAAGACCCACCACAATACCAAAATAAATATGTAAAAAGATAACAAGATATCAATTCTTTATACTACTAGAACAAAAGATGTCGATAGAAAAACTAAAGGAGGTAAAATTTCAAATTCGTAGGAACGAGGAACCAAAACTAGTTAACAATGATATGAAATTCACCAACATAGTGAATAAGAAGGTAGCAAACAAAGAGAATTGACAATGATGATTGAAAGATGTCACTCAGAAATGATGATTAAATGTTTATTAGTGAAAAATAACAATTTAAGACAAGAACTCTTTTTTTTTAGAAAGTGCTTCTAATAATCTTAAAAGTACACAATTTGGTGGTTAAAATAAGGCATTAACATAATCTTTATAGTATAACAAAAATATGTATATACAAGCACAATAATATGAAACATAAATTAATTCTGAAACTTAATAATGGTAATAGAGACTAAAGACCCACCACAATACAAAATAAACATGTAAAAAATAACAAGATATCAATTCTTTATAGTACTACAATAAAATATGTCGATATAAAAACTAAAGGAGGTAGAATTTCAAATTACTAGGAACAAGGAACCAAAATTAGTTAACAATGATATGAGATTCACAAACATAGTGAATAAGAAGGTAGCAAACAAAGAGAAATTTAACAATGAATATTGAAAGATGTCACTCAGAAAATGATGATTAAATGTTTATTAATGAAAAATAATAATTAATTACAAGAACTCTGATTTTTTTAAGGAAGTGTTTGTAATAATCTTAAAAGTAGACAACTTGGTGGTTAACATAAGACGTTATCATCCGAAAATGAGGTGTGCGCCTCAGCTAAGCCTCAGAGCCTCGGTGCTTTGAGGCGGGCCTCAGACATTGTGAGGCGTAAGCCTCAGTCCAGGAGACCGAGGCGCAAGCCTCGAGGCGCATTTGGGATAGCCTCGCCAAGAGGCGTAAGCCTCGAGAGCCTCAAGGCGGATTTTTTATTACCATGATCATAACAAACATCCTGATTTTGACACATGGTATATCAGGACTTCCCCCGGCCAACCTTGGAACCTTCTTAATGGGTTGCATTCAGGTATAGACTTACAGACTTGTCTTGCTTCTATTTTGACTTATGTGCCAAGGGAGTCTACACACACCAGACCGTGTTCTCTTGCAGGTGCCTATTACTGTAGTTGTTGCTATTCTGATGGACAGGTGTGGAAGAAAGCCCCTCATAATGGTAGGAGAAAATTCCCCTGTACTGTTCCTTTTTAGATATCTATAACATTAAATGCTATTGCTAAATCAAATTAGCAACGCCTTTATGCCTCCAGATTTCAGCAGCAGGAACATTCCTAGGCACATTTTTAACTGGGATCGCATTCTTTCTACAGGTATCACCTCACCTAAGAATCAAGTGATACCATATGTCATTAAAAGACATTTGGCTCATAGAAAAAGCATACTTACGGTATACTTATTTCGTTCTTCTGCAGGGACAAGGCTTGTTCTTACAGTGGGTCCCTACATTAGCTCTTTCTGGCATTATGGTATTGTAGAATATTCAGCTGCCAGCATCATCTTTGCTGCATTACAAATTTAACTCTGCATGTCTCTAACGTTAACAATTCACAATCGAGAAAACGCAATATACTAAGATATCTAATGAAGTATTTTCTGCATTCTAATTAGGTATACATCGGGACTTTTTCAATAGGTATGGGGTCCGTACCTTGGCTCATTATGTCCGAGGTATACTGTTTTCGTTTTGCTTTTGTTTGTTTTCTAATTTCTATAAATAAAATTTCAAATTTAGCATCTTTGTAAGTAATTCAAGCAATATGGCATGGTAATCTTTGCAGGTTTTTCCACTTAACATCAAAGGAATAGGAGGAAGTTTGGTAACTCTTGTCAACTGGTTCGGTTCCTGGTTGATATCATATGCTTTCAATTTTCTCATGAGTTGGAGTTCTTCAGGTAAGCATAAATTGACATACAAATAACTTAAATTTATGGATGTTAACTACTGTTAGGAGCTTAGATGGCAATATGCAAACTATATTTTACATCGTTGATAAAGAACGACGCAAATGAGTTTGGATGCCCAGTCTTTTCAGTAAAACTCACTTCTATATGCCCAGTTCCCTAATTTCTAAGAAACAACCCAAACATATAAGAACATTCCAAGGAGAAAGAAATGCATGCATTGATCCATCGCTAGCACTGCTTTAATTACTCTTTAACTATTTATGTAAAGATTTTAAACCACATTTCTGGAGAGCCACCAAGCCTACTGACAAATCTTAATTTTTTTGTCTTGTTTTCTTTTCAGGCACATTTTTCATGTTTTCTGCTGCCTCAGCACTTACCATCGTTTTTGTGGCAAAAGTAGTGCCTGAAACAAAAGGCAGGACTTTGGAACAGATTCAAGCTTCTATGAGGAAGTGAAATGAGAGAGATCAGTGCATACAAGTAGCAAGTCCCGTTCATTACAGACTTAAAGCCGCCCATTTTTTTTTCCATTAGACAAAAGTGCTTTAAATGGAAAGAGAAACTATGGACTGATTTTCCAGTTCGAGCATGTTTTATAGTAATGGAAAGAGGGCCATGTCGGAGGCATTTAAGAAACAACACAAGGAAGAAGGGCCTATCGATCCAGAACACCACACAGGTGAATCAAGAGTGGTTATCTGAATTGTTTCTTTGCCGTCGGCATGCAAGTGGCATTGGGGTCAATCAATGTCAGTATGTACATCTAGCCAAGTATCCATATTCATGGTGAAGATATTACATGTAAGAGTCTCATTTAAATTTTCAGTGGCAATTCCCACTGTTTAGAGCTTGTAAGAAGCGGAGCTAGCTGCAAAAATATCCTATGGATTAATAATGTAAACATCATAAGAAATCAATTTCAAATGATGGGAGACAAGTGAATAAAAATGGTATCTCTACGAACTGCAATAGAAGAAGAGGAGTCTTTTTGAATGATAAGAATTTGATATCTCATTATTTCGTTTTAGGCAAACAGAAAAAAAAAAGAAGAATCTCAGGTTGAGGGGACTCATTTTGTTTAACGTATGCTATACCTGCATTAGTCTCCGCAACAAAAGCAAGACATATGTCTATGAGCTAGCTGGTTCTTTGCTGAATTAAAGAGAATTGCTTGCAACAGATGTCATGCATATGGAAAGAGTGCAAACTTTACAGGTAGGATAAGTACAAGATGGTCACTTCGGAAATGCAGATAGGAAAATATCTCAAGATTATCAATCTGTGCAAGATGTATCCATATTACTTTAACCAGACAAGGAAAGAAAAAAAACATAAAAGACAACTACAGGAATCATCCCTAATTATTATACTAAATAGGAGACCAGATATATGTTGTGTGTGTGTGTGTGTGTGTGATGGATAATATAGTTTATCATTAATGTAGTAAGATAAATGAAGACCCTCCAACCTGCATTTCACCCAAGTCCTATACCTAGATGTACTCTACAGGTGTCCACGTTAACCATGGATTTATAGGTGCATGGACCTTAATTTTAAAGCATGTTTAAAATATTTCAACCATTAAAAATGAAGAAAATGCGAGATCAAAATGAGACAGGGATCTCCATATCACCTCAGGAATAAATTTCTAGAGCTGGTTTTAGTTGAAGGTACGAGGATTTCTCATTTACTCTCCCCATATTCATGGAATATTTGTCAGTTACATTAGACAACTGACCTAGGAAAGAACATAAGTTATTGTAAGCCCAAAGAACTACATAGGTCCAGAAAATTGGGATCAATATTGTAACTATAGTAATTCTAAGTATGACTTGAAATTATTTTTTGAAAACAGGGTAACACTAACAGTGGGGACCATATGGGCTACTGGTAGTAACCAAAAGAAGTGAGATCCAGACTTTTTATCCCCTTGACTAAACGCTCAAATTGGGATTTTCCAGTAGGAAACAGGACATATATATGTCCCAGACCAAACAAGGTCCTAGGACAGCAGTGATAATGAGGGATCAGATCAATTTGAAAGGCACAATTAGCTAGCCACTCAGTCCATTCCCGAGCTAACATATCCCCAATGCAGCCAACAAGATTGTCACTGTCAGTTGACATTGTCCAAGATAATCTTTCCACTAATTTCTTCAATAGAAGTTTTGTAATTGGATTCAGCAACTACACTAGAGATATTTATTTCCTGGGTGTGTGATAGGCTAACAAGGATATCCCAAGTTCAGCTGTAAATAGAGGAGCAGTCCTCCCGTAGATGTTTCTTAGTTGGCGTAGTTAAAGAAACGTGAACCTCCTTCCCTCGGGAGTCTAAAAACCTGAAATCGTCTATGTTTACTGATTGGTAATGCTACATCAGAGTAGCTACTGAGAAATTTCATTATAAAAACAATTTTGCAGACAACTTTGTTACTAAAGGAGATGTATGCAATCAGAGAAATCCAAAGTCATCGCCAGATAGAACTGTTATCCGTAAGCCATTATCTTTCCACTTCCAAAAGGATTTGAGAGCGCTCTCCCACTAGCACAAACATATCGCAGAATGGCCAACAGTCCAAAAAAAGGTCACCAGTTTTCCTATTACCACCCGCTCTGATAACCAATTATCATTCTCCTTTGTAACTCCAACCTAGCTGTTTTTACTTGAAGGAGTTTACCTAGCCCTTCATTATTTAAACCTGCAAATGTACTCTACATATCTAGCATCACTATCATAGAAAATCACAGTAATTTATATGCTGTGCTGACTAATTTACTTTCCATATAATACATTTTGAATTCTTTGAGTTCACCTCCCCGTATGCACCATTCAATAGTAACATTCTGAAGGGCAATGTGAGAAAACCTGTTTTAAGAGGCTTTATTAAATCCCCCAGGTTGAGTTAGCAATAGAGGAAGTTGCTACTCCGATTAGCAATAGGGGAACCAGCCGAACTGCAGAAGTAGAACATCACTATCTCCAGCAAGTACCAACCATATCTCCTAAAATGGGTATTTCATTGAACTCTCTAATCAGAACATGTAAGTACCATCTTATAATAACGTGTCTGCGCCCAAATATAAATAAAAAACAGCAGGTGTGTGTAAATTGGCTGTCATCAGTCCAAACATTGACCAAGAAACGTAGAGTTATATGCTAGTTGTATCAGTGTGGCTTAGCAACATCTACTAGGCAGAAAAAGAGAGAATTTGTTTTAGATAACTGTGCCTCTTCCAGGCTGCGTGTGTAATGGCTGCTGAACATACCTCTTTGGATATATGATCCCAGTCAGAAGTGCAGTTAGGAGAACAGCCCATCTGTCTAAATATCACTTATCGTTCCTCTTTTCTTGTTGTGTCAATCACCAAATGCAAATCGCTAACTCTGTTTATTAGCAACATTTAGAAAATTATATACGTTCCTCATTTCTTGATAGAGACGGAGGGCGGATAAATAGAAAGCTCTTTCGGGTCAACAATTGGGGCCATACCATCATCAGCCAATATGGTTTTCTTCGTCAATAGGCTATTCAGCCAAAGGTCTTGGCACTGTTTTAGCATGCCAGTTGTCAACATAATATCCCGTAATGGCCGCTGAACGAAGAAGAAGCAAATTCCGGGCCCCAAGTTGAGTAACGGTGCCACAAGCCTTCTTCCAGAAGAAAGGTTAAAATCATCCCATTTTTTACAGGTACCCTGAATTCTTCGCATCCATCTCTTCATCACTTTGTTCGCGCCTGTCGTTGCCCTATCGTCGATGTTTCCAAACTGTCCAATCAAGTGAACGACCTTGGCCCAGTAGTCCCTCGCACTTCGCCTGCGAAGACAAAGGACGAATATTGGAGGCAGGTCATCGTGGAGGAAAATGGATTCGATGACGCCAGCAATGTGGAATACTGGAATCGAGTACCTAATCCTAGGTTAAATTCAGTTCATGCTTTCAACAAGCCTGGCATTACCCCTCCGCCTTCTAGTACTTCACATCCGACCCGTCTCTTCCACTCCCACTAGACTAAAAACTTTTGTTAAGTCCCTCCCCCTCAAATAATTTAATTTCATTTGGGTCTATGGCCCACGTATCTTAGCCAAAAGGCCGAGAAAGGTATTTACTAGACATAAGTTCAAAAACACAAACGGACTCAGACAAGGTGACCCTCTATCCCCTTACTTGTTCATTATTGTGACCTCCATTATCACAAAAATGATCAATCTTGGCTCTACTCATGGACTTATCTCCTCCCCCTCAGAATGCAAGGAAAACATCATTCAGATTGTGGATGATATCATCATTCTAGTTTCACCAAATGACGACACCATCATAAATACCATTAGAATCATTGGTATATTCTCTTACATTTCAGGACTAAAAATAAACCTACAAAAGTCCTCCATCTTTGGTGTACACACTGATCAACACATTATCAATAGATATAAAGCTCTCCTCAAATGCAAGCATGAAGAGTTCCCAACAAATTACCATGGCTTACCCATCACCCCCCACAACATCACTCACTCTATTTGGGTCCCCATCATAGACAAGATCAAAACTAAACTAAACTCTTGGACAAATAACTTCCTCAATCTTGTTGGCCGTCTTACTCTCCTGAATAGTGTCATCACCCTCATCACCACTCACTACCTCAGCTGCATTCCACTACCTACCAAAACAAAAAAACATCATCGACAAAATCAGAAGAAGCTTTCTTTGGAATAACAACAATCTGACAAATGACAACAAAAGACATCTTCACCTGGTCAATTGGAATACTATCTCTGTCCCTACATGCTAAGGAGGATGGGGCATCATCGACATTGAAACCCATGCACTATGCTTAGTGATAAAGATCATCAACAGCTTGGCCAACAATAAAAAAAGAATATGGAATGACCTAATCCAGAATAAATACTACAAAAAAATCCCACCATCGCACAAAACTAAGAAACGACCTGCTTCTCCTCTCTGGAAATACATAAATAGACATATCCCTTTGATCAGAAATCTCATACACATCCCACCTCACGCCCACTGCCATATAAATTTTTGGAAAGACCCATGTGGTTCCATAAAAATTCCATCAAAAACCAGCACAATCAATGGTCTATACCAAAATAATTATCTTCCATTACTACAGCCAAAGCACTTAACCTCCTCACCAGCAAAAAATGTAATGCACTCAAGCGGTTCCTCCTCACAAATCTTGAAAATTCGGACAGTAACATCATATATGAGCTGGAATTCAACACTAAAAACAAGATATCTTAGAAATAGGGGGAGTTATACTCCCCAAAGGCATATTACACCTTCCTCACTTTCAGAGGCACCATACCAAATCACTCTCTTACCTAGAAATGTAAATGGTCACAAAAGCATAAAATTTTCTTCTGGCTCCTTCAAAACAACAAGCTGCTCACTGATCAAAACATTAATAAGAGAGTATTTGTTGGACCATCTAGATGCTATCTCTGCCAATCTGACTATGAAACAACAGATCATATCTTTAAAACTGTTCCATCACAAAACTTATTATCAAAAACATTCTTGATTGTAGATCTGAAAATAAAAATCTATACACTATCCCATTCAATATAAAACCTCTCCAAAGAGTAGCAAACTTCCACCCAGAAGACATAATTATTGCCATCTTATGGCACATTTTGATAGAACGAAATCATAGGAAATTTAATAATGCCAAAATCCACTGAACATCATTTTGCTGAAGATAACATCAGATCTTGTTATTCTACATGCTTGCAGGACAGGCGCCAACATCATCTAGGATGATTCCAGTTGAAGAAAGCTCAGAAAACAAAGTTGCTACTGGTGATGTCTTCTACACCCTGGAGGAGATTCTGGCGGAAGAATCAGACTTTTGATACTGTTGATGCCTATCTTTTAGTCTTTTTCTTAGCTCAAGTATTAATTACATCATTTTGAGGCTTGTCTAAGGGGTGCCTCCCCATAAAAACTTCTAACTTCACAGCTCTTTTCATATCATCGTAGTACTAGTTTCTATTTTAGCTCAGAACATGTGACCTGCAGGTGCTAACCTGCTGATATGTAGACTGTATGATCTTTTAATAAAATTGCATGACCGTTTTATCAAAAAAAACTAGACATAAGCCCATGCTATGATTGGTTTTAATAAAATATAAAGAGAGATCAAGTTGTAATTTATAAATATACATAACAAAATTTATCTAATTTATTCTTCACCTTTAGGTATATAGTACATATAGGCATAAAGATACACATTTTACAATTTTTAAAAATAAATACAAATATGTCATCCAACTCCTTCCACACCATGGAAATTGCATGCAGCTTCAAGACAAAATTGTAATTTACACACATGGATCAAGTTGTACTTTTATAAATAATGGAAAAAAATTGCATCCAACTCCCCTCTACGGGAGTTTTTATATAGTATAGATGGGTCTTCTTATATAATATATCATTATAAAAAGTAACGATAAAATTGTAATTTACAAAATACAGACCAGTTTGTAATTTCAAAAAGAATATTCCAGTCCCTCCGTGGATTTTCTTATATAATATAGATGAATATTTTATCCAATATATCATTTGGAAAAATAAAGACAAACGTGTCATTTACAGACACAAGGACTAGTTAACACTACAAAAATAATCGAGAAAATTGCGTCCAGCCGCCTCGACAGACTTTCTTGCAGACAGGCTTGGTTTACCGAAAAACGACTGCAATGGGCAGACATATAAGGTTGGATAAGATAGGATACAAAATGAACGGTGTGGCTTTATGATTCCACATTTGGTTGCAATACGTTAAGAACTTTGTAATGTTTTCCCGGAGGCAATGGACATTGTGAATGGATTGAAACTAAAATACAAGTATGTTTCAATGTGTTTGTTACAAGGAATATGTCCCTTTATATATAGGAGAGGAGATCCTTTTTATGATATGATATAAGAGGGGATGAAGAAGTTTAGGCGACATGAGAGAAATAATAAATACAATAAATGTATAAATAAAACTAGCAGTCAGTAATATAAATACAGCCATTGGTCAGTAATATAAATATGATCGACGTTAACATTAATTAACAATCAATCAATCGACTAATTGATAATCAATCATGTTTCTTGCTCCTTCATGACAGTAAAGAGTCACCAAGAAGAAGACAAAAACTAGTGGTGGAGCATCCAGTGGTTGGGCATCTAGCCCAATCAGCATTAGTGTATGCGCGTAGGATAAGATTGCAGGACTAGCTCATGAGTAGAGACTGTGTGATTATTCTCCATATGTAGCGTATGATATGGAGTATAGTAGCATAGTGGACACTTTGGAGAGAAGATGAGAATTGTGACATAATGCTAGCAACATGTTGAATATTTTGTTGGGAAATATGGCGATAGAACATGCAGTGGAAACAAAAATTTAACTGTCATACTCCCTTATACAAATGGAATGCGTCAACAACTATGCAATGTGAAGGATAGTTTAGAGGATATACCTGATCCTGGAGCAAGTCCCGCGACAATATCCTCATCGTGGTTTGTTCCCTTTCTTCAAGTCACACTCAAACAACGTCTGTGTCGGCCTCCTGGTTGATCACCACAGACAGCAGGTTGACATTGCCATCGTAGCAGGAAAAGGATCTATGCCTCTAGAGTAGTACACACGGACCATCGGGAACTCTTTTTGTTCTAGTAGAGCATACAAGAAGGAGTTGTCCCTTCACATTGGCGTACTAGTCACCACCTTACTCTACCATAATTGTTATCCCTTGTTATCCCTCCCTTTATCGGGTAGGACTTACTCGGGTTCTCTCGGTTACCACAACTAGAGAAGACAAACAATTGTCAGAAGCAATTGAGTTGTATCTCAGATAAGCCCCCAGTACCCCTCTATTTATAAGAGGATTAGGGTCAGGGTTCCCAATCTGTGTGAGAGTGGAATGGACCAGAATTTCATGAATTTTGCAAGCTGCAAGTGGAAAAATGATCGGTTCATAGGTGAATCGATAAGTTTCCATGTGAGTCGATCGGTTCACCCATTGAAGTGTTTCGAATCGCAATTGTATTGACAATTCTAATTCAATGAATGCATGACATGATGTCAGCACTAATCCTTGATGCAATTGAATTTCTCTTATGAACCAGACGGTTCATCTCATGATCTCGGTCATCTCACGACCCTGAGCCAATGGGTTCACTCAGTGTACCGGTCGGTTCATTCCCTGATTCATCCAGAATTCAACCAGTGTAATATCCAATCAACATGACACTCCAACCAGTCAGTTCAACACTTGAACTGGTTGGTTCAGAGTCTAGTCAGTCAATGGTTGTTTAAATTGAGTACCTAAACACGTTAGTAGTCAATTTAATTATCATTCATGGTTAAACTCCTATTCCAAGTGAATTCCTATGTGTGACCCTATAGGTTCCATATTACATTGGCAGTGAATGTTCATAACCAATTATGACATCACAAGCAAAGAGTGGTTCCTAGTCACACATCATTTCTACCCAAGTAAATGAAAAGTTAGAGAACAACTTCAACCTACAATCTGTATTGGTGTTATAGTGTTTGTATAGCTCCTTTGTCAGTGATATCTGAATTGAACTTGAGGCATGGAATCATCATCCTCTTCAATCATCCAATCCATGTTCCTTGAACTAGAGAAGCTTTTCTGAGATATATGTAAGCTTAATATCACATATTGACTCATGATGAAGCCCTATTTTAGGGCTTCATCTTATGTCATTTGCACTTCAATCACATCTATACTTGTTAGATTATGCTATTTCTCCTAATATGCATATTTATGTAAAATGCACTTACGGAGATTAATTGCATGTTTTTCAGGTATTTGGACCATGCTTGGATTGAAGAGAGTGAGAAAGAATGATCCTAGGGTTTTCTCTACCCCTAGAGAAGCCCAAAGTGAAGTCTAAGTCTCTCTCAACCTACCTTTAGTGGCCAAAGATCAATTGAAGCAAAGATGTCCAAGGATGAACTAACTATAAGCTCAAAGTGTTGTTAGAGAAAGCAACATGACCGTGGTACCATAGAACAATCATGCTAGCTCACTCAAAATCAATAGAGTCAAGCTTGAAGAATCATTCAGTAGAATGGTCGTGCCACATAGAATGGTCATGCTACTAGGACCCAGAACAATTGTCCCATGCAAAACAGTTGTGTAGCAGCTCATTCAGCACAGTCATTCCTCAAAGAACGGGAAGCAATTCACCTAGCCACCACAGTTGTGGTAACCACCGTGGTTGTGCCACCTTCAGTTCAAAAACACCAAACTCCCTGTAACTTGAGCATTTTCTCACCACGGTCGTTTCACTTCACCACACTTGTTCTAACCCCAATCCACCACATTGTGCTGCCCAACATGGCCATGCTACTCACAAAACCTAGTTACTTTATCCATTGTATTACCCACTTTACCCCCCACTTGACCTACTGCTTCCCCACCACCCATATATACATAGGTAGTAGATGGGACACGAGGTTAGATACCTTCTACCCCCTTTTAGCTCTCCATTTTTCCCCTTAGTCATTCCACCTCATTTCCATCACCATTTCACTCTATTTCACCATTTCCACCATCAAAACCCTAGTTTCTTAATGTTTTGTCCACTTTCCACCTTCAATCCATGCCCTTGCACCTTGGAGGAGGAGGGAGGACGACCTTGCAACTGTTGGAGAGGAGTCTTCCATTTACATTGAGCTCCATGGCCACTTCGACCTCTTTCTCCTTTCTTTTTTTTATTTTCCATTTCCATGAGTAGCTAGACCCCTTTGGTGGGTTGTTTGAGGCCAAAAATGTTAATTTGATACCATGTTGGTGGAAAATTATATGTAAGCATTATGATTTCATTTGCTAATGATTATGTTCTATTTATATCCCATTCGTCATGAATTGATTTGTGGTTTGTGCTTGAAATCACCTAGGAACTTAGGGAAATTGGTTATATGTGTGAATTTTGGGATTTTCTCATAGGTCTTGTTCATGGATACCTAGATAGCTATCCATCCTCCTACATGTTAGTAAATTCTCCTAGCCCTATGTGAGAGATCTAAGTAGCTAGTTTAAATGAATTTAGTGCGATTAGCTTAGAGCTTTCTCAAGGCTAGAATGTGGGTAATGGGAGGCCTAAAACGTCACTTTCACTCTCATTACTAACCTCACCCCCTAATCACCCTAAGATGCTTTAACCTAGAAACCTAGGATTGATTAGACTCTAATTGGATTCCACCTAAACCCTAACCCAATTGAGCCTCATAAGAGTAGGTAGGAGGTGTTAGGGACTAGTTCCCCTATATACAACATGTCCTATCCATGGCTAGTTAGTAGTTTAGGGAAATTCATTAGCCTCTAGCTTGTTGTTTTGTTTGGTAATCAAAATGAAAGCATAATGTTCACATTGTAGGGTTTTGTGGGACAGAACAGGAAATGGGAACAAAAATTGTATCCAACCACAAACCCATAACCAGCAGATCACATCAATAACTATGTAATAGGAAAGATGGTTTAGTAAGATATACCTGGTCCTGAGGCTTGCTCAGTGACAATACCTTGCAGCTAGTGCGGTCTTCAACCACCTAGTCTTCGATGACGTCTGTGCAACTCTTAGTGTAGACCCAGACTGTAATTGATGGTCATCCTCCTGAGCGGCAAAAATCTCCCGCCTCTATAGATAGTCCACACAGACTACCAGGAACTCTAGTCATCCTGATGGACATACTAGAAGGAGTCGTCCCCCTCTGTCAACGTACTAGTCACTGACACACTCTCCCACCACCAGTCGCTTTTCTACAGTTTTCTTTCCCTCATTGTTCCTCCATGGATGGGTAGAACTTGCTTGGGCTCTCTCGATTACCACAACTAGAGAGGACAACAACTTTGTAGAGCAACCGATGTTCTGAGTTGTGTGTTCTGAGAAGACCCATGTACCCCTCTATTTATAGTAGAGGGTAGGGCTAGGGTTCCCAGTATGTGCGGGAGTAGAAGGTCTGAATTTCCCACAAAATGTTTGCACTGCGGTAGGCGAATCTGTCATTTCACAACTGAAACGGTCATTTGGGTAGGTGAGTCGATCGATTCACCAAGTGAACCGGTCATTTCACTTCCCAAACTTGCCTTCAACTGACTTTCCTTATTTGTTTCTAATTAATGCAAAGATTAATTCTTGTCCCAATCAAATTGAACAAGTGAAACAAAGATCTTTTCTCACGAACCGGGAAACCCAACACATGCTCGTTTGGTCCAAGTGAACCGATCGGTTCACCAGTGTAAACCGGTCATCTCACTGACCATGAGCCGACTAGTTCACCTAGTGAACCAGTCGGTTGGTGGTCTAGGTTGTGCAGAATTTGGTTAATGTAGTTCTCAATCAGTCTGACACTCTAATCAGTTGGTTCAACACTTGAACTTGATGATTCTGAGTCAAGTCTATTGATTGAATGTTTAATTGAGTACTTGAACACTTCAGTAATCAATCTAAACAACATTCATGGATAAACTCCTCTTCCATGTTAATCCTATGTGTGTGACACTATAGGTTCCATTTCACGTTGGCAGTAAATGTCCGTAACTAACTTATGACATCACAAGCAAAGAGTGGTGCCTAATCACACATCAATGCTACCCAAGTGAAGAGGAAAGTTGGATAACAACTTTAAACCTACAATCTATTATTGGTGTTATAATGAATGTATAGTCCCTTTGTCACTGATGTCCAGATTGAACTCGAGGCATGGACTTGTCATCCTCTACAAACATTCAATCCATGTTTCTTGCTTCATAGTAGACTGCCTGAGATATATGTAAGCTCAATATCATACATTGACTTGCATGTGCATGACCATGCATTTCTCAGTATCACTCCTCAAGTGGCCAGGATATCACACTCCCTTAGGAGGGACAAAATCCATATCTATCACTCACAGTCAAGTCCCCATGTGTCAAAGTCACCCAATCATCACCATTATAACAACCCATGTTTCAGGACTGCGTTTGATGATGCCAAAGTGTACCCAACCACATGTGATGAGTGCAATGATTTCAAGTCTAAGAACCACAATCACCACCAATACTATAAGCGATGATCCTGAATAACCAAGTGTGGTTTCCATGCATCACTCTTATGGTGGGTCTGTCTGATACATTGTTCGTAACATGTATCTATGTGCTTGGTTTGATATCATATATCCTGACTGATGAGATTCTGTCATCAACCAAGACACACTCTAGTCTTTTGTGTTATTGATGTCTATGGTTATTTCCACAATAACAACCGACAAGGGACATTAGTGAGAATGTACATACTCTTAACATCTGTATGATCTCATTGTTCAAGTCACATACTTGAAGACATATGTCATTGAGTTTTGTCATTCTCTAGACATCTATCATGTAATACTATTATCTCAAAATAGTTAAAACATATAGACGGAAATTGTCTTTATTATTATTCAAATCATTTACAAAGTATGCCATTACAATCACCATATGACTGGCTCTATGGGAATTCATACCAAAAGACTCCCACTTGCACTTAGATCCAATCACCCATGAACCTGAGTCCTTGTGATCTAGCATGACCATCATGCTTCTGTTGTGAAAGTGCCTTAGTCAAGGGATCAGTAATATTGTCTTCGGTTAGTACTATGCAAATCTTCACATCTCCTCATTGTACAATCTCTCATATGAGATGGAAGTGTCGCTATATGTGCTTGGACTGCTGATGTGATATGGGTTCTTTAGCTTGTGCAATAGCTCCATTATTGTCACAATAAAGCTCAATTGCATCACAGATGCTAGGAACCACACCAAGTTTAGAGATGAACTTCTTGATCCACACAGCCTCCTTTGTGCATGGGATGTAGCAATATACTCAAACTCTGTCTCTTGCTTGGAACTCTTCTAGCTCACAACTCTGTTGTTGAGGTAAAACACAAACCCTGACTATGATCTGTAATCATCTTTATTGGTTTGGAAGCTTGCATCGGTATAACCATTTACCACCAACTCTTCCTCACCGCCATAAATGAGGAACTAATCCTTAGTCCTTCTCAAGTACTTTAGGATGTTCTTCACAGCTGTCCAGTGAGCATCTCTGGGATCTAACTGGTATATGCTCATCATGCTGAGTGCATACGAGACATCGGGACGTATGCACAACATTGCGTACATGATGGATCCAATTGCTGATGCATATAGAATCCCATTCATGCATTCCCTATCTTCACAAGATTTGGGACATTGAGCTCTAGAGATGGGAACTCCATGCCTCATGGGTATGTTTCCTCTATTTGAGTTCACCATGTTGAACCTCTTCGACACTTTGTTAATGTATGTGCTTTGACTTAGTCTAAGAAGCCTTCTAGATCTATCTCTGTAGATCTTGATTCCTAAGATAAAAGATGATTCTCCTAAGCCTTTCATTGAGAATGTATTTCCAAGCCATGTCTTTACCTTTTATAAAGCAGGAATGTCATTTCCCATCAATAGTATGTCATCTACATACAATATGAGGAATGTAGTCATGCTCCCACTAACCTTCTTGTACACACAAGGTTCATCTTCATTTTGACTAAATCCAAACTCTTTGACTGCTTTGTGAAATCGAAGATTCCAGCTCCGAGATGCTTGCTTCAATCCATAGATTGACCTTTGTATCTTACAGACTTTATTTGTGTCCTTTGGATTTATAAAACCTTTAGGTTGTTTCATGTACACATCCTCAACAAGATTCCCATTAAGGAATGTGGTTTTAACATCCATCTGCCAAATCTCATAGTCATAGTAGACTGCAATAGCAAGCATGATATTGATGGACTTAATCATGGCAACTAGAGAAAAGGTTTTGTCATATTCAACACCTTGAACTTG
Source organism: Alisma plantago-aquatica (assembly GCA_963693085.1). Classification (NCBI taxonomy): domain Eukaryota; kingdom Viridiplantae; phylum Streptophyta; class Magnoliopsida; order Alismatales; family Alismataceae; genus Alisma; species Alisma plantago-aquatica. Next base: position 403,239,617 of record OY856410.1, read on the forward strand.
TCTGAAACCCTTTGCAACCAATTTGCCTTTATAAGTTTGCACATTGCCATCCATGCCGGTCTTCTTCTTGAAGACCCACATGCACCCTATGGGTTTTACCCCTTCAGGTGGATCCACCAAGGTCCATACCTTGTTGGTATACATGGATTCCATCTCAGATCTCATGGCCTCAAGCTATTTCTCAGAATTTGGTCCCTCTGTAGCTTCTAGATAGGTAGTTTGCTCATCATATATGACTAACTCATCACCTTCTTGAGTCACAAGATATCCAAATATTTCAGGCTCAAGGTGTATCCTACTAGATCTACAAGGTTCATGTGTTACTTGAGGAATTTGAGATTCCACAACAGTTTGTGATTCTCTATGTTCCTCTTGTTCATCTATTGGTTCAATGTTTTCTTGTTGGCCTCAAACTTCTTTGAGTTCCACCTTCCTCCCACTGCTTCCTTTGGAAAAAAATTCCTTTTCTAGGAATACAACATTCCTAGCAACAAACACTTTGTTATCAGTTGGGTGGTATAAGTAGTATCCCCTTGTTTCCTTGGGATATCCAACAAAAAAACACTTATCGGATTTGGGCCCAACCTTTTTAGGAAACATTTTCTTGACATAAGCTTCACATCCCCAAACCTTCATAAAAGACACATTGGGACGCTTCTCGTACCATATCTCATATGGTGTCTTTTGAACCGATTTAGATGGTAAGCGGTTAAGTGTCAATGCGGCGGTCTCAAGAGCATAACCCCAGAAGGGAGTTGGAAGATCGAAAAAACTCATCATAGATCGCACCATATCTAGTAATGTGTGATTCCTTATTTCTGACACACCATTATGTTGTGGTGTTCCATGTGCAGTCCATTGTGATACAATACCACGTGCTCTCAAAGGTCCTCAAACTCTTGGCTTAAGTATTCTCTACCTCGATTGGATCAAAGTGCCTTAATACTTTTGCCAAGTTGGTTCTGTACTTCATTTATGAAATCCTTAAACCTTTCAAGGGTTTCTGACTTATGTTTCATCAAGTAAACATAACCATACCTACTGAAGTCATCAGTAAATGTAATGAAGTATTGATACCCACCTCTAGCATTTGTTCTAAAAGGCCCACATACATCAGTATGTATGAGTCCTAATAGATCACTCACTCTCTCATTTTTACCTGAGAAGGGAGTCTTTCTCATCTTGCCCAACTAACAAGATTCACATGTATCTATTTATTTAAAATCAAAAGAGTCCAGATATCCATCTTTATGGAGTCTAGATATGTGATTCTCATTTATGTGCCCTAGACGACAATGTCAAAGGTATGTTTTGTTTGATTCAATGAGTTTTTGTCTTTTGGTGTTTACGTTGTATACACTTGTCTGTAGATCTATCAAATATAGACCATAAGACATTGGGGCACTGTCATAAAAGATCCCATCTTTAAAAATGGAACATTTTCCATTCTTAATAAGAAATTCAAATCCATCCTTGTCCAAATAAGATACAGAAATGATATTCCTATTAATGGTAGTACATAATAGCAGTTCTGTAACTCTATTATTAGCCCACTTGGTAGAGATAACTCATAGGTTCCTACTTCACTACCAGCAACTCTTGCTCCATTAGAAACACATAGTTCAACCTCGCCTTTTACTAAAGGCCTACTTCTTTTTAGATCTTTCACACTTGAACAAATGTGTGATCCACATATGGTATCAAGTACCCATGATGAAGAAGAGTAAAATTAATCTCAATTACGTATACACCGGAAGTAGAGATCTCTATCTCTTTCTTCATCTTCCTTGATTCCCTTGATCCTCTCCATATTTTGAGTGTAGAAGACTTGGACTTTATCCTAGAGGGAGAACACTTCTCTGCCTTGCATGTGTCCTTGGACTCCATTCCACTGATCACTATCATGGAACTATCCTTCTTCATTTGTGCTTCAACATTTATCAAAATTTCAAGCAACTCTGACAGTGGTTTAGCCATGTTACACAAGTAGTAATACATGATAAACATGCTATATGATTTAGGCAAAGATTGCAAAATAATATCCGTGGCCAACTCTTGACCCAAAGGAAATCTCAGTTTCTCTAGACGTTCTATATGCCCAATCATATTGAGCACATGGGGTCTAATTGGATCTCCCTCTATCAGTTTGCATTCAAACAATGCCTTAGGCATACATAGAGAGGATTCTACAGCCACTGGTATCTTAGGAATATGTAGAACACTTCTCATAGTCCTAAACCAGTTATGGAAATATATCTCAATTCAATTGTCCAATTTCAATGATGATTTCTTTGCCATTTGATTCTACAAGAGAAAACATTTGCATTTTATCAAAACTCCTTTTGATTTGATTTAATTTTAATAAAATTGATGATATTAATTATGTATTTAATTAATTATCACTCCCACTATTTAGATCAAATTGATAGCCCTCACCATCATTCAGAAGATTACAACATACAACCTTCTAGTGATCAAGATCCTGATTTCCTCTAAGTCATGGACCAGCTAGGGCTGTTACCCACAACTAGAGTCTTTCAGGTAGGAAACTTTTGCCAATTGCATCTTATGAAACTCTTCATAGATTTCATGCACAACTCTTGGTCATGTAAATCACCATGCCTCAAGGTGCTTGATTCGATCAAGGTCACCTAGTTAAGTCCAACCCAAACGCCAACACAATGAATATGCACCCTGCTAGGACAGACCCACATATTGACCATCACACTTTCACGAGATAGACGGTGCACCACGCTAGGGCATGCCCACACTTAGTCGATCAAGCTTTTCATGTGTGCTGCTTTTGGAAGGCATCTTAAACTTAATATTTATATTGAGGGGTTTGGTATTTATATATATACACATATCCAATCACCACATGTATATTACATATCATATACATGTTGTCCTACAAGAAAACATGTGAAGTGATAAAGCAATTATTATGGCCATCCTATTTGTAATCCCTTGAGCCACAAGGAATTATAGTCATCTAGGTCTACATCATATGCAACAACCTGTTCTTGATGAAGATTTGTGCTTGGGTCATTCTGGGTTGATCAACTCATCCTATGACTGATCGGCTCACCTCCTGGCTGGTCGATTGGTTGTCACCAACCGATCGTCTGGCTCCTCTAGACGGTCAGTTCTTTGGGTCATCGTGATCCTTGTTAGGCCACCAACCGCTCATCTTGCACCATCATCCGATCATCTCGGTCCTCCAATTGCTCGTCTGGGCACCCATCGTTCTTCGACATAACAGGAAATAAAACTATCTTATTTTTACATATTTCTTTGGGAAACCCTGAGTTACATTTGGGGGGAGCAAAGGTAGAAGAGAAGGCTCGAGTTATTTTGAGTTACATCTGAAATATAAGAAAGGACTTAGTACGCAGACCGAGATGCAAACAACCACAACCAACCAAGCACACACATATGGGTTTATAGGCCATAACCACTCTACACATCCACCATTAAAACCATTTTAGGGCAACACGTATCGATTACATATATATACCATATCATATATGTATATAGGGATCATGGTGTTTAATCAGATATGCATATTAGCTAGTTAAAGTATTCACATCGTATGCAATAAATAAATGGGGAAAAACCAAAATCTGATCATATCTATTAATCCTAAAATATAGTATGTTGATGTGGCTCTGATACCACTGTAGGGTTTTGTGGGATAGAACAGGCAGTGGAAACAAAATTTTTATCTAACCACAAACCCATAACCAGCAGATCACATCAATAGCTATGTAATAGGAAGGATGGTTTAGCAATATATACATGGTCCCGAGGCTTGTTCAGTGACAATACCTCGCAGCTAGTGCGGTCTTCAACCACCTAGTCTTTGATGGCATATGTGCAGCTCTTGGTGTAGACCCGGACTGCGGTTGACAGTCGTCCTCCTCAGTGGCAAAAATCTCCCAATAGTCCACACAGAATACCGGGAACTCTATTCGTCCTGATGGACAGACTAGAAGGATTCATCCCCCTCTATCAGTGTACTAGCCACCGACACACTCTTCCACCACCAGTCGCTTTTCTACAGTTGTCTTTCCCTCATTGTTCCTCCCTAGATGGGTAGAACTTGCTTGGGCTCTCTCGGTCACTATGACCAGAGAGGACAACAACTTTGCAGAGCAACTGATGTTCTGAGTTGTGTGTTCTAAGAAGCCCCATGTACCCCTCTATTTATAGTAGAGGGAAGGGTCAGGGTTCCCAGTCTGTGCGAGAGTAGAAGTGTCCAAATTTTCCACGAACTATTTGCACTGCGGCAGGCGAACTGGTCGTTTCACAATAAAAATGGTCAGGTGAGCCGATTGGTTCACCAAGTGAACCAATCATTTCATTTCCTAGACTTGCCTTCAATTGACTTTCGTTATTCATTTTCTAATTAATGCAAAGATTAATTCTTGTCCCAATCAAATTGAACAAGTGAAACGAGGATCTTTTCTCACAAACTGGGAAACCCAACACATGCTTGTTTGGTCCAAGTGAACCGATCGGTTCACCAGTGTGAACCGATCGTCTCACTGACCATGAGCCAATCAGTTCACCCAGTGAACCGGTCGGTTGGTGGTCCAGGTTGTGCAGAACTCAGTCAATGCAGTTCTCAATCAAGTTGCCACTCTAATCAGTTGGATTAACACTTGAACTTGATGATTCTGAGTCAAGTCTATTGATTGAATGTTTAATTGAGGACCTCAACACTTCAGTAATCAATCTAAACATAATTCATGGATAAACTCCTCTTCCAGGTTAATCCTATATGTGTGACCCTATAGGTTCCATTTCATGTTGGAATTGAATGTCCATAACTAACTTATGACATCACAAGAAAAGAGTGGTGCCTAGTCACATATTAGTGCTACCCAAGTGAAGAGGAAAGTTGGAGAACAACTTTCAACCTACAATCTCTTATTGGTGTTACAGTGAATGTATAGTCCCTTTGTCACTGATATTTGGATTAAACTCGAGGCATGGACTTGTCATCCTCTACAAATGTTCAATCCATGTTTCTTGATTCAGAGTAGACTGTCTAAGATATATGTAAGCTCAATATCATATATTGACTTACATGTGCATGGCCATGTATTTCTTAGTCTCACTCCTCAAGTGGCTAGGATATCACACTCCCTTAGGAGGGACAAATTCCATATCTACCACTCACAGTCAAGTCCCCATGTGTCAAAGTCACCCAATCATAACTGTTTTAACAACCCATGTTTTAGGACTGCGTTTGATGATGTCAAAGTGTACCCAACCAAATGTGATGAGTGTAGTGATTTCAAGTCTAAGAACCACAGCCGCGACCAAAAGAGATGTTCCTGACTAACCAAGTGTGGTTTCCATGCATCACTCTTATGGTGGGCCTATCTGATACACTATTCTCTAACATGTATCTATGTTCTTGGTTTGATATCATATATCATGACTGATGAGATTCTATCATCAACCAACACACACACTAGACTTTTATGTTATTGATGTCTTATGGTTATTTCCATATTAACAACTGACTAGGGACATTAGTGAGAATGTACATACTCTCAACATCTGTATGATCTCATTGTTCAAGTCACGTACTTGAAGACATATGTCATTAAGTTTTGTCATTCTCTAGACATCTATCATGTAATACTATTATCTCAAAATAGTTAAAACATATATATGGAAATTGCCTTTATTATTATTATTCAAATCATCTACAAAGTATGCCATTACAATCATCATATAATACATGAATAAATGCACATCTAATACATGAAACGAATGGCTAGCGAGGGGAGTGTGGGGGTGGTGGCGCTCAGGGCGACTCTAGGAAAACCCTAGAGGATGATGGCAGTGGAACTAACCGGAAAGAAAAGCAGAAAGCGTCGTCGACGCAAGCCACTAAGAAGACAAACCAGGCTGATTTAGAAAAGTTCGGCATCAATCTGAATTACAAGGGCATGCGAGGAGAAAACCATACGGATCAGATAAATGATCATAACCTTATGGAACTCGACCTCATGAAGGAAGACGACAACAATCCTTTCCTTGCAGAAGGAACGCCCAACACGAACACAAAGTCGTTCAAATAGGCAGTCGCTGGACAGGGAGGCAGTGGCGGCAACTTTGGCGACCCGTTCTTCATTGATGATGAACCAGAGGAAGTTGTGAACCCTGAAGACATAGAATTGGTCTATGAAAAGGGCTACCTAGAGATCTATGTAGCGCCTGAAGCGGAAGAGGTCTTGAGAAAACTGTTTAAATACATCGTGATCGTCAAACTCATAGACATGCACGTTGGATTTCTAATGATGTCTGAGAGATTGAAACTTCTGTGACAACCGGTGAGCCGATTCGAGCTCTACGAATTGGCCGAGCAGTACTATGTCATTCAATTTTACAGTAGGGTGGATCAAGAAAATGCTTTGATGAAGGGACCTTGGTCGCTCTTCAGTAGATGTCTGGTCGTCTGGCCCTGGGATGGCTACTTTGAACCCTCGAAAGGTCTCCCGGACCATATAGTAACATGGGTACGTGTGATCAACCTTCCGATACACTATTACAACAAGGAAATCTTCAACCATATAGGCCAAGCTCTTGGACGTCTGGTGCGAGTGGACAATCATTCGATCAATCGTACTCGTAGCAGATTTGCAAGGCTTGCCATTGAAATAAAGATAGCCAGGCCGATCCACCCAACCATTATTATCAATGGACGAGAGTATAAGATTTAGTATGAGTTCCTTATTAACATGTAACTAAAGTGTGGGAAGCTTGGGCACGACGCCGCTGACTGTAAAGGTTCAGACAAGGAACTAGAAAAACATGACAATAACCCGAAGGAGGATGAGGCAGGCGTCACGTGGATGGAGGAAGAAGAGAAGTGGCAGGTCTACTATGGCAAGAATGTCATCGCTCGAAGGCCACAACACAACAAAGACAACCCAAAAAAGAACATGGGTAAAGACAAAGAAAAGGCACAGGAGAATAGGTTCCATGCTCTAGAGGAGGACGATTAAGGTAACATCATTGATATTAAAGATCATAACACAGACCAGGCTGCACAGCAGAACCAAGAAGAAGGGTGCAGACCTAAAGTCTGGAGGAAGAAACAACGACACAACAAGGATGTTGACGTCTCATCTAAGAAACAGACTAAAGTAACACCTGCAACTGACACTAATGTCAATGCTAGATCAGAGGGCGAACCTCAAGAACCTTCAGTTCCATCGCACACTGTAGTGAAACCAGTAGGTGATGAAGTGGTTAAGGGTAGACCAGAACCTGTAGACCAATAGATGGCTGGGAAGGCGGATACAAATGTACCAACAGAGACGAAAGACACTAATGACAACAATAATGAAAATGAGGAATCAAACAAAAAAGCACTGCATGCGGGGAGGAAAGCTAAAGAAAAGAAGAGCCAAACGGGTAGCAGCAGCCCTCAGAAGAACCACCCTTACGTCACGAGTAGTAGAGCTAGAAGAGGCGTTGATGGCACCGAGGGGAACGTGGTTAGTTCAAAATAAACCACCTACCAATCACATCCTTTATGATTAATACACTAGCCTGGAACATAAGAGGTGCTAGCAAGAAGTCTGCTAAGCACTTCCTCAAACAACTTGTGGTCAAACATAGTATCAAGATTGTGTCCATAACTGAGCCTCGGATCTCTGGGTTTGAAGCTCAAAAAGTCATCAACGAACTTGGTTTCACCAGTTCTCATAGAGTTGAAGCAAATGGCTTTTCTGGGGGTATCTGGGTCCTTTGGAACGAAGAGGATTGCCACGTCCAAATTCTGCAAAGTCACAAATATTTCATTCACTATTGTGTCAATAGCAATACATTATGCACTTTTATCTATGCTTCACCCAACCCTGGAGGTAGACCAATCCTATGGGAGCACCTTAAGAGGCTTCGACATCATAACTCTACCCCTTGGATCGTACTGGGCGATTTCAACTATATGATCATTCCGGACGAGAAGATTGGCAGTGACAAGTTTAATCTGAATGAAGCTAATAGGTTTGCTAATGGTATCATGCTTGCAGGTTTGTCTGACATTGGTAGCACGGACCATGCCTTCACTTATAAAAAAGGACTTCTCCACGAGCGCCTAGATAGAGCACTCGCTAACACCGCCTGGATCCAAAGACACACAACCTTCAACTGTGTGAACCTACCGCGCATAGGCTCGGACCACAACCCGATCGATATCCTCAACTCTGCCAAACCGAAAAACAACAAACGTTTCAGAACCATGGCGTCGTGGCAACAACAAGAAACTTTTAGATCTCTCCTGCATCAGAAATGGAACCCGTCACTACCTTTTGAGTGTGCTCTAAACTCAGTATGTAAGCCAATTATGGACTGGGATACTGGCTACCGTCGTGAGAAAGGGAAAATAAAGCACAAACTGATCTCATCCATATCAAAGATGAAAAAAAGGCTTGAAACATGTTTCCATCCTGATGATGACAGTAGATGCAGTATTCTAGAACACGAGCTTGAGGAGATCTATCTGAAAGAGGAAGAGGATTGGAAGCAAAGAAGCCACATTAACCGGATAACTAATGGAGACAATAATACCAAGTTTTATCATGCTCATGTTAACACACGCCGCAAACTCAATAACATCAGTAGCCTCCAAAATGAACAAGGGGAATGGATAACTGACCAGACTATGCTGAAGGAGCTAGTGGCCAATCACTTCTGTGAGTTGTTCACAGAAAATAGAACCCCTGCTACTACTGCCATGGACAAGATCCCGAGTCACTTTTGAATGTTGTCGAACTGGCATATCAGACAACTGGGCACTGTGGTCACTGAATATGAATTATGGCAGATTGTTAAGGAGGCTAATTCTTTGAAGGCAGCCGGCCCTGATGGAACTGATATCCATTTCATAAAATCCAACTAGAAGACGATCAGAAGCTCAATCCTCAATACCATTCGCAGCATGCTCAATGAAAATGACATCCCCGATGCAGTTGGAAATGCAAGCATAGTTCTGATTCCCAAATTCACACACCCCCTCAACTACAACCAGCTCAGACCCATCACACTCAACAATGCATGTTTGAAACTTGCTTCCAAATTTGTTGTCAGCAGAGTACAGAAATTCATCTCTAACTAGGTTTCACAAGAGCAATCTAGCTTTATCCCGGGCCATAGTATAACTGATAACATCATCATGGCACAAGAAATCATCCATAATCTCAGAAGGAAACAAAGTGCAACATACATGGCTATAAAGATCGATTTGTCCAAGGCTTATGACCGAATGTCCTGGAAGTTCATCGAGCACACTTTGAACAAAATGTCATGGCCCTCTCACATCAAGAAGTACATTCTAAATGCTCTGGGAGTGGGTGATACAAGTGTGATCCTCAATGGCAATCCTCTACCAGCCTTCAAAACATTGAGGGGCCTAAGGCAAGGTGACCCTATGTCACCTTACCAGTTCGTCCTATGCATGGAAAGACTAACACAGCTCATCCACCAGTGAAAAACACTAGAGGGGGGGTGAATAGAGTTTTTAAATATTTTAACAATTATTTAACTCAAAACAACCACAATTGAAAATGGAAGAAGGAGACAGGTGTTTAGAGTGGTTCCAACTTTAGCAAATACTAAAGTTGTCAGTCCACTACCCGGTTGCTTACCCAACCGGGATTTCGAAAGTATTAATTTTATTACCTTCACAAGGATTTACACAAAATACAATACTTTCTTTACACCCCTTGAAAAGCCTTCACTTGAAGTAGATGCACCAACTTGAGGTAGCCTTCTTGAAGTAACTCCAAGCTCCCCCTTGAAGTAGCCTTCCTCTCTAGAAGTAACCTCCCGTTGCACCAGTCTTCTTGAAGTAGCTCAAGGTCCCCTTCTTCACCAAGAAGATATCCAACCTCTCCAATCCGCAGCCTCCAACCTAGGAGTAGCCAGGAGAGTACAAACAATAATAGAGAACAAGAAAGGAAAAAGGAAATTACAACTTATCCTTTTGTAGCACAAGGCTTGATTTGCCTAGATCAAGCGTGTAGATCTCCTAAACAAAGTGTATGGAATAGTAATTGCAGTGGATAGGAGATGCTAGCCTATAGGACACGAAATTTGAGCTAAGAGAAGAAGTAGCCAATTGTAACTATGCTCAATTTGCTCACAAACAGGTTGCTCAAAGTATGCTCAAAGATTTCTCAAGTGTAACAAGTGAGTTTAGGTGTCCTAAGGCATGTCCTATTTATAGGAATGTCCTACAAGTGCTTAAGGACGTTCTAGACACCTTCTAGGGGTTTCTAAGTGCTTAACTAGCCGTTAGGTACAAGTTTGTTGCTTTAGCAACGGCTAATTAATTAATTCTACAGTTGATGTCAGAGTCCATCTCGGTCGAGAAATGGTCGACCGAGACACCTACTCGGTCGACGTTTTGTCGACCGACAGGCTCTCTGGATCAAGTGTATGCAACGTTTATCTCCAACTGCCAACCACCTTGTCAGCTGTGTCTAACGGCTACTTGGGTCTTTCTCGGTCGAGAAGATTGTCGACTGAGAGTGTCTCGGTCGAGGAGTTAGTCGACCGAGATTGACCCTGTTTCAATTTTTCAATTTAAAGCACTAAGTGTGTGTATGAGTGTGCATATGTGACACTATTGAAGGGGATGACCTATCTAAATGTGATGTTTAGTTAGGGAGAATCTAACGCTTGATTTAAATGAAATCTAAGTACCTGTACATTATATATTTGTACAAGTTTTTACAAGGCGATTACATTTCATGAAAATATAAATATGTAAGCATATGGATTTCCCTAATTGCTTTGTCATCCACCTTATTCCTACAACACTCAAGTATCACGTTAGATTAACAAGAATGAAATGTTTGTCATTATCAAAACAAAGGGATTTACAAATGTCCATTTAGCCAACAATCTCCCCCTTTTTGAAGATGACAAACATTTCCTAAATATAAAATAAGAAAGTATAAAACATGTGATTTTCATACCTGAAGATTACCTTTATAAAGTTCTTCTCTTGTTTATAAAATGTGTGCTTATTATTCCCCATGAATTATGGAACATGAAATCCAATCCTTTAGGGAATATATCAACTTTCAATGTAAAGCCAAGAGTTTATGAAACTCATTGATTGAGTTTTGCACAAATACTAAGTTTTATATTTATTTCTCATTTTGCACAAATACTAAGTTTTATATTTATTTATCCCCCTTTGTCATTTCAAAAATATATCCATTTAAGAATAAAACTCCCCCTTAATTAGATGTCCCAAGAAAAATGTCCATTAAAAGCCAAAATGATGTAAGTAAAAATTATTTTTAAGAAGCACAAATATCAAAGAAAACATCTTCCAAAGGAGTGATAAGCAATTGCTTCCTAATCTTGTTAAATTGGTCTAGTGGAAGCGGTTTTGTAAAAATATCAGCCAATTGATCTTCCGTATCAACAGGATGAAGGGAAACATGATTCTTGGAGATATGATCCCTTAAAAAGTGATGACGGATTTCAATATGTTTAGCTCGGCTGTGTAAAATAGGATTATGTGCTAAATTTATAGCGCTTGTGTTGTCACAAAAGATAGGCGTAGATGAAAGAGTAAAACCATAATCATTTAACACTTGTTGCATATAAAGCACTTGAGCACAACAAGATCCAGCTGCCATATATTCAGCTTCAGTTGTAGAGAGGGCAACCGTGTTTTGTTTCTTGCTAAACCAAGATACTAAAGCTCTCCCTAACAGGAAACAACCACCACTAGTGCTCTTGCGATCAAGTCGACAACCCGCATAATCCACATCAGTATAAGCTTTAAAATCCAAGGATTGTCCTTTTGGATACCATAAACCAAAACATGTAGTGCCGGCTAAGTATCGAAGAATTCGTTTAACTGCTTGAAAATGAGAGTGCATATGTTGTGACTGAAATCGAGCACAAAGACCAACAGAAAACATGATGTCTGGTCGAGAAGCAGTTAAGTAAAGCAAACTACCAATCATGGCTCTATATAAGGAATCATCAATTGGTTCCCCATTTTCATCCTTATCAATTTTTATAGAAGTGGCCATAGGAGTAGTAGCATGTTTGCATTGATCCATCCCAAAACATTTTAAGAGTTCTTTAGTATATTTTTCTTGGCTTATAAAGATTCCCGCAGGCGTTTGTTTAATTTGGAAACCAAGAAAGAAAGTTAGTTCACCCATGAGGCTCATTTCAAATTCTTTTTGCATAATGTCACTGAATTGTGTGCAGAACGATTCATTAGAAGCTCCAAAAATAATGTCATCAACATATATTTGCACAACTAGGAAATCAGATGTATATGTTTTGAAAAATAAAGTAGAATCGGAATTTCCAATAGAAAAACCATTATCAAAAAGATATGTCTTGAGCCTTTCATACCAGTTTCTAGGTGCTTGTTTTAAACCATAAAGTGCTTTCTTAAGTTTATAAACATAGTCACCTTTTTCTGGTATTTCAAAACTGGGTGGTTGGGCAACATATACTTCTTCTTGAATGATTCCATTTAGAAATGCACTTTTTACATCCATTTGGTAGAGTTTGATGTTTTTATGTGCAGCAATAGCTAGTAACATTCTTATAGCTTCAAGTCTAGCTACTGGTGCATACGTTTCATCAAAATCTATTCCTTCTTGTTCATTATATCCTTGTGCTACTAACCGAGCTTTATTCCTTATTACTTCTCCTGCCTCAGTTAGTTTATTTCTAAAAACCCATTTAGTTCCAATGATGGTTTTATCTTGTGGTTTAGGAACTAAATCCCATACATCGTTTTTAGTGAATTGGTTTAGTTCTTCTTGCATTGCTATTATCCAATAATCATCTTTAAGAGCTTCAGATATCTTCTTAGGTTCAATGATAGAAACAAAGGCCATGTTTGCAACATCCTTAAAGGAAGACCGAGTTTTTACTTTATCATTTGGATTTCCAATAATTAATTCTTGAGGATGATCCTTAATAAGTCTAGGTATAGGTTGTGTTTCAGCTTGGTTTTTGTTTGTAGTATCTTTCTCACTGTCATTTGGTATGTTTAGGTTTTCGAATTGATTAGTAAGATCAATTATTTCTAGATTTTCTGATTTGGACTCTTCATGAAAAGAGACATGAATAGATTCCTCAACTTTTCTAGAGATAGTGTTATAGACTCTAAATGCTTTGCTAGATGTAGAATATCCCAAAAAGAATGCTTTGTGTGATTTAGAATCAAACTTATCTCTATCATCTTTGGTATGTAAGATATAACATGTAGATCCATAGGTATGAAAATAGTCAACTCTAGGTTTCTTAGAATGTATTATTTCATACGGAGTTTTCTTCAAATGAGAATGAACTGTTACTCTATTTAACACATAGCATGCGGTGTTTACAGCTTCAACCCAAATGGTTTTGGGGGTGTTATGTTCGAGCATCATAGTTCTAGCCATTTCTTGTAGTGATCGATTTTTCCTTTCAACTATGCCATTTTGTTGTGGAGTGCGAGGAGCAGAAAAATTGTGAGTGTACCCTTGAGATGTGCAAAATTCTTCAAATACATGATTTTCAAATTCTCCACCATGATCACTTCTAATGGTACATATTTTTCTTTGTAATAGATTTTCAATCATAGAGAAAATTTTTATAAAAGCATGAATAGTATCATCTTTGGTTGCAATAAAATGTACCCATGTATATCTACTATAATCATCAACAATAACAAAACAATATCTTTTGCCACTGATAGATTGTGTCCTCATAGGTCCAAATAAATCCATGTGAATTAATTCTAAAGATCTACTGGTGCTAAGTTCATGTTTAGGTTTAAAAGAGGTTTTTGTTTGCTTTCCCAATGTACATGGTTCACAATTTTCAACTTGATCAAAGGATAAAGTAGGCAAACCACGAACAAGATCATATTTCACTAACTTTTTGATAACATGAGAACTAGCATGTCCTAGCTTTTTATGCCATAATTGTAAAGTGTTTTCATTTGCAAGCAAGCATTTTCCTACTACAGATTTCATAGAGTTAGGTCTAAGAATATAAAGATTTCCAACTCTTTTTCCTTCATAGACGACATTTGTAGTGTTTTCTATTAATAATTTGCAGCAGGTTTTGTTAAATAAAACATCATAGCCACTATCACATAATTGACTCACACTTATTAAGTTATGGTGCAAACCATCAACAAGTAGAACATTCTTTATTTCGAGGTTTGTACCAATGTTACCTATTCCAACAATTTTACCTTTACCGTTATCTCCAAAAGTGACTGTTCCACTATTCTTTTCTTCAAAAGTTTGAAATGCATCCTTATTTCCGGTCATGTGTTTGGAACATCCACTGTCAACCACCCAATCCTGCATTAGAATGTAGGTTTTGGTACCCATGTGATGGTCCGATATGGTTAGAATCATTTAAGTAGAGAATGTATAAAAATTCTGATTCAGAACTTCAGTCGGTCGACAATTGTTCGACCGACATCTTTCTCGGTTGACTAATCGTCGATCGAGAAGATTGTTGTATTGTAAATTAAAGACAAAAATTCAGTCGGTTGACCAATTTTCGACCGATATAGTTGCTGTTTGATTTTGATTTGTCACAGGCATCTGGTTGGTCGACAAAAGTTCGACCGATTATATTTTCGGTCGACAATACTTCGACCGACTAAGTTTCTGTTTCAGTACAGCAATTCAGAAAATTATTACAATGCATAAAACCTTTTATTAAGTTGAGATAATACAATATGAATTGCAAAATTAAGCATTTGATCATATCTCAACTGAATTGCATTCTACTCTACTAAGTTTGGGATTTTGGGACCCAAACTAAGTAGGAATCCTTGGTCTTATACGGGCATGAAAATGAATAATGTCCAAGACGTAAACAAAAATGACAAGTAATTGAGTCAACTTCGTTTCTCTTTCTAGGAATTGTGTTCTTAGGTACAAACATAGTCCGAGTTCTTTTGGGTTGATTTTTCTTTGGATCATATCCCAAACCTTTTCTTCCATTTAAACTAGAGGAGGCTTTTAGGATGTTGTCAAGGATATCTTTTCTTCTTAACTCATGTAGGTTTCTTTGTAGCTTAGAAATATTATCCATCTTCTTGTGTAAATCTTTTCTAGCTTGATCTAAATCAAATAATAGGGAGTCTCTTTCTTTTAACATTGTCATAATCTAAATGGTTACATAGAATAGGTTGAGTCTGAAAATCTTTTAGTTTAGCTAACAATTCAGTCTTTTCTTGAGAGAGAAGATCAACATTTGTTTCTAGAGTGAGTAGCTTGTTAGTGCAATCATTTAAAGATGTTTTTAAAGACAAATTTTCCAGATCAATGTTGTTCTTTTCAGAAGAGAGATCATTTAATTTAGCATATAGCTCATCATTTGTTTTGATAACCTTCTTTAGTTTCTTCTTGACATCAACATACTTATCATGAGTTTCTTGTAAACTATTAATTAACTCTTCTTTAGGAAGATCAAGTAGGCTTACCTCTTGAGAGTCTTCATCATCTTCTCTTGCCATTAGACATTCCACCTTTTCTTCTCCGCTTTCACTTTCACTTGACTCGTCCCATGCAGCTTTATAGGCTTTTTCTCCCCTTTTCTTGTGTGAGCTTTTCTTTCCTTTCTTTGCTTTAGGACATTCATTTTTGAAATGTCCTTTCTTTCCACACTCAAAGAACCTAGGAGGAGAAGAAGAAGAGCTAGAAATTTTGTTAGATTTAAATCTTCTATATTTCTTACCATTGACAATCAATGCTTCTTCTCCTTCTTCTTCACTTGACTCCTCACTTTCTAGTGTGACTATCTTTGAAGCTTTTAGAGCCACATCCTTCTTCTTTCCTTGCTGAAGTTCACATTCTCTTCTTTCTTCCTCTTCTAGGGTTGCTTCATGAGCTTCTAGATTGCCAATGAGTTGCTCCATTTTCAGCCTAGTGAGGTCATTAACTTCTTCAATGGCTGTCACCTTTGGCTTGTATTTAGGAGGAAGTGATCGAAGGATTTTTGATACCTGATCCTCTTCAAGAACAGTTTTTCCTAGGGCATTTAAACCATTAACAATAGAAGAGAATTTTGCAAACATTTCACTAATAGATTCATTTGGATCCATACGGAAGTGTTCAAACTTTTGTTTAAGCATGCTAATCTTAGAATTCTTGACTTGAACTGTACCTTCATAAGTTATGGACAGTCTATGCCAGATGTCATAGGCTGTGTCACAGTTTGATATCCTATTAAATTCTCCTACAGAAATTGAACAATATAAAATGCTTACAGCTTTGGCATTCATTTGAGCCAACTTTACCGTGTTTGCATCCCACTCTGCATATTGTGTTTGAGGAAACTTGTATGGGGTTGACACCATCCTCCATAAGTCCCAATTGATGCCTTGGAAGTAGAACTGCATCCTTCTCTTCCAATATGTGTAGTTTGTTCCATCAAATGCCGGAGGTCTAGCAACAAGTGTTCCTTCAAGGTTAAGGTTGTTAAGCACCCCGTCACCCATTCTTCAAGACCTTGTTAAGGTTCCTTGAAGCCTGCTCTGATACCAATTGAAAAACACTAGAGGGGGGGTGAATAGAGTTTTTAAATATTTTAACAATTATTTAACTCAAAACAACCACAATTGAAAATGGAAGAAGGAGACAGGTGTTTAGAGTGGTTCCAACTTTAGCAAATACTAAAGTTTTCAGTCCACTACCCGGTTGCTTACCCAGCCGGGATTTCGAAAGTATTAATTTTATTACCTTCACAAGGATTTACACAAAATACAATACTTTCTTTACACCCCTTGAACAGCCTTCACTTGAAGTAGAGGCACCAACTTGAGGTAGCCTTCTTGAAGTAACTCCAAGCTCCCCCTTGAAGTAGCCTTCCTCTCTAGAAGTAACCTCCCATTGAACCAGCCTTCTTGAAGTAGCTCAAGGTCCCCTTCGTCACCAAGAAGATCTCCAACCTCTCCAATCCGCAGCCTCCAACCTAGGAGTAGCCAGGAGAGTACAAACAATAATAGAGAACAAGAAAGGAAAAAGGAAATTACAACTTATCCTTTTGTAGCACAAGGCTTGATTTGCCTAGATCAAGCGTGTAGATCTCCTAACCAAAGTGTATGGAATAGTAATTGCAGTGGATAGGAGATGCTAGCCTATAGGACACAAAATTTGAGCTAAGAGAAGAAGTAGCCAATTGTCACTATGCTCAATTTGCTCACAAACAGGTTGCTCAAAGTATGCTCAAATATTTCTCAAGTGTAACAAGTGAGTTTAGGTGTCCTAAGGCATGTCCTATTTATAGGAATGTCCTACAAGTGCTTAAGGACGTTCTAGACACCTTCTAGGGGTTTCTAAGTGCTTAACTAGCCGTTAGGTACAAGTTTGTTGCTTTAGCAACGACTAATTAATTAATTCTGCAGTTGCTGTCAGAGTCCATCTCGGTCGAGAAATGGTCGACCGAGACACCTACTCGGTCGACGTTTTGTCGACCGACAGGCTCTCTGGATCAAGTGTATGCAATGTTTATCTCCAACTGCCAACCACCTTGTCAGCTGTGTCTAACGGCTACTTGGGTCTTTCTTGGTCGAGAAGATTGTCGACCGAGAGTGTCTCGGTCGAGGAGTTAGTCGACCGAGATTGACCCTGTTTCAATTTTTCAATTTAAAGCACTAAGTGTGTGTATGAGTGTGCATATGTGACACTATTGAAGGGGATGACCTATCTAAATGTGATGTTTAGTTAGGGAGAATCTAACGCTTGATTTAAATGAAATCTAAGTACTTGTACATTATATATTTGTACAAGTTTTTACAAGGCGATTACATTTCATGAAAATATAAATATGTAAGCATATGGATTTCCCTAATTGCTTTGTCATCCACCTTATTCCTGCAACACTCAAGTAGCACGTTAGATTAACAAGAATGAAATGTTTGTCATTATCAAAACAAAGGGATTTACAAATGTCCATTTAGCCAACAACCAGTAGGTTGAAGGCAACAAATGGAAACCCATCAAACTTTCTCAGTAAGGCCCACAAATTTCCCACATCATGTTTGCGGACGACATCATAGTCTTTGCCAAAGTGTATGGAGAAAATCAGTGTCATCAACAAGTGCTTCCGCCTGTTCGAAGAAGCTTCAGGCCAGCAAATCTTGATAGAGAAGTCGAAGATCTTCTTCTCCTCTAGTGTAAAAAGAAGAACTAGATTGGCTATCTGCACAGCTAGTGGCATAATCAAAACAGAAGATCTTGGTAAATACATGGGCATACCTCTTCTGCACAAGAAGGTTAATAAGCAAACATATGCCTTTATAGTGAACAACATGGATAACCACATCAACAGATGGGTAGCCAAAATGCTATCCTTGGGAGGGCGCATCTGTCTTGCAAAAAGAATTCTCAGTATTCTCCCTACTTATGTTATGCAGACGAGTAACATTCCTATATCCATTTTCTCTAAACTAGACAGAACAATTCGTAAATTTATCTGGGGTGGAGGCCATAAAAACCATCCTATGTCCCTAGTGGCATGTCACAAGGTATGCACCAACATGGAGAATGGAGGTTTGGGGATTAAATCAATGGCAGATTGGAATAGAGCTCTGCTTTGGAAGAATACCTAGAAATACATGACTAATCAGAAGGCTACTTGGGTACGATGCCTTAGACACAAGTACAAAAACTACACCTCCAATAAGAAAGGAAGAGCTACTCCTTTCTGGAGAAGTACATATGTTGGGATGTCGTTCGTCAAGGACAATAGTATCAAAAATGATTAACGACGACCTCGACACCATGCTGTGGATTGATCATTGGGTTCCTGGCATCCAGAACCTCCTTAGCGAAGCTATCAAACCCATCAATGAGGGTATCTCAGACCTCAATGTAGCTAGCCTCTGCAACCTTGAAGGTAGTTGGGATGCTGATTTCTTGAACAATTACCTCCCGGACAATTGTGTCAAAGAAATCCTCAAAATGCCCATTCCAGCTAACGAGAAAAGAAAAGACATGCTTAGATGGCTGTATGACAAAAGTGGTAATTACTCCACTTCCTCGGCTTATAGGATGATCCACAAGGATATCCCGTACCCTATTAACAGCCTATGGATGAATATATGGCGTTCAAATCCTCCCAGCAAGATCAAAACCTTCATCTGGCTCGTGGCTCATGAAGCCATTATGACTAATAATCGCAGGAAACAGTGCAAACTGACAGATTTGCAACCTGCCCGAGATGTGAAGCCCAGGAGGAAGACACACTTCATGCTCTTTATCACTGCCCGCATGCTAAAGAGGTCTGGATGAGAACTGACCCTATGTCCACGACAGACAATCTGGTTGATCCCAGAGTTCAACAATGGCTTATGAGGAACCTGTAAAAGAAGAACGAAGAAGCTACACGGTTTATGACTACCTTCTGGATAATCTGGAAGACCAGGAATGCCATGGTGTTTGATAAAAAATAGATAAACCTTGACAGACAAGTTACTCAAATTTACAATCTCTGCAAGCAAATTCACAAGGCCAAGAAACGCAATCTTGGAAGTTGCAAGATACTGAATGAACACCAGGAGGACCTCTGGGAACCCATTGAAGGTCAGGAGACTCTTGTTGTTGATGCGGCTATGAAAGGTGAAAAAACTGTGATAGCTATGGCTCTGCTTGATGTAACAGGTAGATGGAAGGGGGGTGCTGCTGTGAACATTCAAACCCATTCTGTCACTGAAGCTGAAATAAGAGCTATTGAATATGCATTAAAGATTCACTCGAACTATCATTCAGAACCAATCACCATTCTTACTTATAACTACAAAGCAATCAAAGCGATTGAAGTTTTAGCAGATGAGAACCCAATGTTCCATCCATGGCTCATCTCTGTCAACAATATGCTCGATGAAATGCTTGACATGGGCATTATCAAGGTTCCAAGACAAAAAACCCATATAGCTGATGCTTTGGCTAAGCATCACCTCCAAAACCAAAAGGAGATCTGTACCTACACAACACCTCCACTCGACCATGTGGGTCTCAGTATCCCATCTTATTTCTGTAATGGTAGGAGTCATACCAAGTTTACTTTCATAGCCGATACCGTAGCCAATTTTGAATTCAAACCTGCAAGATGAGGGCGGGATGAATAATAGAGCCTCCTAACTTCCCCAAAAAAAACAATCATCATATGACTAGTTGTATGGGCATACATACCAACACACATGTCATCACCCTCAACCTAATTGATAAGTGCATCCCTCAAATAGCCCATATTTCCCTTTATTGCTTTAAAACCTTATTTGCCTTCTTGCTTAAATAGTGTTAGCTTAGTTAGCTCTTTACTTGTTAGTTAGTTTCTTGTCTTGTTCTTGCTTTGATCTTGTTATTTTAGATCTTTAATTGCTCTTTTGTCTTGTTTGATAGGTTAGTGTAGTGTAGATATCTTCTTGCTTGCCTTAGCATATCTTGCTCTTTTCCTTGCTTGCCTTGTCTTTTCTTATTCATTAGAATTAACTGTCTAGTGTTAACTTAGGTTTTGATCTTGTTTGTTTTCCTTCATTTGCTTTCTTGTTCACCATTAGTGTAATCAATCAAAACGACCTTCAAACCCTTCAACCCTAGGCTCCGCATTAGGAACCTAGCCAAAATTAACCTAGATGAAATGCCCCCTTTTCTCCCTATGGATCAACCCTATACTTGTCACCTTCCTATACTACAACACAACCTTGTGCACTTACGGGTGTAGTGTGATAGTTTATGTGAGTGTGTGTGAGAACCCATTACACTAAATGAGATTACTCAAAACATAAAACACAATCAATCACTAATTAATTACATACCCAAAAATATGGGTAAATTAAAACCGATTTCAACGTCAGCACCTGCTCAAAATTATTTGCATAAGAGCCCAACATCTTTCTTATATCCATATTTTGCCAAGAATTTGATACAAATTGTTATATCGTCTTAGCCACCACATATATACACAGGAGAACAATATTTGTATGTGACACACAAATAAGCATTAATATGCTAACCAAAGTCTGATTTGTTTGAAACACCATATACAAATTTTTTCTCGCCCGGATCTGAGAGTACATGGATGACTCTAGGACACACTAGACATCTAATCAACTTTCTCAAAGATTCATTACTATATCTCCTCTTTGCTGCCACATGTTTATTTTTATCACTTCCAGTTACATAAAGAAATGTGGCGAACCACAAGGGTGAGACCCATGTCCCAGCAAGAGATATAACCTCTAGCAATGTTTATTGATTACAACATTTTAAGTAATTAAATAGTTAAGCAATTTAATCAGATATAACAAATAAGATCAGAAGTAGTGATGATTAACAAAATACATAAAGGAGTAGATAATAACTATCATCATTAGCCAGACTATACTCCTTTATCTTGTTTCCAATATAAGCAATTCAATAGCATATGCATATCTAGCATCATGAGCAAGTCTAGTAACATAGCATATATAACAACATGAGCATGTCTAATTGGTTGAACATATCAACATCATAAGAAGAGCTAACAACATAAGCACAACTATCTGGATAAGCATGATTATCAGTATATGCATCTCTAGTTACAAAGGCTTGTCTAGCAATATTAAACATAGCTAGCATCATCATCTTAACCATCCATGTCAGTATTTGACAACATAAGTATGTTTACAACACGAGCATAACTACAACATAAGCATATCTATTTTCTCTTATTGTACTATACATGATCTCAGTGAAAAGAAAGCAAACAAGGGTTTTCATCCAATATGAAGCGTTGTGTATGACCCTAAATAGATATGCTACACGACTGTCTTACATCTTTTATTATGCCCTGAGGAAATTGAGGATACCACTCAAAATCCAACTGACCACAGCTAAGTCAAAATTAGTGCCATACAAGATCTAGGAAGAGCTGGACTCCTAAGATCTTCTCTGCCCCCGGTCAGTACGGGTCCGCCACAACGACACATAAGGTCAAGCTGCTAACAACCTAGTCTGTCCTTGGTACAAGTCATAATGCTAGTGAAAGGAGGTGGGTACGCATACCCTACCATATGAGGTACAACCATAGTTGTCCTCCAATCTTATCACATATATAATCACAGAGACATGAACGCAACCATTCTCCATCATATCATATGTATAAGGCATGACCATAGCCAACCTCCACAATCTGCATTGTGGATGACAAGGATATATCCTCAACTTGCCACCCCCACATACTCAACAGTATGCGCTCCGAGTTTCCCTTAGGAATACTCATTTCACCATCTGGCAAATTCTGACACTCAAATGGATCTATGGCACAAGGCACTACATGATTAGAGTTTTAGTTGATTAGTTGTGCCAATTGGGTGAATTAAGGCTGCATCAAACAAGTGGACATACAAACCCTAATTCACTTCTAACAAGCACATAAATAGCTCAATTTTGAAAGATATAAAATGTGTGAAACATAATTTATCATCTCATCATCACATGGTACTATTCACTTTCTATTCATGAGACCACACTAGTCATCATACTATCATAAGATATAAATCCTTTTCACAGTATCACATGGTATCAACTCTTATCAACACAAGAGGATTACACCTCATTCATGGCTCAACCATGCCCAAAGGTCATTAAGACCATCATACTATCACATGATATAAAATCCTTTTCACAATATCATAAGGTATCAACCCTTATCAACACAAGAGGATTACACCTCATTTAGGGCTCAACCATGCCCAAGGGTCATTAAGACCATCATACTATTCCCTGCAAGATCATCATTATCTTTCCATGCCTTAGAACAAGGCTCAAAAACATCACTTACATATAATACACCATATCAGCATAATATTGCATTAATGAGCTAGGAGATATTCATAAACAATCATAACAGGGTTATATTAACATTAAAAACATTCCTTTATTACATCAACATGCAAGGATTCTAGATATGATTAACACTCATCATATTCATAATGCACATGTTTGGCATAAGAAAGTATCAACTATGTGGCTATGATAGCCACCAATTAACACATTAAGGTTATGATCATGTTAAGGAGGTTATTCCACCATCATTCCATCATATAAGAATGTTAAACATGAATATTCACCTTTATCTACTGGCATTAGAGTTAGGTTCAACATGATAAATTATATCAATGTTACTAATCAACACTTATACCCAAACCCTAACTCATGACATCCCCATTAGATCATGGATGCATAAGGTGAAGCATCACCATCACATTCCATACTATTCTCAAGTATGAAGCCACACATAAATCAAGGTGTAACCATCAGATTATAGCAAACTAAGGTCTCAACAACAATAAGAGAGTACTCCATGATTGCCTTAACCATTCAAGGACTATTCATACCCATCATTTAGTTATATTAAAGCTAGGTATAACAAGCTATACCTCATTAGGGTTACATATCAACACAACATGGTCATCCTCCCTTCTATTCATATGAGTGAATATGTAAGACTACCTTATTAAGGGTAACCTTCCATTTGTTTCATCGTCATTCAACCCATATCACCATACCACAATGTCACTCAGAACCATTAGATGTTTAAAAGGTAAGACCATTGGTTGTTTACATAAGTAAACACCTTAGATAAACCACCAATTAAGTCCTTGATTTGTGCTCTATAAAGAGTCACCATCTAACCCTAGACATCCCTTGATTAAAAACACAAAAAGTTCCATTGAGAGTAGGGTAAAACCCACAACCGGTACTATTCATTTAAAATAAGTCATCCATTGTCAAAAAGTAAGATCCTTAACTTTATCATATAAAGGAAACCATTTAAATCACATTATTAGGACCAACATATTACATTAGTGATCATTCCACTTTATTGGAGGAACAAACATTAGATCTTGACCATTGGGTCAAGTTCATATGTTAAAACCATCAATTACAGTATAGGCCCGACCATTGCATCAAGTGACCCAAGAAACCATTGGTCTAAGGCTTAATTAATGCTACAACTACAATTATTAACTCAACATAGGTTGTGGAGACCTGATCCACCATCATTAGTGACCATCAAATCACCATAGGTTGTTAGATCAACACTATATTCATTAATTAGCATCAAATATTAAGCTAATGTCATCATTGATTGATAACATAAATATGTACTTAATGGTTGATCATTAAACTTCTAATTGATACAAAACCTGACCTAAGGGGGTGACCATAGGTTGTCACCATCATCTGACACCTTTGATCTCGACCATCAGTTATCATGAAGACAACACCATAGGGTTGTTGCAATGGTACCATCATCGGGTCATGGGTTTATAGAAGAAATCAGCTTAAACCCTAAAATTGACCATTGGTTGATAGGTGCTTAGCACCATAGGTTGTCAAAACAACCTGATCCAAGTCATATTATACCTTAAGAATGACATACACATGAATACATGTTCATATAGAACTGAAATCAGAATGGGGAACATTATAAAAATCAAAATCCAAGTCAAACATAGCTTTTTAGTGCAAGAATCGTCATTTTCAAGTAAGAACATGAGCTAGCAAGCTTATGGTAAGAAATAAACGTGAATAAAGTTATAAAACTTGCCTATAATGAGAAGATAAAACCCCACATAGAATAAATCTCAAGCAGGTAGGGTAGAAAATCCAAGAATAAGCTATGAACTCGTCCATCTATCACCTTTCTTCATCAAATGGGCAAACCATAAGCATAAGGAGCAAGAAAGGTAGGGTTTTAGTGCTTTAGAGAAATTTATACCATGGAATATAAAGGTTCCGACCTGGAGGAAGGTCTAAGGAAGGATAAGAGTAAGAGAAATGGAGAAGGAAGAAAATAGCTTTCCTTGGTCAGAATCCCTTGAAGATGAACTTGGAAATCCTAGGTAGGGCTAAATGGGGCTCTAGGAGACCTTCTTCTCAAAAAAAAGGTTGCCTTCTACCTTAGAGAACTTGGTCCTGTAGAAAAATAGAGGGGAGTCATTGATCCATGTTAAAGGAAAGAGAAATCAAGCATAGTTTCGTACTTGGGCAAGGAAGAGGTAAATATAGCCCATGGATAAGGATGGAAGCAAGCATGAGGTGTAAAAGTAGCTTCCCCATGTATCTATGGCCTTAAAGTATTAATAATATAAAAGAAAACACACAAGCAGCTACCCTACCATCCATATAGACATGCTTATCTTTCCTTTGTCGAATTTCCCAGCCAATCACATAATTCATTAGTTGATAGCTACTAAAATACGCTTGGAGAAAACACCTTCAAACCAAGGATTAAATAGGTTCCCCATGGATCAACAAGATCAAGAATGATGAGAGAATATCCGAGGAACATAATGCAAGTGATAAATTGCAAAGAAAACATCTCAATTGGGTAAATTGTAGAAAAGTCTAAAATGTACAGAAAATTGCATAACTTGCTCAAACAATGTCCAAATTGGACCAAATTCGAAACTTCATCTTGTATTATGATTTCAAAGCATTTCACAATGTTATATTAGGGTTATAAGAATTTAATTATGATAATGAAGCTTATTCAATTCATTAAGCAAGTTTAGGGGCCTTATAGTGTGTTTGTGTAGGTCCCTTGTAAATTTTGAAAGATGTCTGTGTGTTCTTAGCTCATGGGGCACATCTAACCAAATCCAATTGATTAGTGTGTGAACCTATAGTGAGACACATCAAGCTTTCTGGAATCATTGTCGGGGAGAAAGGCACTCGGCCTAGCTAGTTAGTTTTGCTTTGATCTTTTCCTACTTCCCTCATCATTGCTATTATTTATTCTTTATTCTTTGTATTCTTTGTGCATATTGGTTTGCTAACTTATTTTATTTTGTTTGGTTGTGCCTTGTGCATGTGACAAGCCACTTGGGGAAGACAAGATGGAAGACCAAAATGCACCTCACAAGCCATTTCAAGATTACTTCATGCCTAGCAACTACAAATTGCCAATTGCTAGTAGAGTCGATCAGATTCTAGGGAGCAATTCTCCATCCCTAGTCTTCTTGGGATCCTACCCACCTTCTAAGGCTTAGATAGTGAGAACCCCTAAAAGCACTTGGACACCTTTCTTAAAGTATTCTCCACCTTTAGGACGCTGACAGTCAATGATATCACAATCAGATTGACCTTGTTCTCATTCTCCCTCAAAGACAAAGACAAATATTGGTATGACTCGAGAAGGTACATCATGAGATGGGAAGATATGAAGAATGCCTTCTTAAGGAAATTATACTCTATTTTAAGGTTGACACAAATGTGGCATGCCATAGTGAGTTTTAGTTAAAGGGGCAATGAGTGGTTTCACAATGCTTGGGAGAGATTATGTAGAATGTTGAGAGAGTGCCCGCACAATGAGATCCCTTTATGGCAGCTCGTTCAATCCTTTTACTCTAGTCTATCTCCTGTGGGTCAAGCTATAGTAGATTCTTCTTGTGGATGAGCTTTTATGGCTAGGCCACCTGAGGAGAAGTGGCCATTGTTTGAGAATCTAGCAAAAATTTCAAGAATATGAGATTCTAGCATTATGACTGACGGTGACCGCCCCTTTGGTGTAACATCTCCAGTCCATACTGATTCAAGCCCATAAGTGATGAAGATTCTTGGTGACATGGTGAGCTTCATGAAGAACCAAGTGACAAATGTTCCTTGCCATTTTGTGAATTATGTGGGTTCATTTGATGAAGAAAAGAAGGCACCTGACTCCTATAGATACCCGGAACAACAAAACCCAAGATATAGCTCAAGGTTTGAGGAAGAGGTTCTTTCTAGGTTGAAAAGCTTTGATGATGTCCAAAATAATGTTACAAGGCTTGAGGAACGAATATAGCAGCTATCTTCCATACTTGCTCTCTAAGAGGAAAAATTGTCTTCAAAGCCTGTAATGAGTTTTGATGAAGCAAGTGGACCCATGCATTCCAATCAAGTTCTCTATAGTCTACCTCCAAAGAAAGTGCAACCCATATACCACATCCAAGGCCATCCAAATCCTTATACACCTCCTCCCCCTCCATCACTCCCACCAATTTACCTTCCAACCTGAATTCTCCCCTCCACATCAATTTCAATACCAAGTTCCACCTCCTCCACAACCACAACATGCTCCCCCTTTCCACCATGAGAAAGGTAGTACTATGACAGTTCTAAGGAGTGGGAAATCTCTTGAACATCCCACAAGTCAAAGAAAGAATAAAAAAGCAAAGCAAAGGTAGCCAATTGGTGATAGTGTGATTGAGATTGTCAAAGATGACTATATGACACATCCTTTTGAGCATGTGATACCATGTGCTCCACCTCACACTCCATTTTCAGGTCCTAGCATCCCTAGTGTTCCACTCCATGGAATGCCACAAGAGAATCATGTTGATGCAAGCTAGACAAAAGCAAGTGAGCTTTCATTCCCTGAAGCATTAGATGAGCCATCAGAAGTGAAAAGTAGGCAGAAGCACAATGCTGATATTCTTGAGGTGTTTCACCAAGTGAAGGTGAACATTCCATTGTTGGATGCTATAAAAAAGATCCCATCATATGCCAAGTTCCTCAAGAACCTATGCACTATGAAGAGAAGGTCAACATGGAGAATACTAAAGAGAGTCAAGTTGACTAAGCAAGAGAGATCTATCATCCAACATTCACTTCCTCTGAAGAGGAAAGATTGAGAAGCCCCTCTCATACGTACCTAGATACATAGAGGGGCATCACATAGATAAATCCCTACTTGATTTGGGATCTAGTGTGAATTTTATGCCATATAGTGTCTATGTGGAGTTGGGCTTTGTCAAGTTGAAACTGACACATTGCACTCTCCAATTGACGAATCGTTCAATCAAAGTGCCTAGTGTAAGAGTAGATGATATTTTGGTGATGATAGACAAGGAAAGGGGCACAATGTTCCTGGCAGATTTCATTGTTCTTGACATGGAGCTGGAGGATAGGAAGATTCCCATCATCTTGGGAAGGCCATTCCTATCTACAGCTGATGTCGAGATACATATACGTAGTGGCACAATAACAATCTCTCTCATGGACATGAAAATGAAGATCAACATGTCCAAGACCCCAACCCGGCGAACCCGAGATGAGGATATTGGACATGGTCACTTCAAGAGTTCGACTGGTCATTTGAAATTGGGAGATCTAGATGAGAGAATTGATGATAGTTTTTGTGATCAAAGGGATGAGGAACATATGTTGAATGCAAGTGAGAGGTGCATTTATTGCACAAGTGGGCACCAAAAATTCCAAATGGTTGAATGATGCAAGAATCTCCAAGAAGCCATACTGAAGGCATGAACTGAACGCTTGTGGGAGGAAACCCACCTAGGTTTGGGGAACTTTTCACCCAACCTCACGATTTTGATACTTTTTGTTCATTTTCACACTTTTCCAAGAAAACACACACACACACACACTTGTTTTTAATATTTTTTTTAGTTTTAAGATGTGTAGGTCAAAATAGGGTGAAATGAGGAAAACTAGATGAAATAAAATAAAGGATTCATGAGAAATCACTTTAGATCAAAGATTTGATGTTTTGATGAAGTTTAAGTTGAAATGACTTGCTGTAGTACTCCCACAGCTGTGGTATCATGGAACGGCCGTGGTGACATGCTCAAATCAATAGGAGAATCAAGAAAATGCAAGAAAATAAGAACAGACCCAACACTACCATGCAAGGCAGCAAAATTGTGTGAATCCAAAGAAGAATGACCCGTGTTAAGAAAAACGATCGTGTGGCTACACAAAATGGACGTTGTGCACATCACGGTCATGCTGCACCCCGATTCCAGCACTTAACCAACCTGATCCTAAAATTTCATTTCATTTTGTGAACAAGACGGTCGTGCTTCGCGTGACCTAGACACTATGCAACCACCACTAGCCCTCTTCCACCTCTAATCCTTCACCATATCACCCCCAATATTTTTAAAATCTTTTCCCTACCATTTCCCCTACATCCACGTTATTTCATAATCCAACATTTCTCTCCATTTCTCCCCAAATAGCCTGTTCTCGAACAAATTCAAAATCCCTAATTTCTACACCAAAATCAGTTCAAAATGAAGAAGATCACCAAGCAAGTGGTGTATGAGACCAAGAAGATCATCTCCTACTGTCATCTGTCCAAGAATACCTATGCTTCAACCCTGATGACATCCCTTGACCCTCCACCGCAACCGTACACCTCCTTCTCCAGTGGAACAACACATTTCTCGGTGGCTGAGCTATATGCCTTGGTGAATCCAATTATAGAAGAAGCCTATCCTCAGCCATGATGTGTAGCACCACCATCACCTTCGTCCACTTGACTATCTGTCTCCTTGGCCCAACCTTCAACATCGGCCCGACCCTGGACATCCGCAACACTGCAACCACAATCAGGGGCATGAAGGCATCTACACCTAGATGGCGAGGATGAAGTGATGCAGGATGTACCTGAGGCACAACATGAGAAAAAACCCAAGGTGAAGAGTGGTAGGGAAAAGAAGCTAAAGCACCCAGAGTGCTTGACATATAGGGTGATATCCACCCGCTTGCATGCCAGGCAACACTAGAGGCCTTAGGTTTCTTCAAATATTACCAGGGTGTGATGGAAGCCATGGGCTTGTTTGAGATCTTGACTATAGTGAAGGAGACCTACATTGAGGCCATACAACAGTTCTTTGCCACTTTGGATAAGGTCTGATGCGATGATTTTGAGTCACATTTATAGACCTGTTTGATATGTGTTTTATGCTTTTATTAGTCATTTTTATAGTTAATATTTCATAATTCATCCATTTTGGTCTTTGCCACTATTTTATGTCAAATCCCCATTATTTCATCATTTTGAGCATTAATTGTCAAATTATTATTATTTGTGTGAATTGATGTGATCTTGTCTTTGAATTTCAAGACAAACGAGTATTTTCTTTCATCGATACCATCGACGGAAGTCGATACCATCGACATGGTCACAGGTTGCCAGCCGGAAGGAGCAGCAAAGCGTCGATACTATCGACAGGGATGTCGATGGTATCGAGATACCATCAGCTTGTTGACGCAGAAGCAGTCGATAATATCGACACCAAGTCGATACCATCGACACATGGAGGCTACAACGTCGCAAAACGACAAAACCGACGCCTAAAGGAAGTCGATACCATCGACCCGAGTCGATGGTATCGAGCTGATGTCGGGCGCGACAAAGGAAGGGTTTGCAGCCAGCCGCTACTGTAGCGGGTCAATACCATCGACCCGCGTCGATGGTATCGACGCCGTCAGATATGCGTTGGATTCAGATTGATCTCAATCGGACGGCTACGGTTAATTAGTGACCTAATGACCGAGATATACTTAATGACGGCTGCCCGGACGAAAGGGGGAATGGGATTAGCCATTGCACAAGTACCGAGGAGCAGTGGAGAGGAGAACGGAGGCCAGAAGCTTATACTAGTCGATCCGGACACCGTAGAAGGATTTCACCACCGAAAGGCGGGAGAGCACGTGTTCCACGCAAAGGATCAACCGGTTCTTCTCCGTTCAGGGGTTTTCCCTTTCATTCCACATTTTTCACATGATTTCCCCTATCTCTACCTTGTACTTGTGTGAGATGACCATGCGGGGCTAATCCCCTTTATCTTTAGGACCGGGAGTAGCCCGGGGTTTCATTGTATGACAGTTTTATAATAGTACTTCATATTTTCTCTCTTAAATCCGTGGTATAGTTTTGTTTTCTCCATATATTGTTATGCTTGATCACCATAATAATAACCTATTACCCTTAATCACTTTGAAAGAAGGATTAACGGTTGAAAAGAGACGAAATCTACATTAATCGACAAATCCCTTGACCAAGGTGGTGTAAAATTAATGGTGGATACTGAGAGATCGTTCATAATGCATCTAGTTTAGGGTATAGGTTACTACGACAGTGGAACCGACCTAAACCTAGATAGTGAATTGTACCACGACAGTGGGCAATTCTATTTTCAGGCCATTACCCAGATAGAGAGAGAAGATTGAGGCATTATATAAAACCTAATACAATGAAAACCCGCGGTGAAACCGCAATCCTAAAGATATCCTTTTGAATTGATTAAATTAACCTTTAATCGATTGTTTGCTTTGTTTTATTTTTATTTTCTTCTAAATTTTATTCAACAACCCCAATTTGTTATTCAGCTTAGCTGATCGCAAATAGTTAGTAGGAGTCTCCAACATTTCCGAGTATCCCTGTGTTCGACTCGGGCCTCACAAGGCCTGTACTACTCGACGCGTACACTTGCATTTTTAGCGCGTAGTAAAATACACGTCAAGTTTTTGGCGCCGTTGCCGGGGATACGGCGAAATTGTTGGCACTTTGAGTGCTACGAGCGGCCACTCTAGGCCATATATTTTTTTATTTTGAGACAACTTCAAATATTTTTAAATTGATCTATAAATTCTTAATAATTGTTTAAGCACTGTACTAAATTTGATTTTTCTATTTTCAGGTACTGTGCATGGTGCAGACGCGTACCACTGACTACGCGCAACACACACCAAAGGTTCCACTGGCGGGCTCGGAAGACGAAGGTGACCATAATCAAGATCATCAAGAGGAACTATTATCTGAATCCGAACACGAAGAGATGGCCGACGAATCAACGATTTGGGCGAAGATCAAAGCTTCTTCCGCATCTGCTTCTAAAGGGCCGATAAAGAAGCAAGCAATCAATATACTGACGTATAAGATTGATCCAGCTCTAATCAATTTGGTGAAGTCTAACACTTTCCATGGTTTAAAGAATGAGGATCCTGTCACGCACCTGAGTCAATTCGTGGAGAACTGCGATATGGTGAAAATTGACAGATTTCCGCAGTCTGCGCTCTACTTGAAGCTCTTCCCGAGTTCACTAGCGGGAGTTGCACGAGAATGGCTACACAACCTAGATGAAGAATTTGTGGAGTCTTGGGACCATATGGTGGAGATCTTCTTTGAGAGGTTCTTCCCTTCTGAGAAGACCAACGACATGATCAGAAAGATTCACAACTTTACTCAACAGGCCGGTGAAACATATTCAGAGACCTGGGAGAGATTTCAGGTCATGCTGAGGAGGTGCCCACATCACGGGCTGGATAAAGAAACACAGGTGAAGATCTTCTATTTTTCTCTCTCCGAGCACGATAGGAGTAATCTGGATTCAGTTGGGTCGGGATTCTTTCTGAATAATACGGATACCAGATGTTGGGAGATATTAAAGAACATGGCTAGGAAATAGTCATGGGGTGACAGAGGCATTGTGGAGCAAGTCAGAGTTGCAGGTGAATCCAAAGTAATTAAGGAGCTGAAAGACAAGTTAGATATTCTAGCCAATAAGTTGCTAGCTAAGGAAGATGCATCTGAGGATGAGGAAGCCCAAGTTATATTCATGCAACAACAGGGCTATAGGAACAATGACTATGCATGGAGAAAGGACAAAAAGTTCTCATGGAAGGATCTGAATAATTTTCTGCAAGACCCGGATGCCAAGCCACAACCTAGAGCGGAGGACAAGAACACTGAATTACTTAGTCAAATGGTGCAGCAAAATCAGGAGATGATGGCTATGTTTGGTAAACAACTACAATCTCAAGGTGATATTCTAACCAAATTTGGGCAGATGCTACAAAGCCACGGAGCACAGATGCGGGCATTAGAAACCACTGTGGCACAGATTTCCAGTGAAGTGGCGGCCATCAAGCACGCCAATCAACAGAAACTGGTCGAGAATGCAAACGTGGCCCAAGCACACCATCAGGTCAAGTACATATATGTGGTAAGCAATGAGGAGGAATCCCAGGTGCCAGAGACAAAAGATCAAAGCAAATTGACTTTTAGTACAGAGGCGACACCGGCAATACCGTACCCTCGCACCTATTATGGACTAGTAGGCGGAAGCACTTTCTTCAGGAAATCTCAGCCAGTTATGAATATTGCATCTCCATCTAGGCAGGAAGAACAATTGAAGACTGTTTGTGCACATGTGGAAACATCTAATGTGAGAGAGGAACCACAACAAGCTATTGTTGTTGATGATGTCTCGCCAAAGCCCACATCAGAGGGAGTGATTGAAGTAAGCTTAGGGGAGTTGGCCCCGAAAAGCTCATATGTGCCACCTCACAGGCGTGTGAGTGCAGCAGTTGTGTCAAGTCCAGGAAATCCAGGGCCAAAGAAAGAGCATCGTCATTTTAGGAAATTCTTGGAAATATTCTAAAAACTCCACATCAATATTCCATTAGTGGAGATGATCGAGAAGGTTCCCGCCTATGGGAGGTTCATCAAAGAAATCATCAATAAGAAGAGGCGGATAAAAGACGATGATATTTGTCGGATGAATGAGACGGTGAGTTCTATGATTCACGGGAGTTCGCCAAAGAAGAGAAAAGACCCAGGAGGTTTCTACATTCCATGCTCGATAGGTGATCAACATTTTCCTAAATCGTAATGTGATTCAGGCGCCAGCATAAATCTCATGCCTCTGGCGACATTTCAGAAACTTGGGTTAAAAGAAATCAAGAAGTCGACCGCGACAATTGAATTGGCGGATGGGTCTTTAGTGAGACCATATGGAGTATGTGAAGATGTTCTTGTCAAAGTGGATCGATTTATATTCCCAGTGGATTTTGTTGTCATGGATATGCCACCGCTCCAAAGCTGTGAAATTCTTCTAGGAAGACCTTTTCAAGCAACGGCGGATGTCGTGACTGCCTTAGGGAGAGGTACATTGTCCTTGGGAATTGGAGGAGATCAAGTTGAATTCAAATTACCGCACAATCCTCTAAGCACATGCCCCAAAGTGCCAAGATGATGAGCTTCAAGTCGTCTAGCCTAAGACGTTAAATAAGGGCGCTTGTTGGGAGGCAACCCAACCATCGGTACAGTAGGATAGTTTGTTTACATTCGTAGTTTAATTTGTTTTTACTTAGTTTTTAGTACAAAAAAGATACCGTGATCGGTTTGTTTGATGTGCAGGCTGAGGCAGAGTCGATAACATCGACATACTGGTCGATGGTATCGACCGAGTTACAGGTTGATGACTGCAGTTGACGGCCTCGTCGATGGTATCGACTTACCTACAGGCATGTCGTGAAGAAAACGTCGATGGTATTGAGTTGACCGTCGATACCATCGAGATCTCTGGAGATTTACAGACAAAATCGACTCAGGAAAGTTGATACCATCGACGTCCATGTCGATGGTATCGACACAACTACAGGTTGAGACGCAAAGCGGCGGTGTTGCAACAAAGACAAGTCGATACCACCGACCCATGTCGATGGTATCGACACTCCACATCACCGATCCACGCAAACGGATCAACGGCGATCGCGGCTTCCACGTCATCGATCCGGGTGCAGCGTCGATACCATCGACCCATGTCGATGGTTTCGACACGTCAGCGATCTGGGTTTCAAGATCCAGCCATCGACGACTGTCGATACTTGCGAGGGAGGCGGATAGCATCGACAGGTGTCGATACCATCGACTCGCGTCGATGGTATCGACGGACCAACAGTTGCGCCGGCCAAGTCTATATAAGGAGATTCATGAAGTCAATTAACGTCACACCTTCAGAGCTCTCTTCTTCCTTTGTGCCGAGCACTCCCCCGAGCCATCCAAGCCTGAAGAACAGTAGCACCGAGCGACGATCTTCACCGAGCGGAGATTCAATTCTCCATCTTCACCGAGCTCTTCTTCTAATCCTTTTCTCGTCGCAACAATGGTGCATCCAACCGGAGCTTCTTCCTCACACGCTCATATGATTGACATCCCCGAGTTCCTCCCACCACCGCCATCATCGGTCGCACGTCCTCAACTTGTCCACCCATCTGCGGATGTGAAGAAGGTTTACGAAGAAATCCTAAAGCGCAAGATCGAGCCCACCCGTTACGTGGATCCAGAGATGATCAACGATATTGGCTTCAAGGCAAATCTGGATTACGTACTGAAGGGGCATGCCCACCAAATGGGCTGTGGACACGATGAGCTTGAGTACCATGAAGACGGCCAGCCATTTTTCGGCGAGTGGCCAACGTACAAAGAGATGGTGGCGGAATTCATGGCGTCACTGGACGTCTGTGTTGTGCCCAATGAGATATCAGCAAGCGACCGCGAGTGGGAAAAGGGTAGGGTATTTTTTCGGCTGTACAACTGTGACTACACCATCACCCTCGAGCAGTTCAACGACATATTCAACTGGAATCACTCGCGGTATGACTACAGGCGGCCGGATAACCGCACCAACTACGACGCTCTCTTCTCCGAGTTGGTGACGGTGCCACAAGGGAAGTCGGTTAGCTACCACAACGCTGCGGTAGCCGGCTTCGAGCACCCATTTGTCCGGGTCTTGCACCGGATGTTGAGCTCCACCTTGTTTGCTCGGGGCGACCTAGCCCTTAGCAAGTTTCAAGAGCCTGACCTTTTCTTTCTCTACAAGCTCCTGACGCAACAAGAGTGCAACTGGGGTGCCTTCTTTCTGCAACGAGTTTTGGCGGTGAAGCAGAGTACGAGGAAAGCACCGATTCACTTCGGCGGGCTAATCACCAAGCTGGCTTCATACCTCGGCTTGAATTTCCAGACCCTCACTCCTCTATCTACTAAGAGCAAGGTGAACTTGCAACATTTACACCGGTCCAATCTCATTCTTCTCCGAGATGGCGTGGCGTTCACACACTGCCACGTAAATCAAGCATATCAGGAGTGTTCTCTACCCGACCCCGTCTTCAACATCGACGGCGCACAGCATTTCCGGTGGCCAATCATAGCCATCGATTCTGATGAAGAAGAGGGATGCAACAACGGTGGCGACGACGACGAGGCGCCGGAAGAGGAGGAAGAGGCGTTCACACCTCTTCGATTACGAGTGGCACCCCGGAAGTGCCCTAGGATGCATCCGGGTGCATCTTCATCTTCTCCGCATCGGCCTCCACCACCACAGCCCTCGCAACTGAGCGAGGATGTCTATTCTATGCAAGGGATGTACACAATGCTTCAAGAGATCCAGCAGACGCAGCATAGCCACACAGCTGCCTATGCCGGTATTCAAGACACCACCAACCAGCTCTATGTCAACCAGCAGACGATCTTCGAGAATGAGCGCCTTCTTTTCGCCAATCAAGAGAACATCCACGATCGGCTGCACAGGATGGAGCAGCAGCAGCAACCGTTTTATGATCATTACTGGAGCCATAATTACTTTGGGGGGTATCCACAACCTCCTCCACTGCCCCAGTATGATCCGACCTTTCAGGGGCAATACCCATCTTGGGACCCCACGGCACCGCAATACCCACCTCCATCACCACAAGAATGATCCGGTATCACTATTCCAATCTTTAAGTTTGTTTTTGACTATGAGGCCATAGTCGAATTCAAGCTTAGGGGGGTAATTGGAACAACTTTATCTTTTATTGTTTTTTTTTGTTTTTAGCATTATTGCTTTTGTTTTTGTTATTTGTTTCTTGCAATTTTAGTTTTTGTAGGATCCACATGCTATCTAGTGTAATCATGGATGTCATAAAGTTGTGTCATCTCATTTTGTGCATGGGAAAATCAAGGGAAATTTTAAAATTTTTTGTTTGTTTGGAAAGCTTGTCTTGTTTTGCCTTGGGCACATATCCTACGAAAATGATTGGTTTTGTCAACTTTAAAACAAAATTTCACAACTGTATCCCTAATGATTCATGAAAGAGGACGGAAATGGTTGTTTGAGCCTAAACTGACCAAATGATAATGAGACTTTAATTGGATGTAAGAGAGAGAACCCTCTAAACTACTACACAAGTCAGTAAGGAGGGACACATAATATCTTTCTAAGGTTCAGTCATCTAGTCTTGTGATCGTTCCACTTCATTGTTTCCATAATCCACCCAAGAATTGGAAGTAGAGTACAGTTTTAACTTTTTTTTCTTGCATAACATCTAGATAGGACTTGCATTGCAATTTTCTATATGATTCTGCATAAAAAGAAAGAAAAAAAAGTATAGTGATACATGCACATTACCCTTAGGTGCATGCCATGTAGTTGCATTCATAATTTTCATGCATAAAGTATATCATGTATCTCAATTTTTCTCCAATGGTGACTTAAATTGTTCCATACCTTCTAATTAGTGCAAATTTCTGAATATGAAGAAAAATTAGCCCAATGTAATTATCTTTAAGCAATTATGGATATAAGGGCTGGAAAAGAAGAAAGAAAAAGAAAAAAAAATCTGAAAAATCTGCACAATGAAAAAAAAGAGTTATTTAGAAGAAAGTAGAATAAGAAGGAGAAAGGAACGTAATATCACCTGCATTTCAGGATAATTGAGTACATGATGTAACTTAACTCGATATCCATCTCATTTTGAGACGGATGGTTAGTGCATGCATCATTCCACCTAATCTTAGACATTAGGGCATTTCTCATGTGCATTTGCAACATTTAGGGAATTTTTGTTTTATGCATGTTGAAACAGTACGATACTTCCACTTTCTTCCATGAGCCACCCATTTCATCCACCCGTTGCTCAGATTGGTAGGCCACCGTGAATTTCTCCTCATTAATGTATATCAGGAGAACTGCTTCCATGTAGATGGTAGTTAGGGCGAGCAACGTAGTTTAGGAGATCACAAGATGCACCAAGTCTGAACCGACGATTTTTATTATGTTAACTGCCTTATGTGATAGTGTTCATCAGTTTTGAGGTCAATTTCTCTTATGGATGATTATTGTCGCCTGCAGGGTAATTACCATTCGGTGGTTAGAGAGGGCCGGTATGTGAATGTCCGGTGGGAGTCATATGGGATGTTGATTGTGATGTGTTGTTCTTCAGTTGACATTGGGAATTCTATTCTAAGGATTAATTTCTCGAGGGCGAGCAACGTTCAAGCTTAGGGGAGTTTGATGCGATGATTTTGAGTCGCATTTATAGACCTGTTTGATATGTGTTTTATGCTTTTATTAGTCATTTTTATAGTTAATATTGCATAATTCATCCATTTTGGTCTTTGCCACTATTTTATGTCAAATCCCCTTTATTTCATCATTTTGAGCATTAATTGTCAAATTATTATTATTTGTGTGAATTGATGTGATCTTATCTTTGAATTTCAGGACAAACGAGTATTTACTTTCGTCGATACCATCAACGGAAGTCGATACCATCGACATGGTCACAGGTTTCCAGCCGGAAGGAGCAGCAAAGCGTCGATACTATCGACAGGGATGTCGATGGTATCGAGATACCATCAGCTTGTTGACGCAGAAGCAGTCGATAGTATCGACACCAAGTCGATACCATCGACACATGGAGGCTACAACATTGCAAAACGACAAAACCGACGCCTAAAGGAAGCCGATACCATCGACCCGAGTCGATGGTATCGAGCTGATGTCGGGCACGACAAAGGAAGGGTTTACAGCCAGCCGCTACTGTAGCGGGTCGATACCATCGACCCGCGTCGATGGTATCGACGCCGTCAGATATGCGTTGGATTCAGATTGATCTCAATCGGACGGCTACGGTTAATTAGTGACCTAATGACCGAGATATACTTAATGACGGCCGCCCGGACGAAAGGGGGAATGGGATTAGCCATTGCACAAGTACTGAGGAGCAGTGGAGAGGAGAACGGAGGCCAGAAGCTCATACCAGTCGATCCGGATGCCGCAGAAGATGGATTTCACCACCGAAAGGCGGGAGAGCACGTGTTCCATGCAAAGGATCAACCGATTCTTCTCCGTTCAGGGGTTTTCCCTTTCATTCCACGTTTTTCACATGATTTCCCCTATCTCTACCTTGTACTTGTGTGAGATGACCATGCAGGGCTAATCCCCTTTATCTTTAGGACCGGGAGTAGCCCGGGGATTCATTGTATGACAGTTTTATAATAGTAATTCATATTTTCTCTCTTAAATCTGTGGTATAGTTTCGTTTTCTCCATATATTGTTATGCTTGATCACCATAATAATAACCTAATACCCTTAACCACTTTGAAAAAAGGATTAATGGTTGAAAAGAGACGAAATCTACATTAATCGACAAATCCCTTGACCAAGGTGGTGTAAAATTAATGGTGGATACTGAGAGATCGTTCATAATGCATCTAGTTTAGGGTATAGGTTACTACGACAGTGGAACCGACCTAAACCTAGATAGTGAATTGTACCACGACAGTGGGCAATTCTATTTTCAGGCCATTACCCAGATAGAGAGAGAAGATTGAGGCATTATATAAAACCTAATACAATGAAAACCCGCGGTGAAACTGCAATCCTAAAGATATCCTTTTGAATTGATTAAATTAACCTTTAATCGATTGTTTGCTTTGTTTTATTTTTATTTTCTTCTAAATTTTATTCAACAACCCCAATTTGTTATTCGGCTTAGCTGATCGCAAATAGTTAGTAGGAGTCTCCAACATTTCCGAGTATCCCTGTGTTCGACTCGGGCCTCACAAGGCCTGTACTACTCGACGCGTACACTTGCATTTTGAGGTCTTTGAGGATGGAGAAGACACCATTAGAGTCATGATTGGGTATAAATTCTGGTTCATCACCTCATCAATGTTAAACATTTTTTTCTCTAAGTGAAGAAATGGCAGCTCTCTTAGATAATGGCAAGAAAAATAAGAGATTTAGTGCCAGTTACATTGCCATGTGGAAATCATTCATCAACCATAGTGATTTTGTAGCAGGGAAGTCGAAGACTAGTTTACTCCATAACCCCTTCCTACGCTATGTCTAGAAGGCTCTTGAAAACACTATTTTTGTTGAATATGAGAATCAGGGGAGCTGCATAAAAAAAGATATGTGTGTCCTGTGATGGATGATGAAGGGGAAGCATGTGAATCTAGGTTCACTAATGATTGATCATTTGATGACAATCCCCTCCAAGAGCAAGAATCCGTTCATTATGGGAGGAATTGTGATGTCCATTGTTATTGCCCTAGATCATAGTGTTACTAAGTATACCAAGGTAGAGGGAGGGAAGCTAGTAGACCTGTAGTATCTTGTTTGTTTTTCTATGATAGCAGTTGTGGATCAAAATAACATATATCAAGTCAACCCCCTATATGTAGGCATCTCAACAGAGCTCCCATACCATAATGTACCTCTGCTAGAGGAGTATGTGGCCACTCCACAATTCTTGGATACAGTTAGGACATGGGAGGAGGACCACCCTCGAGACAAATTCCAACAACCAGATATCATTCCTGAGGAATTAGGAGAGTCTTAGGTAGCCTCTGATAGGAGGAGGACAACTAAGGAGAGAGAGACACGTAGGGTCAGGAAACAGGATGCATACATGTCACAACAGCCACAACAACTCTCAATGAATGCAAATGACATGTCAACTATACATACACAATTGGAGGGTATTCAAAGTACATATGATAGAATTCTGAGGGCACAAGAGAGATTTTAGCACATGCAAGATGCATTGTGGTTGGATCATCAGTAGATGCACCATCATATCAACCACATGTATCAGTTTGAGCATGCCCATGCCCAGAGGAACCCCCAGTGGGGGGAAGATTGGATGGGTGCACTTTCAGTGTATCAAGATGCCTACCCACTTCCACAGGAAGACTACTAGGGAAACTACTATCATCACCCTACACCATAGGAAGGATAACAACCAAAACCACCATAGGATTCATGATCATATACCCTATCACTCTTATACTTTATTGTCATGATGAGGACAACATGATTCAAAAATTTTGGATGGTAGGGTGGTATACCCTCTTTCTCATTTCACTCTTTTTGCATTTCACCTGCCATTTTTTGCCTTTTCTATCTAGGTTATATTTTACCTACTTTGCATACTTGCATGTCATGTAGTTTACTTTCTTGCAATTTTTGCATAATTTTCAGAATTTGCTCTTTTTACCATGCATTGCATATCATGTAGATTTTTTTACAATTTTGCATGTTTTAGCAAGGATTTGCTTGTTTCCTACTTTATGTTCCATAATGAAGGCTTAGATGTGATTGAAGGTGATTTGGAATCATTTTGGCCAATTTTCCCAAATTTAGAATGTTCTACCCAAAAAGCATGTTTTGACCCAATATCTACTTTTGGGATTGAAAATTATGACCTTTGACAAATGCAACTGAATTATCATGGTTTATTGCTAAATGGTATCAATGCTTGAATTTTTACATGTACATCACCTCTCTTATGTTTGTGAATGTTTTGGTTGAATTGTGATTTGAGAAAGCTATGGACGCTTAGGGCCTATGGGGTTGCATATAAAAGTATGAATTTCACGTTGTTCATTCATGTGGTGTGATATTATTTGATGAAGTGTTGAAATAATTTTCTTACAGGAGATCTTATGTTGAGAACCACACTAGTCACCCCTCTTTGACCCGACTGTTCATTCATCATCTTCTTATCCCTCCGCCTCATGAAAAGATGCCAGAGTGCACATATTCAGCTTTGGCCACCTCCAAAAGTTTGGGGTGGCCATATCTATATCTCACTGCTTCACTCTCACCACCATATGCCCCACCTACACCAAGGGAAACTAAAAGAAAAGGAAAATAAAACAAAAAAGAAAATAAAATATGCTCCTATTTAAGACATCTAAATAAAGAAAAGATGAGTGTTATAACACTCCAATATCTTACCGCAATCCTTTCTTCTATTTTCATACCCATTGAGCTAGGAAACATCAAACCTAGCTCACTTCACCTTTTATTCACAGCCATGTGGGTCACTTTGTGTGGTTTGAAGAATAAGATTGAATGCATGAAAGTTAAACAACACTCCTAGTCATCTTTGATTAACGCCATCATGAAACAGTCTATTTGGAGCTACATGAAATTCATATGGACAAATTGTGTGGTCTATGCCCTATATTTGAAGTTTGTATGCTCAGTGCTCTTTTCATGATTGGTTTGTGAAATAGGAGAGGAGAGAGGTGGAATTCATGTACCTAGTGATCATTGATCCCATTTAATAAATATTCATCTATTGCATTGCACTTGTCATTTCTTGATTGTGAAAAAATTGTAGAGAGATTGAGTGGGAGCATACTTGAGGACAAGTATGTTTTAAGTTTATGGGTGGTGATACAACCCTATTTTAGGGCTTCATCTTGTGTCATGTTGCACTTAACTCACATCTATACCTGTTAGATTACAAGTTATTTCCCCTAATATGCATATTTGTATGAAATGCACTTATGGACATTATTTGCATGTTTTTCAGATATTTGGACCACGCTTAGATGGAAGATAGAGAGAGAAAGAATGATCCTAGGGTTTCTCTACCCTTAGAGAAGCCCAAAATGGAGTCCAAGGCTCCCTCAACCTACCCCTAGTGGCCAAAGATCAGTTGAAGCAAAGATGTCTAAGGATGAACCAAGTACAAGCTCAAAGTGTAGCTGGAGAAAGCAACATGGCCATGATACCACAGAATGATCATTCTAGCTCACTCAAAACCAACATAGTCAAGCTTGAAGAACAAACCAATAGAATAACTATACCACATAGAATGGTCATGCCACCAGGACCCAGAACGGCTATGCCATGAAGTACGGTCATGTAGAAGCTAAGCCAGCATGGTCATTCCTCAGAGAACAAACAACAATTTTCCAAGTCATCACAATTGTGGTGACCACCATGGTCGTGCTATGTATACCTCACCATGGCCATGCCACCTTTAGTTCAAAAACACCAAACTCCTTGTAACTTATGCCATTTTCTCACCACATTCGTTCCACTTCACCATGCCCGCGCTGAACCCAATCCACCATGGCCGTGCTACTCACAAAACCTAGCTACTTTATCAACTACATTACCCACTTCACCCCACTTGACCTAGTGCTTCCCCACCACCTATATATAAATAAGTGGTGACTGGGGCACGAAGTTAGCTACCTTCTACTCCCTCTTAGCTCCCCATTTTTACCCCTTAGCCATTCCACCTCATTTCCATCCCCATTTCACTTCATATCACCATTTCCACCACTAAAACCCTAGATTCTTAGTGTTTTGGCCACTTTCCACCTTCATTCTATGCCCTTGCACTTCGGAGGAGAGGGAGGATGACCTTGCAACTTCTAGAGAGGAGGATTCTTCCATCTACACTGAGCTCCATGGACACTTCTACCACTTTCTCCTTTCTTTTTGTAATTCCATTTCTATGAGTAGCTAGGCCCCTTTTGTGGGAAGTTTGGGGCTAAAAATGTTACTTTGATACCATGTTGGGGGAAATGATATGTAAACATTATGATTTCATTT
Source organism: Alisma plantago-aquatica (assembly GCA_963693085.1). NCBI lineage: Eukaryota > Viridiplantae > Streptophyta > Magnoliopsida > Alismatales > Alismataceae > Alisma > Alisma plantago-aquatica. The sequence goes on from OY856410.1 coordinate 403,282,894, forward strand.
GCTAATGATTATGTTCTATTTGTATCTCATTCTTCATGAATTGCTTTGTGGTTTGTGCTTGAAACAACCTAGGAACTTAGGCAAAATGGTTATATGTGTGAATTTTAGGATTTGCTCCTTGGTCCAATTCATGGATCCCTAGCTAGCTACCCATCCTCCTAAATGTTAGTCAATTCTCCTAAACCTATGTGATAGATATAAGTAGCTAGTTTAGATGAATTTAGTGTGATTAGGTTAGAGCTTTCTCAAGGCTAGAATGTGGGTGATGGGAGGCCTAAAACCTAACTTGCACTCCCATTACTAACCTCATCCCCTAATCACCGTCATATCCTCTAACCTAGAAACCTAGGATTAATTAGACTCTAATTAAATTCCACTAAATCCTAACCCAATTGAGCCTCGTAAGGGTAGGTAGGAGGTGTTAGGGACTAGTTCCCCTATACACAACCTATCCTATCCATGACCAATTCGTAGTATAGGACAATTCATTAGATTCTAACTTGTTGTTTCATTTGGTAATCTAAATGAAAGCATAATGTTCACATGTCATCACCCTCAACCTAAATGATAAGTGCATCCCCAAACAGCCCACATTTCCATTTATTGCTTTAAATAATTACCTTCTTACTTAGCTAATGTTAGCATTGTTAGCTCTTTACTTGCTTCGTTAGCTTCTTGTCTTATTCTTGCTTTAATCTTATTAGTTTAGATCTTTAATTGCTCTTTTGTATTGTTTTCTAGCTTCATGTACTGTAGGTCTCTTCTTGATTGCCTTATCATATCTTGCTCTTTTCCTTGCTTGCCTTGTCTTTTCTTGCTCATTAGAATTAACTGTCTAGGGTTAACTTAGTTTTTGATCTTGTTTGTTTTCCTTCATTTGTTTTCTTGTTCACCATTAGTTTAATCAATCAAAACAACCTATAAACCCTTAAAACCTAGACTCCAAATTAAGAGCCTAGCCAAAACTAACCTAGCTCTAGTGCCCCTTTTCTCCCTATGGATTGACCCTATACTTTCCGCCTTCCTATGCTACAACATGACCCTCTGTGCTTGTGGATGTAGTGTGATAGTTTATATGAGTGTGTTTGTGTGGGTCCCTTATAAATTTTGAAATATACCCATGTGTTCCAAGCTCGTGGGGTGCATCTAGTCAAATCCAATTGATTAGTGTGTGTACCTCTGGTGGGACGCACCAACTCACATGAGCATGGCCATGCATTTCTCAGTCTCCCTGATCAACTTGGCAAGGATATCATACTTCTATAGGAGGGAAAAATCCCATCTACATCGCTCACAATCATCCCCATGTGTCATAATGTACTCTAGCATCACCTTTATGGCAATCCTTATTCAAGGTAACAATAGATGATGTCAAAGTACACTAAACTACATGTGATGAGTGCAGTGACTTCAGGTCTAAGAACCACAATCACCACCAACACTATAAGAGATAATTATGACTACTAATTGTGGTTTCCATGTATCACTCTTATTGTAGGTCTATCTGATATATTATTCTCTAACAAGTATCTATGTGTTTGGTTTGATATCACGTATCATGACTGATGAGATTCTATCATCAACTAACACACACTCTAGTCTTATATGTTATTGATGTCTATCAGCCTTCCACGATAACTTCTGACTAGGGACATAACAACAATGTATATACTCCTAACATCCATATGATCTCATTGTTCAAGTCATGTACCTGAAGACCTACATCATTGAGTTATATCATTCCCTAGACATTTATTATGTTACTTCATTATCTCATAACTGAATAAAATAGAATAAATGGAAGCTTGCACTTATTATTAATCAGATCATTTACAAGTTATGACATTATAATCATCATATGATTGGCTCTCTCAACATACATACCAACAAACTACCACTTTCACTTTGAGCCAATCACCCATGAATCTTATTCCAAGTGATCTCACATGACCATCATGCTTCTACTACAAAAGTACTTTTGTCAAGGGGTCAGTAATAGTGTTCTCAGTTGATACTTGGTGCGTCCCCGCTAGTGGTGCTTTTACACCCCACGAGGTCGGAGCGCACGTGATATGGGATCTATTGCTTTCAAAATTTATGTTATCCCTAACCGAGTCGATCACTAAGACTAAAACAGGCCGCCCACAAGCGTACGGGGTACTGTTGTAGTATAGGTGATTGGCAAGATAAGGGATCGAACCACAGAGATAGAGGGGGTGCTAGAGTTAGACAGAGTGGGCTATGTTCCTTTTGCAGAGCTTAGGGTTTTAGGGGTTTTAAAAGGTTTGGTTGTTTGATTACGCTAATGAGAAAGTAAGAAATGTGAGATGGAAACTAAATTATGAAAGAGCAAGCATATTAGTAAACTAGGTTAACAAACTAACTAAGCAAGAGCAAGAAGAGCTACGCTACTCTAGCAAGGCAAGAGGAAATTAAGAGCTAAACTAACCACTAGCAAGAGCAAGAGCCTAAGTTAACACTAACGAGAAAAACTAAGCAATTAACTAGATTAAGCAAAAGTGACTAAACCAGACTAGCATGAACAAGCAAACTAAGAAATTAGGGTTTTAAGCAAGGTGATTAAGGTGGGTGGGCTGTTTGGGGAATATAACTTTGATATTAGTTGGGGGAGATCATTAAACATGCATGGTTCTCATTTCATATCTAGATTACCAAACCAAACAATAAGGTCAATGACATTAGAACATACCCTATACTACTAGTAGAAGACTAGGGTTAGGTGTAGTTCTAGTGAGATTAACCAAATTTAGGTTTCTAGGGCAAGTGATAGTGAGTAATTGAGGGTTGAGGGTAGAGATGGGAGTAGAGATGAGGGTATTTAACCTCATGCCACTAGCCACTCTTGCCTTTAGAAGGCCCTAGACAATTACATCAATCTTACTTACACTAGCTACTTCGATCTCACACTCATTTGTAGGAGGAGGGATGTGTATGTAGGAACAAAGGGGGCTAGATAGGGATCCACTAATTGGACCTAGGATCCATTCCTAAGATTGCCACATACACCGCAATTCCTCCTAGAAACTAAGTGTCATCAAAAACCTCAAAACAAGCAATTCATACAAGAAGCACAAACCACATGCAATAAGATAGGAAAAGAGATAGAAGCAAGAATTAATCATCATAGATATGAATTAAGTTCATTACAAGAAATTTCCCCCAACATGGTATCAAAGTTACATTTAAATCCCAAACAGCCCACCACAAGGGGCTTAGCTAGACATGATCAAGAAACAAGAAAAGAAAGGGGTAGAAGAAGTAGGGACTCCATGAAGCTTGATGTAGAAGCCTCCTTCTTCACCTCCAAGCTTGATGTAGACATCCTCCCTCCTCCAAGGGTGCAGGGGTGCATGAAATGGTAGGGGATTATGGATGAAAACCTAGGGAACTAGGTTTCCATGGTGGAATGAGGGTGGAAATGGTGGATGATGAGCCCAAAATGCAAGGGGATTGCACAAAGAGCTCAAGGGTGGAGAGTGGAGGCTAAGAACAGCTAGGGGCGTCTAACCTAGTGCTATGGCCGCCACCCATGTATATATAGGTGGTGGTGGAAGCACTAGGGTAAGTAGGGGTAGTTTAGGAAAAGTAGTGAAAAGTAGGGTAGGGTTGGTGGACCACCACGGTCGTGGTGGTATGCCACGACCGTGGTGAGGGTGGTGGAGAACGGTCGTGGAGTGGTAAAACGGTCATGGTGTGAATGAAATTCAAAAAAGGTCAAGTATGGTGGTAGCCACGGCCGTGGTGGGATGCCACAGTCGTGGTGGGTTAGGGGCACCACGGTCGTGTTGGGTGACACGGCCGTTTTGGAGGAGGAGGAGGCGACCGTGGAGAATCACCACGGTCGTCTTGAGCTTCTTCGGCCACGGTTGTTGCGTTCTGGGGAAAAACCCTATTGTAAGTTGAACTTTTGGCAATTAATTCCCACGACCGTGGCAGGGTGCCACGGCCGTGGTGAGGTTGCATAGCTTGATTTCACTTCAATCTTCATCATTCTTGGATGTCTTTGCTTGGGGACGATTCTTGACCATTGGAGGTAGGTTGAGGGAGACTTTGGGGCCTTCTTTGGGTCCCTCCATGAGTGGGGGAACCCTAGAACTCCTTCTTTCTCTCTCTTCCATCTAAGCATGGTTCAAGTACCTGAAAAATAGTGCAAAGAACATCCATAAGCATATTTGCAATGATAACCATATAAGGGAAAAAGACTTGTAATTTGACAAGTATAGATGTGATTGAAGAGCAAAAAGACACAAGATGAAGCCCTAAAATAGGGCTGCATCAATAATATGCAAATCTTCACATCTCCTCACTATGCGATCTCTCGAATGAGATGTAAATGCCTTTATATGTGCTTGGAATAGCGATGCGATCTGGGTTCCTTATCTTATGCAATAGCTCCATTATTATCACAATATAGATCAATTGCATCACTGATGCTTGGAACTACCCCAAGTTCAAAGATGAACTTCTTGATCCAAACATCTTCCTTTGTTTCATTCAATGCAACAATATCTCTTGCTTAGAAATTTTCCAACTCATAGCTCCATTGTTGAGGCAAAATATGAATCCAGATTGTGATCTGTAATCATCTTTCTCAGTTTGGAAGCTTGCATCGGTGTAACCCTTTACCACCGACTATTCCTTTCCGCCATAGACAAGTAACCGGTCCTTAGTTCTTCTCAAGTACTTAAGGATGTTCTTCATTGTTGTCCAATGAGCATCACTTGGATCTAACTGATATTTGCTCGTCATTCTCAAGGCATATGAGACATTAGGATGGGTACACAACATTTCATACATGATGGATCCAATTACTGATGCATATGGATTCACACTCATGCATTTCCTTTCTTCACAAGATCTAGGACATTGAGCTTTAGAGATGGTAACTCCATGCACCATGGGCAGATTTCCTCTCTTTGAAATCTCATGTTGAACCTCTTTAACACTTTGTCAATGTATGTGCTCTGACTTAGTCCAAGAAGCCTTATAGATCTATCTCTATAGATCTTAATTTCCAAGATGTATGATGCTTCACCCAAGTCTTTCATAGAAAATGCATTTCCTAGCCATGTATTTACCTTTTGTAAAGTAGGGATGTCATTACCCATCAATAGTATGTCATCCACATATAATATGAGGAATACAATCATTCTCCTACTAACCTTCTTGTACACACAAGGTTCATCTTCATTTGAGTAAAGCCAAACTCTTTGACTGTCTCGTGAAAACAAAGATTCTAGCTAATAGATGCTTGCTTCCATCCATATATTGACCATTGTAGCTTACATACTTTATTTGCATCCTTTGGATTTATAAAACCCCCAGGTTGTGTCATGTACACATACTCGAGAAGATTCCTATTAAGGAATGTGTTTTTAACATCCATCTTCAAAATCTCATAGTTGTGATAAGCTGCAATAGCAAGCACGATCCTGATGGCCTTAACCATGGCAACTAGAGAAAAAGTTTCATCATAGTCAACACCTTGAACTTGTCTGAAGCCCTTTGCAACTAATCTTCCCTTATAGTTTTGTACTTTACTATCCATGGCAGTCTTCTTTTTGAAGACCCACTTGCACCCTATGGAGTTCACCCGTTCGGGTGGATCCACCAAGGTCCATACCTTGTTGACATACATGGATTCCATCTCAGATCTCATGGCCTCAAGCCATTTCTCAGACTCTAGTCCTTTAGTAGCTTCTAGATAAGTTGTTGGCTCATCATCTATGACCAACTCACCGCCTTTATGAGTTACAAGATATCCAAATCTTTTAGGTTCAAGGCGTGTCCTACTAGATCTATGAGGTACCTATGTTACTTGAGGAATTTGAGATTCCGTAACATTTTGTGATTTTCTTTGTTCCTATTGTATATTTATCAGTTTAATGCTTTTTTGTTGGTCTTAAACATCTTCAAGTTTTGCTTTCCTCCCACTAGTTCATTTGGAAATAAAATCCTTTTCTAGGAATGTAGCATCTCTGGAAACAAACACTTTGTTGTCAAATAGGGAATAAAAGTAATATCCTTTGATTTCCTTAAGATGTCCAACAAAATAACATTTTCAGATTTAGGGCCAAGCTTTTCAGGAAATATTTTCCTCACATAATCTTCGTATCCCCAAATCCTCATAAAAGACACACTGGGACACTTCCCATATCATATCTCATATGGCGTCTTTTGAACTGATTTAGATGGTACTCAGTTTAGCGTAAACACAGCGGTTTCTAGAGCATAACCCCAGAAGGTAGTCAGAAGTTCATCTAAACTCATCACTCATTGCACCATCTCCAACAATGTATGATTCATTCTTTCTGATACACCATTATGCTGAGGTGTTCCAGGTGGAGTCCACTGAGATACGATACCACGGGCTCATAGAAGGTCCTCAAACTCTTGGCTTAAGTATTCTCCACCATGGTCAGAATGAAGTTCCTTAATACTTTTACCAAGTTGGTTTTGTACTTCATTCATAACATCCTTGAACTTTTTAAGAGTTTTTTATTTATGTTTCATCAAGTAAACATAACCATACCTATTGAAGTCATTAGTGAAGGTAATGAAGTACTAATACCCACCTCTAATAGTAGTTCTAAAAGAGCCACATAGATAAGTGTGCATGAGTCCTTGTAGATCACTAGCCGTCTCATTGTTACCGGTGAAAGGAGTCTTGGTTATCTTTCCCAACAAACAAGATTCCCATGTCTCCATTGATTCGAAATTAAAAGAATCCAGATAACCATCTTTATGGAGTCTAGATATGTGATTCTCATTTATGTGCACTAGACAACAATGCCAAATATATGTTTTGTTTGAGTTGTTGAGTTTTCGTCATTTGGTATTTACATTATAAACATTTATCTTTACATATACAAAATAAAGACCATAAGACATTGGGGCATTGCCATCAAAGATCCCATATTTTGAAATAGAACATGAACCATTCTTAATATGAAATTCATATGCATACTTGTCCATACAAGATACAGAAACGATGTTTCTATTTGTGGCAGGTACATAATAGCAGTTCTCTAATTCTATTACAAGCCTTGTGGGCAAAGATAAATTATAGGTTCCAATTATAGTGACAACAACTCTTGCTCCATTTGCGACTCACAACTCAATATCGCCCTTTTGTAAAGACCTACTTCTTTTTAGATCCTTCATATTTGAGCATAAGGTGAGATCCACATACAGTATCTAGTACCCAAGATGAAGAAGTAGATAAGTTTATCTCAATAACATATATACCTAAAGTAAAGATCACCATCCCCATCTTCTTCTTCCTGAATGCCTTCAAGTACAAAGGATAGATTCCTCTTGTACTTCTCTTTCTCCTTATCTTGGGTGTTGAAGATCTGGATTCACGCTCAGCTTTAGAACTCTTCATGGCCTTGCTTTCATCCTTGGACTCGACTCTACTGATTGCCATCATGAATTTGTCCTTCATCAATCTTGATTTGACATTAATCAGCATGCTAAGAAAATTTGACAATGATTTGGCCATATTATTTAAGTGGTAACACTCAATAAAGTGGCTATATGATTCAGGCTATGATTGCAGGATCATATCTGTGGCCAACTCTTGGATCAAAGAGAATACCAGTTCTTCTAGATTTTCTACGTGTCCAATTATATTGAGTACATGGGTCTCTACTGAGTCTCCGTCTGTCACTTACACTCAAAAAATGGTTTTGAGATATTGTACCTTTCTTGCTTTGTGTGCTTATGGTTCAAGTTCTTAATATGTGTTACCATCTTGAGTATTTCCATGTCTTCAGACTGGTCATGCAACTCATACCTCATGCATCTTAGCACATGGTGCTTTATATCCAAGCTATCATTGGCATGCTTCCAGTAAGCATCCACCTTAGCTCTAGGCGCATTAGGAGCATGTATTTATAGCATTGGTGTTTCTAGGACATAGAGCTTGTGCTCTTCATTAAGAACTCTTTTCAAAGTCTAAAACTAGTTGTGGAAATTTATCCTGTTAAATATGTCCTTCCTAAGGACCAATCAGAATGATGATGTGATTTCCATTTGATTCTACACAAGTAAATTTTACATTTGTCAAAAACCTTTTTTATATGATTTGATTTGAAATTTGACGATATTCATTAGGCCTTTAATTAATTATTACTTCCACTATATTATTCAAATTGATAGCCCTTACATATCAATTCAGAAGATTGTGGCATACAACCTTCTAGTGAGCCAAGATCCAAAATAATTAAAATTTACCCGGCCAATGCCAGCATCCATAACCAATTATTAAGGTAGGCAACCTTTTCCAATTGCATCTTGTGTAACTCTTGTATAGATGATATGCATAACTCTTTTCCATAATCATCTTCATGCCTCTAGGTGTTTAATCTCATTAAGGACACCCAATTAAGTGTGACCCAAAATCTAACACGATAATAATGCACCCTGCTTGGTAGACCCACATTATTGCCATCACACTTCCATGAGATAGACGACGTACCACCCTTGGGGTGCCCACACTTGGTCCATCAAGCTTTTCATGTGTGTCGCTAATGGAAATCATCTTAGACTTACTATTTTTTTGAGGAAGTTTGTATTTATAAATTCATATACATTATCCAATCACCATATATATAGTACGTATCAGATACATGCTATATCCTATAATGAAAACATGCAATAAACATAAGTGATGGTTATGGACATTATACTATAATTCCTTGGAGCCACAAGGAATTAATACCACCTAGGAATACATCTCATGCATAAACATGTTGTTAATGAAGATCTATGTTTGCCAATATGGTTTGATCGGTTCAACCCTAAAACCAGTTGGTTCACCTCCTAGCTGGTCAGTTGGTTGTTACACTGGTCGTCTGGTTTGTGGTCCACCATCGTTTGGGTCCTCTAGTCGATCGGTCAGGTCTACCGACCGATTGGTTAGGCTCATCATCTTTGGTCCTCCTGTCACTCGGCTCACCTTTGAGATGATCGATTTATCTGGTCTGAGCATCGTCTTCTTCTTCTTCGAAACAAGAAATTAAACTATCCTAATTATATTACACATTAAAGGGTAAAAGAGAAATCTTGAGTTACATTCGAGGGGAGCATAGGTAGGAGAGAATAATACTTTTACAATTAGAAGATAAGGTAGAAGCTCGATATGCAAATCAAGATAAAACCAACCACACAATCATACCCAGATATATAGGCTTAATCGCCATAACCATGCTTCACATCCACCATCAAAACTCACTTTTATGGTGATGCTTGTAAATTGCATATATATATGTATAAATATATGTATATATATTTATATTGGGTTCTTATGTGGTTTTTAATCAGATATGCACATTAACCTATTTAAGTATTCACATCATATGCAATATAAAATGATGAAAAAAAATCGATCATATTGAGTTTCCTAAAACATAGTATATTGATGTGGCTCTGATACCACTATTGGGAAATATGGTGACAAAACAAGCATGGGACATAAAAATTTAACTACCATATTTCCCTTATACCAATGGAACGTGTCAACAATCATGTAATGGGAAGGATGGTTTAGAGGATATACCTGGTCCTAGAGCAAGTCCAGTGACTATCTCCTCATCGTTGTGTATGTATGGCTTTTATTCAAGTCACACTCGAACAAAGTTTGCGTCAGCCTCTTGGTTGATCACCATAGACAACAGGTTGACGTTGTCCTCCTAGAAGGAAAAGGATCCATGCCTCTAGAGTAGTCCACACGAACCACCGGAAACTCTTGTAATTCTAGTAGAACAGACAAGAAGGAGTTGTCCCTTCACATTAGCATACTAGTCACCAAATTGCTCTCCCATAATTGTTCTCCCTTGCTATCCCTCCCTTTATCGAGTAGGACTTGCTCGGGTTCTCTCGATTACCACCATTAGAGAAGATAAGCAATTGTGAGAAGCAATTGAGTTGTGTCTTAGGGAAGCCTCCAATACCTCTCTATTTATATGAGGGTCAAGGTCAGGATTCCCAACCTGTGTGGGAGTGGAAGGGACTAGAATTTCATAAATTTCTGCAACCTACGAGTAGTTTAACAATTGATTTATAGGTGAATCAATTGGTTGGCATGTGAGAGGATTGGTTCACATAGTGAACCAGTCATTTTTTCATGTTTCCCACTCATAATTATATTGGCAATTCTAATCTAATTAATGCACGACATGATGTCAGTACTAATCCTTGATGCAATCAAATTGCTCTTGGGAATCAGGCAGTTCATCTCATGAACCACCATCATGACTCTGAGTTGATCACTTCACTCAGTGAACTAGTAGGTTCATGCCCTATTTCATCCATAATTCAACCAATGCAATATCCAATCAACTTGATACTCCAACTGGTCAGTTCAACACTTAAACTAGTTGGTTCACAGTCCAGTCAGTCAACTGTTGTTTAAATTGAGTACCTAAACACTTTAGTAGTCAATTTAATTACCATTCATGATTAAAATCCTATTCCAAGTGAATTCCTATATATTTGTGTGACCCTATAGGTTACATATTACGTTGGCAGTGAATGTCCATAACCAATAATGACATCAAAAGCAAAGAGTGGTGCCTAGTCACACATCATTGCTACCCAAGTAAATGGACAGTTGGAGAACAACTTCAACCTACAATCTGTGGTTGGTGTTACAATCCTTTTATAGTTCCTTTGTCACTGATATCCAGATTGAACTCAAGGCATAGAATCATCATCCTCTTCAATAATCCAATTCATGTACCTTGAACGAGAGCAGACTGTCTGAGTTATATGTAAGCTCAATATCACATACTGACTCACATGAGCATGGACATGTATTTCTCAATCTCACTTATTAAGTGGCTAGGATATCATACTCTTATAAGAGGGACAGATCCCATATACATCACTTATAGTCATCCCCATGTGTCACAGTGTACCCAAGCATCACCTTTATGGCAACCCTTATTCAAGGTCATGATGGATGATGTCAAAGTATATCGAATGACATGTGATGAGTGTAGTGACTTCAGGTCTAAGAACCACAATCACTACCAACACTACAAGAGATGATTCTGATTACCAATTATGCTTGCCATGTATCGCTCTTATGGTGGGTTAGTCCAATACACTATTCTCTAACAAGTATCTAGTGTTTGGTTTGATATCACATATCATGATTGATGAGATTTTGTCATCAACCAACACACACTCTAGTCTTATGTTCTATTGCTATCTATTGACCTTCCACAATAACATCTGACTAGGGACACAACAAGAATGTATATGCTCTTAACATCTATATGATCTCATTATTCAGGTGACGTACCTAAAGACATACATCATTGAGCAATATCATTCTCCAGACATTTATTATGGCACTTCATTATCTCATAACTGAATAAAATAGAATAAATTGGAAGCTTGCCTTTATTATTAACCAAATCATATACAAGTTATGACATTACAATCATCATATGATTGGTTCTATAGGCATATATATCAACACTTTGGTCTAGTGATGCACAAGTATAGTAGTTGTCATACTAGATGATGATACCTTGTGGGATCAGGTAATCACTCACCATTAGTTGGGCATAATTTAACATAAATTTCAAGAGGCGTGCATGCATTCTGTAAGTCAGATATTTTGGCACTCTCAATGATATCTGCATCATACTTTTACTGAGAGACCAATATTCCTTTCTACCCATGAGAAATCTCCAACCCTTAAATGTAGTGAAGTTGTCTTAGGTCCTGCATCTAAATTGTTTTTGAAAAGATAATTTTGTAATTCACTGATTCCTGCTACATCATGTCTTGTGATGATCATGTTATCAACATAAAGGAGTAAGATGATCTGTCCTTGAGGTGTATTGTGCACAAACATTATATAATCACATGAGCTTTGGGTGTAACTTGCACTTTTGATGGCTTGTCTGAAGCATTCAAACTGGGCCTTAGGTTCCTGTTTGAGTCCATAAATGGCTTGACGCAAAAAACAAACATGAGTTTCAGGTACTAGTAGTCCTGGTGGAGGATTCATGTATACAGTTTCTAAGAGTTCTCCATGTAGACAAGCATTTTGCACATCCATCTGGTATAAAATCCAATGATAGGTTACTACAACAGCAAGAAGAGTTCTGACAATGGTCGAATGAGCAACTAGAGCAAACATTTCTTCATAGTCTATGCCATGTTTCTGAGTGAAACACCTAGAAACTAGGTCTGCTTTGTATCTGTCAATCATACCATCAACCTTGAGATTGATTTTGTAAATCCACTTGCAACTGAGATGGTAAGTACTTGTTGGTAGAAGAATAAGATCCCAAGTGTAGATGAGTTCCAAGGCCTTGATGTCTTCCTGTATAGCCTTCTTCTAGTACATAGAACTGGAAGTGACCTGGTATGAAGATGAAATAGGATATGTATGAAGAGCAGTTAGGAAACTTACATTTTTCAAAGAGTAACATGTAACTATTGAATGTGTAGGGAAATATGGGCACATATTAGGTAGCAATTTTTTTTTTCTATCCATATTCCCCAGAATAGGATGATCACTCAAACAACTATGTAATGAGAAGGATGGTCTAATGAGTTCATACATGGTCCTGGAGCAAGTCCAATGACTATAACTCATTGAAGTAGTGTAGTACTTCTAGTTGCACTGGGACTCATCTGCAGCAGTTCCTGGTGTCCACCACAGACAACAGACCAAGACGATGTCTGCAACAACTTCTCCATAAATTGTAGGTTTATGTTTCCCTCCTAACGATAGGAAAAGGCCACCTAGCCTATATGATAGTCCACACAGACCACCTGAAACTCCTGTCGTTCTACTAGAACTGATAGGAAGGAGTTGTCCCTCCCATTGGTGTACTAGTCACCAACTTTCTCTCCCACAATTGTTCTCCCTTTCTATCCCTCCCTTTATCGGGAAGGACTTGCTCAGACTCTCTCTTGGTTACCACAATTAGAGAGGACAAACAATTGTCTGAGGCAATTGATCTATTTGAGAAGCCCATAGTACCCTTCTATTTATAGGAGGGATTAGAGTCAGGGTTCCCACTCTATGTGGGAGTGGAAGGGATCAGAAGATCATGAATTTTCACAACCTACTAGTGATGAACCGATCGATTTGCAAGTGAGCTGGTTGGTTCACTCTGCAAGCCAATCATTTCACCATGTTTCCCAATCACATATGAATTAGCAATTCGAATCCAATTAATGCACAACATGACATCAACACCAATCCCTGATGCAATCAAATTTCTCCACAAATTGGGGGTCTCTCCATGTGAGCTGGTCGTCTCACAAATCCAACTGGTTGGTTCACTAAGTGAATCAGTCGACTCATGCCCTTGGTTCAGATAAAACACAACCAATTCAATTTCTAATCGACCTAACACTCCAAATAGGCATCTCATCACATGAGTCAATGGATTGGGAGTCCAGTCAGTGAATTTGTTTCTTGAATTGAATACCTAAACATTTTAGTAGTCAATTAAATTATTATTCATGATTAAACTCCTCTTCTAGGTGAATTCCTATATGTGTGACCCTGTAGGTCTCATATCACGTTGGCAGTGAATGTCCATAACTAATTTATGACATCACAAGAAAAGAGTGGTGCCTAGCCACACATCAGTGCCACCCAAGTGAATGGAAAGTTGGAGAACAATTTCAACCTATAATATGTGTAACGTGTTATAGTGATTGTATAATTCCTTTGTCTATGATATCTAAAATAAACTCGAGGCATGGAATCATCATCCTCTCAATGTGCAATCCATGTTACTTGATCTAAGAGCAGACTATTTGAGATACATGTGACCTCAATATCATATATTGATTCACATGTGCATGAGCATGCTTGTCTCAATCTCTCTTATCAAGTGTCCTAGATGTCAAACTCCAGTAGGAAGGACAAATCCCATCTACATCACTCATAGTTAATTCCTATGTGTCACATCTACCCAATCATCACCGTTATGGCAATCCTTATTTAGGGTTACGTCAGATTATGTCAAAGTATACTGAACGACATGTGATGAGTGTAGTGAATTCAGGTCTAAGAACCAAAATCACCACCTTCACTATGACAAATGACTATGACCACCATTTATGGTTTCCATGTGTTACTCTCAAGGTGAGCCTATCTGATAGATTGTTCCCTAACAAGTATCTATGTGCTTGGTTTGATATCACATATCATGCCTAATGAGATTCTTTCATCAACCAACACACACTCCAGTCTTATGTGTTACTATTGTCTATCTACCTTCCATAGTAGCATCCGACTAGGGACTCTTAACATCCATATGATCTCATTTGTCAGGTCATGTACTTGAAGAGATACATCATTGAGTAATTGTAATTCTCTAGACATTCATTATGTTTTCTAATTATCTCATAAATACGTGAAATAGAATGAATTGGAAGCTTGCCTTTATTATTATTAATCAAATCCTTTATGTAATATGCCATCACAATCATCATATGATTGACTCTCTGGGCATGCATACCAACAAACTCCCACTTACACTTAGAGCCAATCACTCAAGAATCTTTTCCTTAGTGATCTAAGCATGTCCATCATGTTTCTGCTATGCAAGTAAAATTTAGCGGGTTAGCAACATTTTTCTATAGTTGGTATATTACATGTTTCTCATCTCTTCATTTTACGATCTCTTGTATGAGATGGAATTTTTGTAATGTGCTATCTGATATTTTTTGTCTAACCAGTAGCTCCATTTTTGTCATAGTATCTCTATTGTGTCATCAATGGTTGGAACATCTTTAACTTCATCAATATAGTATCTGCTCTTGTGTTCATAACACTAGGATACTCAGCTTCAATTGTAGAATTGAATTAATGGCATGTAGTTCTGAACCCTTCCAACTCACAACTCTTTTCTTAAAATTAAACATATTTTATATTGCTATCATTTTCTATCATTCCGGAAGCTTGCATCGGTGTAATTCTTACACCCAACTCTTCCTTGTTGCTATACTCTAGCAACTTATCCTTTTGTGCTCCTCAAGTACTTCAAGGATATACTTAATGACATTCCAATGACCCTCATTGGAAACTAATATCATCTTGTCATGTCCAATACATACAAGACTATGAGATGAGTACATTATATAGCATGCATGATAGATCCAATTGCTAGTGCATATGACATCTCACTCATGGTTTTCCATCTTCATAGGAATTAGAACATAGGGTTCTTGAGAGACAAATCCCATGAATCATGGTTAAATTCTCTCTCATTAAATCCTTTATACTGAACTCTTTCAACACCTTGCCACTCTATGTGCTCATTTCAGGTTGTGTAACTTTCCATATCTATCTCTATAGACCTCGATTCCTATCATATAGGACATTTCACCTAATCCTTCATAACTAAAGGTGTCTTCCATGCCAGGTCTCAATTCTTACAATATTGAGATGTTATTCCCCATCAATATGTGGAATATATATATATATATATATATATATATATATATATATATATATATATATATGGGGATTTATGTGCTGCCCGTGCGGGTAGCCTGATTTTTCACTACCCGCACATCCAAAAGTGTAACTATATGGTACACAAAAGTAACTCTAAGATCAAAAGAGTAACTATATTGATAAAAAAGTAACTGTATGACTAAAAAAGTAACTGTGCAGAAAATATACAATCAATAAATATATAGATGTATTTTTTGATTTTGGTGGGGCAAATGATATTATTTTTGGATGGAATTTTTTAGGGAGCTAGATAAAATGCTCTTCTACAATTGCAAATTTTTTTAAAAAAGTGACAGGAAGGGTGTGCGGGTAGCTACCTGCGCGGGTATTAAATATGATCCCTATATATATATATATATATATATATATATATATATATATATATATATATATATATATATATATATATATATATATATATATATATATATATATATATATGGCCGTTCATTCAATACCCACGTGGGTAGCCTGGAGTTCGCTACTCGGCAGCCAAAAAAGTAACTGTTCTGGCCTAGAAAAGTAATAATGCTATCAAAAAAGTAACTATGTTGATATGAAAGTAACTATACAACTAAAAAAGTACATCAGTACAAACTACAAAGCAGATATATATGTAATCATGTTTTGAAATCTACTGATGCAAACGTAACTATCTATGCATGAAATTTAACAGTTTGTAAGGTAAAGTAACCCTCTGCATGTCAAAAGTAAGAAACTTGATTTGTAATCATAGATTTCATCTTTTATATTGGCTCACGTCAAACTCTTTGACTATCTTGTCAAGTCAAAAGATCCCATCTCTGAGATAATTGTTTCAATCTCTCATATTGAATGGTGTAACTTATAGACTTTATTTGCATTCATGAAGTTGCAAAACCTTTATGCTGTTTCACATACACATCATCTCAATTTCCTGTTTAGGAATGCAATTTTAATATTCATTATGCCAAATCTTATAGTCTATTCAAGCTGCAATAATAAGCACAACAATTGGTAAAAAAGGGATTTCATCTTGTTCAACATTTTGAACTTGTTTGAAAACTGTTACACTCAATCTATTCTCTTAGGCTATTCATGTTGGCCTTCCTAATGAAAATCCAACTACACCTTGTGGGTTTTACCCCTTTAGGTGGTATAACCAAGGTCACATCTTGTTAGTATACATGGATTCCCTAATGGCTATTAATCCATTTCTCAGATTCTATTCCTCAATAGTTTCTAGTATGTTTTGTTGGCTCATCATGTTGTGACCAACTCATAACTTATCTGAGTTATAGGATTTACAATCTTTAAGTCTTAGATTTGTTCTTACTAGAACTATGAGTTTTGTATTACATAAGGACTTCGAGATTCCACAACAATTTGTGATTCTCGTTATTCCATTGTACTTCCTTGTTGACGTTGAACTTTTTGTGTTCTACTTTACTACCACAGAATCTTTTGGAACTCAGTTATCCTAGTAATAAAACACTTTTGTTATTAATTAGAAATTTTAGGTAGCATTCAACAAATTATGGTTTGTAGATGAACCCTTTCAAAGAAACTACTATCTTTATATGGGTTTCAATCCTTAAGACTTATCAGGACATTCCTATATCATATCTCATATGATGTCTCTCAAACCAATTTATATGGTACATCATTTTAGTGTAAAGCATATTTCTAAAGGAAGTTAGAATCTTAGATTAAATGATAATCATATCATGACTTATCATGTGTGATTCCTTCTTACTGATACATCATCATGTTTCAAGTGGATTTGACTTATGATACACTATCAATGTCTTTCCAGAAGGACATCAAACTCTTCATGTAAAGTATTTCAACTTTGATCATATCAAAGTTTTTAACACTTTTATCAAAGTTATACTTCATTACAATCTCCTTGAACATTTCAAGAGATTCATGTTTGAATTTCACCAATCCCTATATTAACTGAGATCATCAGTAAAAATTATGAAGTACTTATAAGTAGTATATATTCTATAGTTCTACATACATCATTATGTATAAGTCCTATTAGAATGTTTATCCTCCCACTACATATAGTGAAGGGTATTTTTTCATATTTCTCATAATTATACTTGCATGTCTCTTTCATGGTTCAATAACCAAATAAGTCTAGATACACATCAATATGGATTCTAGATATGCATTTCTTATTTATGTTCTCTAGATGACAATGCTAAAGATTATTTGAGTTATCAAATATAATACTTTTGGTATTTACATTTAAAACATTCATCTTTAGATACTTTCATATAAATATCAATAGATGTTTGGGGTATTGCCATAAAAGATCATATATTTTGAAATAGAAGAATTATCAAATCTTTATTTATAATCATCCTTGTCATACAAGATGCATAAAGTAAAATATTTCTATTATTGACATAATGAAATAGCAATTCTTATAACTCTATTACATGCCATGTGGGCTAAGATGAAATTCTAAATGTAGACTATAGCTTCAACAACTCTTGCTTCTACAGTCCATCCTTGTCCTTTCACAAATATAGTACTTCTTATCTTATCTTGTAAATCCTGCACATCAACGTATGTCAGATCTACATCTGATATCACATACCAGCGAAGAAGTAATTTAGAATTATCTTATAATGTATATTCCAGAAGTGGAGATCTCTATCTCCTCCTTCTTCTTCTTTAGTTCCTCCAAACAAAGGGGGAAATTCCTCTTCTACTGTCCAGCATGGTGACAATGGTGACACTTGTCTCCTTTCTTTACTCTTCCATTTGGCTTGAGATCAGAAGACTTGGGCTTTTCGATAGCTTTAGAACTCTTCTTAGCTTTGACTTTACCTTTAAACTTTTTCTTTGTCTTGTTGATCATCATCACAAACTTGGGCTTGTCTTTCTTCATTTATGTCTTATTTGTTCTCAACATGCTCAATAACTCTGTCAATAGCTTGTCAAAGTCATTCATGTGCTAGTTCATGACAAATTGACTATATGATTCTGGAAGAGACTACAGAATCACATCAGTGGCCAACTCTTGATCCAAAGGGATTCCCTATCTAGCAAGTTTCTCCACATACCCAATGGCCTTGAGAACATGAGGACCTACTGGATTTCCTTCTTCCGTGTTACATTCAAACAATGCCTTGAAGACATCAAATCTCTCCTATCTTGCCTGATCTTGGAACATGTTCTTAAGACGTGTTACCATCTCAATAACATCCATTTTCTCATGATGCCTTTACAACTCATAGTTCATGGAGCATAGCACCTGACACTTGACATCTACGACATCTTCAATATGCTTCTTCTAAGCATCCTTGTTAGCCTTAGGTGCATTGGGAAGGGGTTTATCTGGCTCTGGTGTCTCCAGAACATAGAGCTTGTGCTCCTGTGTGAGAACAAGTCTCAGCAACCTGAACGAGTCGTGGAAGTTATTCCCATTTAACTTTTCCTTCTCAGATACTGATCGTAGAGAAAAGTTGTTGTTGTGTGTTGTCCTTTGATTCTACAAAAGATATTTGCAATTTTGTTAAAAAATCAATTTTGATTGATTTGATTTGATTAAAATTGACGATACTAATTAGGTCTTTAATTAACTATCGTTCCCACTATTTTATTCACATTTATAGCCATCGCATATCAATTCAGAAGAATTGTAGCATACAACCTTCTAGTGAGCCAAGATCCAAAATAATTCATCTATTACTCGGCCAACGCCAGCATCCATAGTCAATTATTTAGGTAGACAATTTTTTCCAATTACATCTTATGAAATTCTTGGATAGATGATATGTGCAACTCCTTGCCATATTCATTTGCATGCCTACGGTGTTAATCTCATTAAGATTACACGATTTATCCTGACCCAAAAGCCAACACAATATATATGCATCCCTCTTGGGCAGAACCTACATATCTACCATCACACTTCTACGAGATGGACGACGCACCACGCTTGGGCATAACATACACTTGGTTGATCAAAATTTTCATGTGTGTTGCTTATGGAAAGCAACTTAGAATTAATATTTTATTTAAGGGAGTTTGTATATATATAAGTATACTTTATCCAATCACCACATATATATAGTACATATTGCATACATGCTATATCCTACTACGTAAACATGCAATATAAACAAAAAGCAATGGTTATGACCAATCTAATATAATTCCTTGGATCCACAAGGAATTACCACAACCTAGGGTCAACATATCATGCAGAAACGTAGTGTTGGTATAGATCTGTGCTTCTCAATCTGGGTGGATCAGTTCAACCTTTGAACCGGTCATCTCGCCTCTTGGCCGGTCGGTTGGGCTCCTGAAACAATCGATTAGTCTCCTGTCCAACCGATGTCTGGACACCTCCAGATGGTTAGTTGGGTCCACCAACTGATAGGTTCAAGCCTCTTGTTGTATTCCCTCCTTGTTCCTTCATCCAGTTGGCTCGCCATGTGAAACGGTAGGCTCACCTGACATTGATCGTCATCTTCGTCGTTGTATGAAAAGAAACTATCCTATTGCTATTAAACTTATTGCATGGTAATGGAAAACTTCAAGTTACATTCAAGGGGAGCAAAGCTAGAAAAGAATAATACTTTTACATTAGGAATAAGAAGCTAGAGGCTCAGTATGCAAACCGAGATAAAAAAAATGAAATAAATACACAACCACTATGCATACGTAATTAGGAATATTGGCTATAACCATGATACACATCCACCATCAAAACTTGATTTTAGCGTGACACATGTAAATTGCATATATATGTATGTATATATATATATATATATATATATATATATATATATATATATATATATATATATTAGCTTGGGATTATATGTGGTCTTTGATCAGATTTTCACATCAAGAAGTTTAAGTATTCACATAGTATGAAATAAATAAACAATGAAAACCAAAATCCGATCATATCAATCATCCCAAAACATAATAAATTGATGTGGCTCTCATACTACTATAGGAAGATATGGGCACAGAGTAGGCAGAGAAAACAAAATTTATTTATCCATATTCTCTTGAACAGTAAGATTATGTAAACAGCTATATAATGAAAAGGATGGTTGAACGAGTTAGTACCTAGTCCCAGAGAAAGTCCAGTGACAATAACTCATTGTAGTAGTGCAACACTCCTAGTTGCACTGGGACTCGTCTGCAAAAACTCCTGGTCGCCACTACAGGCAACAAACTCAGATGACTTCTACAATAGCTCCTTTACATACTATAGGTTGATGCTTCCCTCCTAGTGATAGGAAAATTCCACCCCAGGCTCTCTATTTGTTACCAAAACTAGAGAGGACAAACAATTGTTAGAGAAAATTGATGTGTTTGAGAAGCCCCCAATACCCCTCTATTAATAGGAGGGGTTAGGGTTTCTAGTCTGTGTAGAAGTGGAAGGGACCAGAAGATCATGGCTTTTTGCAACCTACAAGCTGTAAACCATTCGGTTTGCAAGCAAGCCGATTGGTTCACATGCGAGCCTCGGTTTGCTCATCAAATTGACTACTTCACCATGTTACCCAAAATTTGAATCCAATTAATGCACAACATGATGTCAGCACTAATCCTTGATGCAAGTGAATTTCTCCACATATCGGGTGTCTCACCCTATGAGCCAATCATCTCACGACCCCAACCAGTCGATTCACTAAGTGAATCGGTTGACTTATGCCCCTAATTCGTGCATAACACAACCAATTCAATTTCTAATCAACCTGACACTCCAACCGGTCATTTCATCACATGAGTCGATTGGTTGGGAGTCCAATCAGCTGATTTGTTGCTTGAATTGAATACCTAAACACTTTAGTAGTCAATTCAATTATCGTTCATGATTAAACTCCTCTTCTAGGTGAATTCCTATGCGTGTGACCATATAGGTCCCATATCATGTTGGAAATGATTGTCCATTATAGGCAAAGAGTGGTGCCTAGTCACACATCATTGCTACCCAAGTGAATGGAAAGTTGGAGAACAACTTCAACCTACAATATGTGTAAGGTGTTATAGTGATTGTCTAATTCCTTTGTCTCTGATATCCAACATGAACTCGAGGCATGGAATTGTCATCCTCTAAATGTTCAATCCACGTTACTTTATCTAAGGGCAGACTGTCTGAGATATATGTGACCTCGATATCATATATTGATTCACATGTGCATGTGCATGTGCATGATTTTCTCAGTCTCTCTTATCAAGTGGCCTGGATATCAAACTCCAGATGAAGGGTCAAATCTCATCTACATCACTCACAATAAATCCCCATGTGTCACAACTACCCAATCATCACCATTATGGCAATTCTTATTTAGGGTTATGTTGGATAATGCCAAAGTATATCAAACGACATGTGATGAGTGTAGTGAGTTTAGGTCTAAGAACCAAAATCACCACCTTCACTGTGAGAGATGACTATGACCACCATTTATGGTTTCCATGTATCACTCCCAAGGTGGGTCTGTTCGATACACTATTCCCTAACAAGTATCTATGTGCTTGGTTTGATATCACATATCATGACTAATGAAATTATGCCATCAACCAACACACACTCTAGTATTATGTGTTACCATTGTCTATCTTCCTTCCACAATAACATCCGACTAGGGACATGATAAGAATGTACATACTCTTCACATATGTATGATCTCATTGTTTAAGTTACATATTTGAAGACATACGTCATTGAGTAATTGTCATTCTCTAAACATTCATTATGTTTTCTCATTATCTCATAACTGAGTGAAATAGAATGAATTTGAAGCTTGCCTTTATGATTATTAATCAAATCCTTTATCTAATATGCCTTCACAATCATCATATGATTGGTTCTTTGGGCATACATACCACCAGAATGAGCATAGTGAGGATTTGTTTGGGGTCCGCATTGAGATCTTCTTAGATCTATGTTAGTGTCACTAAAAGAAATGTTTCCATCAATAGTGGGATACTACTCATGTGTCATGTCATCAGATGATGTATGAGGGTCAACATGGGTAGCCTAAATGCTTGTTGGTGGTTATGTGACATGGGGCTCAACATGGGTAGCCTCAATCCCAGTGGAAGGGTCAATAAGGGTAGCCTCAATCTCAATCAAAATCTCAACATGATAGCTTCAATCTTGGGCTTTGTGGTAGAAGTTTTTGTGGTAGTGGATCCCTAGTGAGGGATGGTGATGAACTCATGAAGAAAGGAGTAATATGTGTTGGTGAGAGTGTAGTAAGGTGTATCCTAAAGGAATGTAACATACCTTGCTATGCACATATGGTGAGTAACAAGGTCCAAACAATGATACCCTTTGTGTTTATCATTATATCCTAGAAGGACAGAACATGCAGACCGTGCCTCAAATTTGTTTCACTTATATTTCGAAAGAAGGACAAAGCAAGTACATCTAAAAATACACTAGTGGGAGTAGGATGGTGGTTGATTGTAGATTTTTTCATGTGGTGAGACCCCCCCAAGGATTTGAATGGGCATGAGATTAATGAGATAAGAGGATGTGAGGATGGCTTCATCCTAGAATCCTTGTGAAAAACCAGAGCTAATGAGCAAAGTATGAGTCATTTCAAGAATGTGTCTTTGCTTCCTCTCAACAACACCATTTTTTTCATGGCTGAAAGGACAAAATTGTTGGAAAATGATTTCTTGGGAATTGAGAACCTCACACACGATATAAATTTGTACTCCTTTGCACCATCTAACAGAAAACACAAATGACTTTGTCATATTGGGTCTTAATTCTATCGGTAAATTATTGGCATATGTGTGGAATTTTAGACCTACTGCACATGAGGTAAATGCATGTATATCTTGCAAAATCATCAATAAAAATTACATAATATTGAAATCCACTTCCAGAGGTGATAGTTGCAAGATTTCAAATATTAGAATGAACAAGATAAAAAAGATTACTACTTTTATTGGTTGAGTTTGAAAATGGAAGAGTTGTATCTTTTGCAAGTTTACAACTAATGCACTCGTGTATTTGAGTGGATGTACATACTGAAAGAGTTCCAAGTTTAACAAGACTAAAAAGATGACTTGGAGATATATGCCCTAATATATAACGCCATAAATTTGGTGAAAGAATTACTCCACCACAGTGAATGTGGGTGGTTTTTGTAATATGAAGACTAGATAACATGATATAGATCACCAAATCTAATTGTAGTCTCCATATCCTAGCCTGAATGCACATCCTGCACATAACACCAAGATTTATCAAAAAGTACTTGAAATTCATAATCACAAATTTTTGCAACAAATGTGAGACTCATATGGATGTTAGGAACATGAAAACATTTAGGGAAAGTAAGATTTCCACGAATTGAGAATTGAGGTGTGATGTATCCAATCTGATATATATCAAAAAGTGAGCCATATGTTGTTTTTATTGGTGGTTGTTGTAGAGAATAACAATTCCTCAAAATAAAAGAATTTGGAGTTATATGATGTGTGGCACCTGAATCCATGATCCAAGTGTCATATTTTATACATGTAGTCGAGGAATATAAAGATAATGTTTCACCTCTAATGCTTTAAGATGTGGATGAGCCATCACTACCCAAATCCATGATTTGTCATTAGCATGGTTGAGATATCTATGGGAGAGAGATTTTCTTTTTCAGTCACACTTGCTATGTCAGTTGTGTTTTTTGTAGTTGGGGCAGTAGCATGCTTGGTTCTTTGCCTATATTCCTAGGTGAAGCTTGAAACATCCTTTGACCAGATGACCCTTTTTGTGACAACGTGTACACATAAAATGGTTTCAAGATTTTATCCATATAGTAGTAGTGGTTGCAAGAGCCATGTTATCATGAGACATGACATGAGGTGGAATATGCATTGGCCTTGTAGTATTCACGAGCCGAAGAAGAGTCTCATCCCCACAATTCAAGGATGATGGATTCTAGAGGAAGTGTCGATAGTCGTTGTATGATGTTGGTCACACAAAGTTGAAATGGATGAAGTCCCATAAGAAATTGACACATCTAAAGCTCCTTATTGTGTGATGTGCATGTAGAAAATGGAGGCCTATCAATGTTTCCAAGATGTCAGAGGATACACATGTGGTCATAGAATTCAAACATGGAAATATCACCTTATATTTACCGTGTTGCCTCCATTGCAAGTTGAAACTTGTGAGCATAGTTTGATTTGGTGAAATGACTCTCAAGACATATCATATGGAAGAAGTGGGGGTGTATTTTTTAATGATGCCCTCATAGAGATTTATGTGAACATAATTGATGTGGTAGGACATAATTCGTTCCTCACAAATTTACCACTTTGTAAATTTGAGGTTGATGAGAGAACCTTTTTTTCATTATTTGAAAGGTGTTACGAAGGAGTTTTGGAAAGATCAAGGTGAGAGAGAACATGATGTCTGAGGAGGTCACCCTGAATACTTGTTCACCATGGCCGCCAATCCTTGGTAGTGTGTATAAGAATTCCCAATGCATGATGTGGGATGAAGTTATTGTTGGTATTGTAAGCTTCCATAGTGAGACAATAGAAGAGGATAATGAGTGGCAGTAGACTTTTGATGGGAGATGGAGGGATAAACCAAATCCTAACCTTGATCTAATACCATGTGAATGGATTGAAACTCAAATACAAGTATGTTTCAATGTGTTTATTACAAGGACTATCCCCTTTATATATAGGGGAGGAGACCCTCTTTACAATATGATATGAGATGGATGAAGAAGTTTATGACACATAAGAGAAATAATAAGTACAATGAATGTATAAAAGAAACTGACAATAAAAAATATAAATATAGTCAATGGTCAACAATATAAATATGATCAATGTTAACTTCAATTAACAATCAATCAATAGACTAATTGATAACCAATTAATAATAATAGACATGCATAATAGAATTTTAGTTGGTAATTCACTACCGCCGACACCACTTATTGTAGTTACAAGAAACCTCTTGCTTGTTGGTCATTCTATGAGTCTCCTTTTAAGAGATTTTATTGAGATGATTTTGCTAGATTCATGATAGCAATAGCATTAATTTCTACTCAATTAAAAAACATAGCAATGCTAAAATACACGTCGAGATCTTTTTGTTAGCTATTGTGGGGGCTCATCTCCTTTTCCTTCTTTGCCAAAATGTTGGAAGCCATGACAGTTCAACAATGGGCATGTATATTAACTTTTCAGCATGCCTAATACTAACTACACCATCAAGTGCTTATGAACATCATTTAGTTTGGAACTACGAGAAAAAAGTTGGGGGTGGTGATTCTGGTGTGGGAAGAAGTGGATAACTGAATATAGGGAAACACAAGTAAGGTTTCAAGTATTAGATAAGGCTTGACAAGAAACCAAATATGACCATCTGACTAAATAGAACTTCACCAACCACATGGTTAAGTCTAGTTTGAATGGGTATTACGATCAAGTTTGATTTCAAAAGTTTTCAACCCAACCTTAACTCATATGGTCATAGCCAGACGTAGTTAACTAATCAGACAGAACTTGACCAATTCTATATATGTGTATGTATATATATGTATGTATATATATATATATATCAAGTAAATTACTCCAATCATGACTCACTTAATGTATGAAAAATATTTCAAATTAAATCATCGTTATACTAATATTGATTATTAGTGCTAAAAATAATGTTTATATTAATGTTATATTTTTATATATGTATATATTTTATCTTCTAAAATAATTTGACACTTGTTTATATATATAATAAACAAAACCTTCCATATAATATTTAAATAACATTTATTTCATGTTATTAAAGTATGATTTTTATTGAAGAGTATCAATAACTTGACGTTAAAATTGAATCAAATTATCACTTATCTATTTTTATTGATCTTATTTTATGTTTGTTGTTAGTAAATACTGGGTAGTAGTGGCTTTAGACCACACTTAGCTAAATATGATCATAATTTTAGTGGCTAGATTATGATCTAGTCCCTTTTAGCAGTCTAGTTTGGTCTAGAAAATTTTCACACCACTATATGTGGATTAGTCTATGATTATAGGGTCAAATTAAACTTGACCTGACCATGTCCACCCCTAGATTCATACGTCACAAAGGAGTAATCACGAGGAATATGACTACAGTCAGTTTTAAACATCAAGAGGAGGGGGTTATCAAGAGTCTAGGTCAAGATGGGAGAGTCGACCATCCTAAGGCATGGGCCAAACATGTATATCGTGTTACTCACATCAGGTAGGGAACTCACAAATTTTAATTTTTCATGAATGCTATCCCAATGTTGTTTTGTGCTATCAAACATGGAATATCCTATCCTACACATAATTCTACAAGTCACAAATAGCCATATAGTATAAACGAGTCTTCTTATACAACATATCATTTCAAGAAGTACAGACAAAAGTGTGATTTACAAACATGAGACCAATTTTTAATTTTAAAAAATACTAGTGAAACTTACTTCCATCCCCCTCAGTAGGCTTTCTCATATAATATAGATAAGTCTTCATATAAAATATCATTTTAAATAATAACGACAAAAATATGATTTACTCACACATGGACCAATTTTCAATTTAAAAAAATAGTAGAAAAATTACATCCAACCCCCTCTATGAGCTTTTGTAACACACTCCCTAAGAACACACAACCATGTTGGAAGAAACATAGACTTATCCATAACTTGTGCACTTATGGGGGTATTACATAAAACTAGCATTCATAACATTATAATCAATCCATCAAACTTGAATTGTGTACGTTCTCCTCGGTATTTGTACAAAGGAGCATAAAAGTTATCACATGGAAACTAAATTAACATATTAAAACAAACTCTATAGTCTAGAGTTTGAAATATAGAAATATATTTTTGAATCTATAAAACTGAGAACCATCTTATAGTTGGCACCCCACTAGAACTTATCCTTCTCTATCCTTGTGCTTCAAGCCTCCAAGTGCTACTTCTACTCCTTCTCCTCACCTACATACATCTCATCCCCAACCATGAATTGGAGAAACAATTATTAGATTAAGTGGCATGGATATTCTAACAGATGTACAATTGAAGTAATAATATACTACAAAAATATTCTAAAACATGATATAATATAACTAATATTAAACTCTATATGAAGTCTTAAAAATAAGTAACTCTTCTTTTCTTTAATTAGTTCTTGTCTTTTTACTTATCTTTCTCTAGAGATTTATACTATGGTACCTGGGTCTCATGACCTACAATTGGTGACTGGGTCATATAACTGATTCTTCTTGCACTAAGGGCCTGGGCCTCATGACTTACACAAAGAGTCTAGGTCATGTATTTCTTACTTTGACCTACACCAGGGTTCCTAGGCCACATGTTTACATCAAGTCTCTTGAGTTGACATGCACTTAGGCCTGCATTTAACTCCATAATCTAATGCCATATTATTAAATCTGATCTTAACATGAATCTTAATACATTCTTATCTCATGGTCTTAGCATGAGCTTAAGTGTTAAAACATGCCTCATAAAATCTTATCTTGCAAACTTAATCATAGCTAATGCATTCTACTCTTATAATCTTATAATATACTTAATTCTTAGTTATTAATCATATAAGAAATCTTAGTAACATATCTCTACTAGAGATCTTAGGAACGTGTAAGGACATAACCATGCATGTTGAAAATCTTACTTACATATCTTAACTTACAATAATATAACATTGGATCACGTAAATCATGAAAGTCTTATTTAATAAACATGTAAATATAATGAGCTTAATAAGTATGAATACTCATGGACATGAACAACTTGCCTCTTATAACGAGGTATCTTTAAGGTAGTCTTGATTCCTTGTTCAATAACTTAATCACCTAATCTTGGACAATCTTGACTGTCAGGATCTAATTCAAAGGTTGTGGGTGCACCATGTAGCATCCTTGATACTAGTAGAAACTCATGCACACACATCCACTCCATGTCCTATTCTTCTTTACCCGAAAGACCCGAATCTCCCTTCTTTTTCATTCTCACACAACAAGGGTGTTTTGGTTGCGTGCGTCTGTGCCTGCCGCACCCAGCATGGCCTAAAAACTGAAGCTTGCCTTGGGAAGCCTCCATTCCCCTCCCTAGGGATACAAGGTGGTTCAAGCCCTCCTCCAAAATTTGGCATGAGAACCATGCTCTTCGCGTTGCACTCACAAGCCATTGCGCCACCGGCTTGTCATCTTGGAAGCTTTATTCCAAGCCAATCAACAATGTGTATGGCACTTCTCTTGCTTGTACAGACTTGAGGGAATTGGGTATAGTTCCAATGGAATGTTAGATACTCCACCATCACACTAGATCATCTTCATTTGTCTATTGTTTCATTGTACCCTAGTTTGAAGTTGATAGAGCACTACGACAGAGCTCTTCTCCAACAGTGTGGTGCCTTTGATCCTCCCATGCCCATGGAAACTCTAGGTGATGGACTTATCTCCCTGTGGGGTGGGGGACTTGGAAGGCGATTCCTCGCACACATCTTCTTACTTTTCCCTAGTTAGGTACATAGTTTCACCTCCTCTGAAATCATGCTTCATCGAATTTTAGTGCTAGACAAGTTGCATATGCTTGTTGGGAGAAAGAGGACCTTCTCATCATCATCCTAACCTCTTCCACCTATCCTTTGTCTCTACTATTCTCTATTATTATGAAAGGAAACCATATTGGTCTCCATAAAGATAGTGTTATTCCTCTTGCTTCCAGGGTTATGCAAGAGGCCAACTGGATGGAGGTCAAACATCTTGATCCTTCTATACTTCCTTGGTTGATTCTTTGTGAGACATACTCCTAATAAGTTTGGAAGTCCACAAAAGTCCTTCCCCATCACAATGATAATTTTGAGGATTATCTCATATTACATTATCATCTATTAATCACATCTTGCAAAACTTTAAATTTCACCAAATCTACATCTAAGAACGTGTAACATGCCAGAAATAGAATTCTACCCTAATAGTTTTACCCTTTTGACTTAGCCAAATAAGGATAAGCTAATACCTATAATTAAGAGAATCTAAAATACGTTGTACTTAATAATGACTCATTTGGATGATAATAAGAAATTAAAGAACTTAATCGGATAAATATTTCCCATATATTCTTAATATAGGGTTATATGCACAAATACTTTAGTTGGGTTTTTAATAATGGGCTTGAAGCACAAATTTTACACGAAGAAATAAAAACAATAAAATATTTCATCCTAGAACTTTATAGTGCTTTTTAGAATATGAAAAAGGAGAAAAATATCAAAATACACATAAAAGAGATAATAAGGACAATAATTGGAGATAATATGGGATATAATGGATTAAAAGATGATAATGAGGAATATGTTGTTTCAAAAAAATCATAAATAGGAAGCCACAAGATAATTTGATAACAAAATTCGTTTTCTTGATCTAAAAGAAACTTAATGGCCAAGTATCATCTAATTTGGATAATAAATAAATATATAAAAGCCTTTATTACAAGATAATGGGAAATAATCCAATAAGGTGAAATAAAATATCTAATGACCTCAAATTGGAAAAATAACTACAAATTCGTAATCTACATATCAAAATGATGTGTGAATTTTATTTAATTTTGCCAATGTTTAATATTTTATTTTATTTAGGAGAGAAAAAATGACTTAAAGACCAAAAATATTAAATATATGTTGAAAAAAATTAATTAATGCCAAAATCATGTTCCACACGCTTAGTATTGCTTATAGGCCAAGTTTTACACTTTTTCAAAAAATTCTAGATGCCTCTAATAAATTAAAAAGTTAAATAAGTGATAAAATTTAAATGAATTAAATAAAATAATAAAAGTCTTCAAAAAAATTAAATAATGTCAAATTCGTATTCTACATTTTAAAATATATCTTTGGATGAATTTTGATTCAATTTGTAAAATATTTGATGAGAAGACAAATTTAGGAGAGAGAAAGTATGCAAAACTTTAAACTCATTTTTTAAAATAACAAACAACATCAAAAAATATAAATAATGATAAATTAGTATCCAACATACTTAATAAGATTTATGGTTGAAGTTTTATTATTTTTGGAGAATCTAATAGTCGTTAATGAGAGAGGAAAGAGAAAATAGTAATTTGCTTAATTAAATAATCTAACTTTCTCAAAATATAAATATAATATTATATTCAGATTCCTCACCCCAATATTAGTAAATATCAAATGTGAGTTTATTTGGACTTTGTTTGCACCTTTAAATAATTATGGAAAGGTTTATGCATTAAATGCACCAAAAGAACAAAGTTTAGATGTTATATTAAATGATCGCATTTCATCTCCTACCTTGGACACGCGTGAACAGTGAATTCCAAATTTTTTTATTTTTTGGATGACCATATCTCCCTCGTTTCTTAATGAATTTTCACAAAATAACTTGCATTGGTTTCCAAATCAAAATCTGCATCTTTTAAACCATTATTTGTGAGATTTCATCATGATTTGAGGAAACACCCAACTCTTTCTCCTAAGCACCTTGTGACCACTTCCCTCCTCGCTATTTCACTCATCCTTGTCTATATATATCCATACCCCTAGGTCCTCCATCACCCTAGAAATTCAACCATACTCTCGATTTCGTGTTTCGTGGACGATTGGACCTTCATCTAGCCGCCGAAGCCACAGGACTTGCGGCGCCACTTACTCCTTGCTTCCTCCGCCATCGGCCCAATAAAAGGTATCATCAGATTCATGTTGTTCCAAGCTTCGATTTGCATGCTTTAACACGAGTTTTGGTCGAGTATTACTCGTTTACCCAATTTGGCAAGTAAGCAACATAAGCTGCTTGCCGTTCATGGTGTCGGGTGCGTTGGGAAAGAAGGTCCCCTCATGTTTTTACGGTTTTACCCCCCACTCTCTTTTTCTATTTGGTACGAAGTGCCTAAGTGGCACATTGTGATTGGTTCATATTCGAAAATTCATAACTCCTAAACCGTGCATCCAAAAATAAAAGTAAGATATGTTTTGGAATCAGAAAAACGTAAGCTATCTAATAAGAATAGATTCGATACCTAGTTTTGAGTTTTTCGAGTAGGTGATTTTGAGAAGGATTTAATTAACTAAAAATCACCAAAAATGCATCTAAAAATTCATATCTTCAAAATACATAATATTATATGTTATTTTGATCATAAAACTCTAACTAAGACAATGGTGATACTTTCGGAGTCTAATTTGAAGGTTTGTGCAAAAAGTTTGTAACTTTAGGGTTTTAAGCCTTTAATGAATATGTATATATCTAATACATAAATATGATGATCATATTAGGGGAAAGTGGACTCTGATCTTGTTAGGGACCTGAAAGCGAGTTCTAGGGTTCAAAGGTTTGAGGTATGTTGTATCCCCTATTACTTCATGTTGAGCAATTCACCTATATTTTGTCTTTCTCTTGGTCCTATGGACAATAGCCTATACACATTGCTTTTATCTCTTGTTATCATGGTTCATGTGAACTATCTTGATTGTGATCTTGGATATTCTTTTGGATCGTACCTTGTGATATGGTACATGATGATCGTGTTAATGGTATATGCCCATTGTGATGTGGAGGTTAATTGGTGGTTTCATATGTTATCCATTGTGTGATATAGCAAATCTTGTATAATGTTTGACTATACTTTCCTACTTGCCTCTACATTTGCCTGCTATGTGATTCAGTAACCCTAGAGTAGTATAATTGCATTGGTTTTGTCTCATTATCATTTGTGGCAGCATTGTGATATTTTGGATGGTGGATGTGTGATTCCCCATGCCAGGGCAGAATGTGTGATTCCTGGACCATGTTATATATGTTAGGATGGCGGATGTGTGATTCCCCATTCCAGTACAGGATGCGTGATTCTTGGCCCATGTCCCATCAGGTTTAAGATGTGTGATTCTTGTACATTATTGTCTTTTATAATATTCTAGTGTTATGCTTATCTCACATGTATGCAGGATTTGGTCATGATATGTGCATGTTGCACTTCTTTATTGTTTACATATGACAAGTATCTCTTTTGTTATGAATCTTATCTTTTATACCCGTGTGGGTAGTCCTTCTCTTTTGCATGGGAAGCATTTATAATAGATGTCCTTATTGCCATATATTGCTCAAGTTTTCTTTAGTATACACATACCAACTTTTTGCTGATGTATTTCTTTTCTTCTTCTCTTTTGTGGGGTATGCTTCCAACCCCAGGTAGATTAAGGACAAGTGAACCTCGACATCAAACTTGTATCCGAGGTTTTGGGAGACTGGAAGAGGTGGTTAGATGACCCTCATCTTGATCTTAGGCTTATGTGTTACTTTTCCTTTTTGGACACCCATATGTGGTGAAGTGTCGTATTATGCCTTGTAAATTATTAGATAATATTTCTTTTCCACTGCTTCTCATTGTGTAATGATACTTACATGTTGAATGAATTGATCTCCATCCCTTTAGTGAATTTTTTTTATATGTGGTGTTTGGTTCAAGGGGTGAAGTCTTTTCTTTCTAGTAGAGGAGTGGTTTCACTTCTTTACAACATGGTATCAGAGCATGTAGCTGTCGGTTATCTAACTATTTGAAACATGTCTCCCTTAGGATGTTTACCTTTGTCTTAGGTTCTTATACCTAGTATCCTTGCATTATACAAGAAACCTTATGACTTTTGGGTGATCATGTAGGGTTGATAGGTTAGAGACATGAGGACCTAAAACTCAGCCCTAGATGGTATGACTTCTAGCTGGATAAATGAGAAACATAAAACTCAAAAACTTTCATAACTAAAGATATGTGGGTAGTCTTAATACCTTGATGATGATTAGCTTGACTTGTTGAGATGGACCCTTTTAAGGGGTGGTCGATAAGTTTTCTTATATATGTTTTGATTTCGAGGACGAAATCCCTTTAAGGGGTGGTGTGCTGTAACATACCAGAAATAGAATCCTACCCTAATAGTTTTACCCTTTTGACTTAGCCAAACAAGGATAAGATAATACCTATAATTAAGAGAATCTAAATTACTTTGTACTTAATAATGACTCATTTGGATGATAATAAGAAATGAAAGAACTTAATCGGATAAATATTTCCCATATATTCTTAATATAGGGTTATATGCACAATACTTTAGTTGGGTTTTTAATAATGAGCTTGAAGTGCAAATTATACACTAAGCAATAAAAACAATAAAATATTTCATCCTAGAACTTTCTAGTGCTTTTTAGAATATGAAAAAGGAGAGAAATCTCAAAATACACATAAAAGAGATAAAAAGAACAATAAATTGGAGATAATATGGGATATAATGGATTAAAAGAGGATAATGAGGAATATGTTATTTCAAAAAAATCATAAATAGGAAGCCACAAGATAATTTTCTTGATCTAAAAGAAACTTAATGGGCAAGTATCATCTAATTTGGATAATAAATAAATATATAAAAGCCTTTATTACAAGATAATGGGAAATAAGCCAATAAGGTGAAATAAAATATCTAATGTCCTCAAATCGAAAAAAATAACTACAAATTCGTAATCTACATATCAAAATGAGTCTATGTGTGAATTCGTATTTAATTTGGTCAATGTTTAATATTTTATTTTATCCAGGAGAGAGAAAATGACTTAAAGACCAAAAATATTAAATATATGTTGAAAAAAATTAATTAATGCTAAAAGCGTGTTCCACACGTTTAGTATTTCTTATAGGCTAAGTTTTACATTTTAAAGAGTTTCTAGATGCCTCTAATAAATTAAAAGGTTAAATAAGTGATAAAATTTAAATAAATTAAATAAAATAATAAAAGTCTTCAAAAAAAATTAAATAATGCCAAATTCCTATTCTACATGTTAAAATATATCTTTGTATGAATTTTGACTCAATTTGGAAAATATTTGATGAGAAGACAAATTTAGGAGAGAGAAAGTGTGCAAAACTTTAAACTCATTATATAAAATAATAAACAACATAAAAAATAGAAATAATGACAAATTCGGACCCAACATACTTAATAGGATTTATGGGTGAAGTGTTATTATTTTTGGAGAATCTAATGGTCGTTAATGAGAGAGGAAAGAGAAAATAGTAATTTGCTTAAGTAAATAATCTAACTTTCTCAAAATATAAATATAATTTTATGTTCGGATTCTTCACCCCAAAATCAGTAAATCTACCAAATTTGAGTTTATTTGGACTTTGTTTGCACCTTTAAATAATTATGGAAAAGTTTATGCATTAAATGTACCAAAAGAACAAAGTTTAGATGTTGTACTAAATGGTCACATTTTATCTCCTACCTTGGACACGCGTGAACAGTGAATTCCGAAATTTTTTATTTTTTGGATGGCCATATCTCCCTCATTTCTCAATGAAATTTCACGAAATAACTTGCATTAGTTTCCAAATCAAAATTCGCATCTTTTAAACCATTATTTGTGAGATTTCATCATGATTTGAGGAAACACCCAATTCTTTCTCGTAAGCACCTTGCGGCCACTTCCCTCCTTGCTATTTCACTCATCTTTGCCTATATATATCTATACCCCCTAGGTCCTTCGTCACCCTAGAAATTCGACCATACTCTCGATTTCGTGTTTCATCGACGATTGACCTTCATCTAGCCGCCGAAGCCACAAGACTTGTGGCGCCGCTTGCTCTTGTTTCCTCTGCCATCGGCCCAATAAAAGGTATCATCAGATTTGTGTTGTTCCAAGCTTCGATTTGCATGCTTAAACGCGAGTTTTGGTCAAGTATTCCTCATTTTCCCAATTTGGCAAGTAAGCAACAGAAGCTGCTTGCCGTTCATGGTGTCGAGTGTGTTGGGGAAGAAGGTTCCCTCATGTTTTTACGGTTTTACCCCCCACTCTCTTCTTCTCTTTGGTACGAAGTGCCTACGTGGCACATTGTGATTGGTTCATATTCGAAAATTCATAACTCCTAAACCGTGCATCCAAAAATAAAAGTAGATATGTTTTGGAATCAGAAAAACGTAATCTATCTAATAAAAATAAATTCGATACCTGGTTTTAAGTTTTTCGAGTAGGTGTTTTTGAGAAGGATTTAATTAACTAAAAATCACAAAAAATGCATCTAAAAATTCATATCTTCAAAATTCATAATATTATATGTTATTTTGATCATAAAATTCTAATTAAGACAATGGTGATACTTTCAGAGTCTAATTTGAAGGTTTGCGCAAACAGTTAGTAACTTTAGGGTTTTAAGCCTTTAATGAATATACATATATCTAATACATAAATATGATGATCATATTAGGGGAAAGTGGACTCTGATCTTGTTAGGGACCTGAAAGTGAGTTCTAGGGTTCAAAGGTTTGAGGTATGTTGTATCCCCTATTACTTCATGTTGAGCAATTCACCTATATTTTGTCTTTCTCTTGGTCCTATGGACAATAGCCTATACACATTGCTCTTATCTCTTGTTATCATGGTTCATGTGAACTATCTTGATTGTGATCTTGGATTTTCTTTTGGATCCTACCTTGTGATATGGTACATGATGATCTTGTTGATGGTATATGCCCACTGTGATGTGGAGGTTTATTGGTGGTTTCATATGTTGTCCATTGTGTGATATAACAAATCTTGTATAATGTTTGATTATACTTTCCTACTTGCCTCTACATTTGTCTGCTATGTGATTCAGTAACCCTAGAGTAGTATAATTGCATTGGTTTTGTCTCATTATCATTTGTGGCAACATTGTGATATTTTGGATGGTGGATGTGTGATTCCCCATGCCAGGGCAGGATGTGTGATTCCTGGACCATGTTATATATGTTTGGATGGCGGATGTGTGATTCCCCATTCTAGGGTAGGATGTGTGATTCTTGGCCCATGTCCCATCAGGTTCAATATGTGTGATTCTTGGCCATTATTGTCTTTTATAATATTCTAGTGTTATGCTTATATCACATGTATGCAGGATGTTGGTCATGATATGTGCATGTGGCACTTCTTTATTGTTTACATATGGCACGTATCTTTTTTGTTATGAATCTTATCTTTTATGCCCCTGTGGGTAGTCCTTCTCTTTTTCATGGGTAGCATTTATAATTGATGTCCTTATTGCCATATATTTCTCAAGTTTTCTTTAGTATACACATACCAACTTTTTGTTGATGTATTTCTTTTCTTCTTCTCTTTTGTGGGGTATGCTTCCAACCCCAGGTAGATCAAGGAGAAGTGAACCTCGACATCAACTTGTAGCCGAGCTTTTGGGAGACTTGAAGAGGTGGTTAGATGACCCTCAGCTTGATCTTAGGCTTATGTGTTACTTTTCCTTTTTGGACACCCATATGTGGTGAAGTGTAGTATTATGCCTTGTAAATTGTTAGATAATATTTCTTTTCCGCTGCTACTCATTGTGTAATGATACTTACATGTTGAATGAATTGATCTCCATCCCTTTGGTGATTTTTTTTATGTGGTGTTTGGTTCAAGGGATGAAGTCTTTTCTTTCTAGTAGAGGAGTGGTTTCACTTCTTTACCAAACGTCCATTAGCATTTGTATTCACGTTTGAATTTTTCTTAATAAATATAGAAAGTCATTTTCTTATTAGACCTAATCTACCAATAAGTCCATAAGGGCTCAAACTAATCCCTAGAAAACAAAATCAGATCATATTGTATCCTGTAAGGTTCACATTGGAGTTAAAAAATCTTTTGGGGTGATCAATCTTAGAAACAATGGATGTTACAATTCTGCCAACCTTACAAGAATTTTGTCCTAGAAATTCAATTATTCTACCCACCTTAGGGTTTTACATATACTATGTACGCTAACTCTCAAAAATTTTCTTAAAGGCTCATCAACACACTCAATTTGTTACTTTCTCATGGAAAAACATCTTTCTTCAACCTCATATTTAAACCAACATGTGGGTATACTATTACTAAATTTTAGAATCTATCTCACATCATCATCATCGACATGGCCAATGACCTTTCTTACCTCTTTCCTAGGGGAGTTGGATTAGGGATTCTGGGTTTACCCTGGACTTAAATTACTTATCT
The DNA here is from genome assembly GCA_963693085.1 of Alisma plantago-aquatica. Taxonomy (NCBI): domain Eukaryota; kingdom Viridiplantae; phylum Streptophyta; class Magnoliopsida; order Alismatales; family Alismataceae; genus Alisma; species Alisma plantago-aquatica. Next base: position 403,320,462 of record OY856410.1, read on the forward strand.
ATGTCAAATTATCCACCCTTAATATGTATCTAATTAGATTTAGGTGACTATATGCCTCAAAATTGTAATGGAAACTCTTTTTTTACCTTTGGATACATGTTGGTTGGTCATATATCTAAAGGTGGTATGTTTTATCACACCTATCTTAGCACCTCACTAGTGCATATGCCACATACCACATGCACATGAAAGGATGAGACAAGCATGATATTGCATATGCCACATACCACATGCACATGAAAGGATGAGACAAGCATGATATTATATTTATATGCACATAACATATTATCTACAAAACCCCGTAAATTTGTGTCCCATACCACACGCATTTGAGAAAAAGAGTGAGCATACTAGCTATAATTCTAGAGTTATCACAAAAGTCTATAACATCTAGGAACACAACCCTAGTCCTCATATAAACTCATATCTCCTGATAAACTTCTACTTTGATATCTACTATCTTTCACTTACTTATTCTATAACTAGGGCTACTAGTTATCTTTCTGAATTTTTACTCTACTTGTATTCTTATGGGGTGATATTAATAAGAATATGATGATTCATCTGGTGACCAACTATAATGTCTCTGTGATATCATTATGTAACACCCTCCCTAAGCACACACATGCATATTATAGAAGCAACACAAAGTTATCCATAACTCATGCACTCAAGGGGAAATTATATAACACATGCATTCGTAACATTATATTTAATCCATCAAACTTGAATATTATACATTCTCTTTGGTATTCTTATAAAGGAACATAAAGTCTATAATAACTCAACATCTTAAAATAAAGTCTCTAGTCTCTAGTCTAGATTTCTAAATATAAAAACATATAGATGAATCTATAAAGATGAGGATCATCTTATAGTTGGCACCCCATCAAACTTAACCTGCTCTATCCTTATGTCCAAGCTTGTAGGTGCTACTTATGCTCCTTCTCCTCACCTACATGTATCTCATCTCAACCATGCATAGGAGAAATAATTATTGGAGTAAGTGGCATGCGTATTCTAACATATGTACTATTGAAGTAGTAATGTACTACCAAAATATTCTTAAACGTGATACACATGTAACTAACAATAAACTTTATACAAAATCTGAAACATAAGTAACTCTTATTTGTTTTACTTAGTTCTTGTGTGTTTACTTTTCTTTTTCTAGAGACATGTACGCTGGTACCTAGGTCTCATGACCTATAATCTGGTTCCTGGGTCATATGTTTGAATTGGCCTGCACTAAGGGTCTGGGCCTCATGACTTGCACAAAGGGCTTGGATCATGTCTTTCTTACATTGGTCTACACTATGGTGCCAAGGATACATGACTTGCACAAAGGGCAGGGGTCATACCTCTTGAGTTGACCTGCACTTGGGTCTGGGTCTAGATCCATAATCTGATGTCACCTTATTAAATCTAATCTTAACCAGAATCTTAATACATTCTGATCTTATGGTCTTAACATGAGCTTAAATCTTGAATATTGAAACATGCATTTTATAAAATCTTATTTTGCAAACTTAATCATAGCCAATGCATTTGGCTCTTATAATATTATCATGTACTTAATTCTTATATCTTAATCATCTAAGATATCTTAGTAACATATCTCTACTAGAGATCTTAAGAACATGTAAGGGCATAACCACGAATGTATGAAAAGCTTACTTGGATATCTTAACTTTCAATCATACAACATCAGATCAAATAAATCATGAAAGTCTAATTTAAGCAACCTATAAATACGATGACCTTGATAAGTGTGAATACTCATGGGCATGAACCACTTACCTATTACAGTGGGGTATCTTTAAGGTAGTGTTAATTCCTTCTTCCATATCTTAATCACTTACCTCAACCAAACTCAGTTGTTGAGATTTGATCTAGAGGTTGTTGGTGCATCTTGTAGCATCCTTGGTCCCAGTAGAGATCCACACTCTTCGATCCACTCCATAACTTGGTTCTTCTTTACCTAAAAGACCAGACTCTCCCTTCTTTCTAGTTCTCATGCAAGGAAAATGCTTCGGTTGTGCACTTCTATACCCACCGCACCCAGTTTGGCCTCAACAATAGGAGCTCTCCCCAGGAAGCCTCAATTCCCCTCCCTAGTGTGACAAGGTGGGTCAATCCATCCTACAATAGCGAGCATGAGCACCATGCTCCGGAGGCTACACTTGTGAGCCATTGAGCCCCTGGCTTGTTTTCTTGGCATCTATGTTCAAGGCCGACTGACATTGTGTATGGAACTCATCTTACATGTGTAGACTTCAGGAAATTGGGTATAGTTCCAAAGGAATAGTAGACTTTCCACCATTGCACTAAATCATCTTCATCTATCTATTTTTAGGTCGAACCCTAGCCTAAAGATTATAGAGAATTGCGGAGGAGCTCCTCTTTGATAGTATGGTGCCTTTTATCCTCCTATGCTCATGGAAACTCTAGGTGATGGTCTCAACTCACTATGTGGGGAAATACTTGGAAGGAGATTCCTCACATGCCTCTTCTTCCTTTTCCCTAGTTAGGTAGATAGTTTTGTTGGATCCTAGATGGGTGATTAGATGCTCTACAGGGGGGTGAATAGAGCTGAATGCACTTAAACAAAATTCATTATACCTTCAAGATATATCACAAGATAAGGTTCCTAAATAGGAAATTTGTGTGCAACTATAACATACATAGCAAGGGAGAGAGATTGAGCAAACACAAGTAGACAAGCTATTTAGAGTGGTTCCACACTTCAAACTAGAAGTATGTCAGTCCACTTACCTAGAGAGGTCAAACTCTAGGATTTCCTAACCATTGCATTCTTATATCCATTCATAAGACTTACAATACATGACCAAACAAAGGACTCACCTATCCAATACAAAGACTCTTCAACCTTACCAAGGACTTACCCACTTTGCAAGGAGTCTTCCGCCTTCTTCCAAGGGCTTACCTACTCTTGCACAAGTCTTCAGCCTTGTAGGAATTACCCACTCTTCTTGGATCTTCCGCCTTTGACTTCACCTTCACTCGGAGAAGCTTCCACCAAGGACTTACCCACTTGAGCAAGGAGTCTTCTGCCTTCACCAAGGGCTTACCCACTCTAGCTCCAAGTCTTCATCCTTTGATCTTCACCAAGGGATGCCTTCCCTTGTTCTTCTTCACCTCTCTTAGCTAAGCGAGAGAACCTTCATCTTCATGATTGAAATGAGAGATGGGGAGGTGATGGAAGTGAGAGCCTCACAAGATATACATGTAGGACTAGCTCTCTTACAGATTTCCTACTCACTCTAATGGATGTAGCAAGTGATTAAGCTTAGAGAGAGAGAGAGGAGGCTGTAGGAAGCACTCAACTATAGAATAGGAACCTCACATAGAGTTTTGATGAATGCTCAACCTTGGAATGAAGTGCAAGGGGTCCTATTTATAGCTGGGGATGCCTCTTAGCCTTTGGGAACACTTGAGAATGAAAACTAGCCGTTTTGTGGCTTGCAATGGATATATTTTCACTTGTTGCAACTCCACAATGGCTAGAAGCACTTTTCTGTACTTTTCCGTACAGTGCAATCGGTCGAGTTTCTATAAGGGTAACTCGACCGATCAAGTAAACGACAAGGCTGATACTCAAATGATCAGTCGAGTTTGTCCTGACAAAACTCGACCGACCATTAGGAATCGAAATGGTCAGTTACTTGATCGGTCGAGTTCTGTGTAAACACTACTCGAATGATGCAATCTCCAGAAAATTGATCAAGGATGATCGGTCGAGTTTTCAGGCTGGGAAACTCGACCGACAAAGTGCCTGTAATCAATTTTCAAAGTTGCATCTAAAGTGATCTAACATTCGATCTAAGTGCTCCTGATTTTTTCTAAGCTTAATTACAAGTCATACAATCATTACAAGTGATTTAGAACATGATTCTAATGGATTTACATCATATTACAAAAACGTGCACTTGTATTGACTTTGACTTGTCTTTTCTCCAATTTGAGATGCGTAAGTTAGGGCATTTGGAGTGTGTCTATACCTAATCTGAAATCACTCAAGTAGAGACATTAGACACCAATATGTGGAATGGTTAGTCATCATCAAAACACAGGTTTAGTCAATTTAGATGTGAGTCAACATTGACCTAATTGACCTTGAGTCAACAAGTTTCACATCCTCCTAGACAATGCATCGTCAAAGTTTAGTGCTAGAAATGTCGCATATGCTTGTTTGGTGGAAAAGGACCTTCTCGTCATCATCTTAACCTCTTCCACCTCAGTCTCATTGTTAGATGTGTGTGCAAGTCTTCAATTTATAAACTCGAGAACTACTCTGGCATTATATGAATGCATGCAGTATTATCGAGGTCATCCAAGGAGCAAGGTATTATTAGGTGTAAGAGTATTGAACTTCAACGATATCAATCAGCTTTAAAGGTTGATTTAGTTTTACATTTCAATAATCTCGATTAGTTTCAAAGGTTGATTTGGTTTTACACTAGTAAACTAAGAAAACAAGAGAACTAAACTAAAATAGGGATCACTTAATTCAAAATATTTTAGTTGATTAAGAAGTCTCGGGAATAGGATTTCAAAACCATATCATAACAATATGAACTACAAAAATCAACTATGCTAGAAACTACACAAAAGAGGTCTTCATCCCACACACACTTCTCATTTAGTATAGAATAGTCATAATTCCATATAGCACTCCCGTGCTTATACTATATTTTGGATTGCAAACCTTTCTCCTCAACACATCTGAGATACTTTCGTATCAAGGTAGCATTGCTAAAGTAGACCTCTTACTCCCATGCCTATATTCCCAGATCAAGCAAGGATCATAGATCAAACATACTAAGTGTCCTACAAAGCATGTAAGAAGAAAAATACATCGATGAACCTTAACATAGTGAAATTATCTAGAATTAAGCATGAAAATTGAATTTAACAAAGTAATGACATGGGAGCTACTCTCCCATTGCCGAGAAAAAAGGCTCTACTCATCCATGGCCATAGAAGAATTGGGAAGAAGGTGACTCTCTTTGGAGTAACCATGCTATTCTCTCTAAAATTGTCCTTATTCCTCCTTGGCTCTTCTCTGGACGTCTTTTTCTTCAAATGACTCATGATAACCACCCCAAGTGAGTCCCATTCATTTTCAAAAAAAGAAGGATGGTTTTCTTTTAAAATTGAACTAAAACTGTAGGCAACACGACGTGTTGCTAAATTAACACATCGTGTTTCTCGTAGTAACTATAGTCCAACTACCTTGTGTGAGGGTTGCACAATGTGTTGGTTAGCCAACACAACTTGGCACAATTCGAGAAAACTTGGATAGTTCTGGATCAAGGAGACACAACATGTATATATTTGACATGTTGTGTTGTTGCAATACAACAATCCCTGACATCTTCTCAATGGAGGAGACACATTCTGTTGGTTGGCCAATAGTCCTTGTTGCTACAAGTTAGGAAACTTGATGATTTCTTAGAATGAGGGGATACATCATGTTAGTTAGCCAACACATTGTGTTTCTACATGTTAGTGAGAATATGCTTTTGCCTGCTATTGACACACCGTGTTGGTTAAAGCACAAGGCATGCTTCTATCAGAATATTAAAAAAATTCATCAAAGTTGTGAAATCTCTTGGGTAATCTAAACAAGGTTGGGTTTTGATTAAATTCTTCCAATTATGTCATCAAAATTTATACATGTGGTCACAACCATGGAACAAGTAAATATAACAACGAAGTGGGAAATATAGCATGATTAGAGGCAACTTGAGAAAGAAAATGGACTAAAAATCCATGAAAGAGTAGACAAAAAGATTATAAAATATGCACATGAAACCCTCCTAAGATTAAACCATTACTTGTCCTTAAGCAAAAAGAACAATGAAAAACAATTGAAGAAAATGTCAAGCACATGTATCAGTTGAATGAAATGAAAGAAGTGTATCAAGCCAATTCAACCATAATCAAAGGCTTTATGCTATTAGTCATGAAATGAACTTAAATACCCAAAATGGAAATTTAGTTTTAGCAAAACTAGCAAGGTCTAACTAGAAGAGTTAATAGAACAACATTACATAGAACTTAGATGACCTAAACTAATAACCAGTGAATCTAAAACTAACTCTCTCAATCATTAGGAATATAAAAGATGAAACACGAATTAACATAAACAATCCAACAATGCTCTCTTTGCTTTTAGAATAAGAATAAGACAATGAAAAATGGGTTTCGGTTCTCCACATCTAAAATAGTCTTATGCACACGTGGAATGTCAGTTGGTGTAAATTTACCCTTTTAAGGATGTAACACCAAACCATCACAGCCAGATTGGACTTACACTAGGCTAGCATGATATGTGGGTGGTTTAGCCATCTTATGAGGGAAATATGTGTACAATGTTTTAATGAGTAGTCCAAATGATCAAAAGTGAGTCAGGTTCTACTTGAGAATGCCATAGCCTTAAAATTGGATTGCATAATTGAATGCTTTTCACACTTATTTAATTTTTTTTATTGAGACAGTGGTTGAAAACACACTAAGAATTTGATAAGTCCATCTAGAATGCTAAACAATTTTGTAGTTTTGATTGATCCAAATCTATTAGCCATTACATTTATTAAATAATCAAGAGTGTTAAAGATGAACACATAGGCTAAAATCAAGAAACCAAAATGAAGTGAATGTCATTGGAAGCATATTTTATCTAATTGATGCAAGGTTTGTACAATTTTTCTTCAACTGATATTTCATAGAAACAATATGGGACAAATGGGGAGCATAAAGATAAATCAATCCAATAAAGAGAATAATCCTCAGAAAACACTACATTTACCACTATCTAAAGTAGAAAACTAATAAAAGAAATGCAAAGGAAGCTAAACTACCAGGCGATTGCTCCCCCCAAGATTGAAATTTGCAATCTCTACACTATAGAGATGAAACTCAAGTGGTTTGCAACCATTTACCTATTGTCACTTGGTGACATGTCACTAGAATCTCTACTATGTGTGAGACACTCAGTTTTCTAGTTTGCTTTTTCTTCCAAGTGGCTCGAGTCTTGATAATTGATGCTTGCTTTATCAGAGAAATACTATACAATATTTTATTATATATGTGAGTAAATACAAAAAATGTGTCCCCACACATGTGTGAGTAGAATCTAGTCATACAACATAAGTGAAAAAGAGTGACATCAGTCTAGAAGAGAGAGTAGTTCTAGACTAGATGACTAGAGCCTTTTAGAATATGTGATAGATGAATGGATGGAATAAGTTTAGATGTTATTATCTAAGTTTTATATAATGAGATAAGTTTCTTTATGATGATCAAAGTCGGATTTGAGAATTCAAATTCAATTTTTAGAATTTAAAATATTATTTGACAATGGAAGTATGTAGGAGTTTATGAGATAGAATAAGCTAAATTAAAATAAGAATGTGAATCACAAAGAGCTTCAATCTCTTTTACAAAGGATGCCCTCTAGTATTAGGAGTAGTTTTAGGGTTAACTCCAAGAATAATGAGTGTTGGTATGTATGCCTAGAGAGCCAATTATACAATGATTGCATTGAGGCATTATATACCTTATTTGATAATGATAAAGGTAATTATATCTATTATGTTTGTCTCAATCATGAGATGATGACACACACATAGTAGATGTATAAAAATGATGTTGCTCGATGACATATGTCTTCAGGTTGAGGACCTAAACAATGTGATCATATGTATGATCGGAGTACGTACATTCTTCTTATGTCACTAGTCAGATTTTACTATTAAAATTAAATAGACAACAATAGTACATGCAACTAGAGTGTGTGTTGGTTGATGACAGAATCTCATCAGTCATGATATATGATATCAAACAAAACACATATGTACATGTTAGAGAACAATGTATCAAATAGACCCACCTTGAGAGTGATACATGGAGACCATGGAATGGTAGTTAGAATCAACTTTCATATTGATATTGGTGATTGTAATTCTTAGAATTGAAGTCACTATACTCATCACATGTCGTTCGATGTAGTTTGACATTGTCCAACGTGACATTAAATAAGGGTTTCCATAATGGTTATGCTTGCGTACGTTGTGACATATGGGGATTGAGTATGATTGATGTAGATGAGATTTGTCCCTCTTACAGGAGATTGATATCCATGCCACTTGATAAGTGAGACTGAGAAACATATGGCCATACTCATGTGACTGAATATGTGATATGTGAGCTCACATGCATCTCATACAGTCTTCTCTAGTTCAAGGAACATGATCTGAATGTTGAGAGGATGAAGATTCCATGCCTCAAGCTCACTCCCAAATATCAGAGACTAAGGAACTATGTGATCATGGTAACACTAATCATAGATTGTAGGTTGAAGTTGATCTCCAACCTTCCAATTACTTGGGTAGCAATGATGTGTTTATAGATACCGCTCATTGTTTGTGATGTCATAAGTTGGTTATGGGCATTCATTGCTAACATAATTTGGGATCTATAGGCTCACACACATTGGATGCACTTAGAATATGAGTTTAATCTTGAATAAAGTTTAACATTATTACTAAAGCATTTAGGTATTCAATAAAAACAACATTGGTTATATATTGGCTGAACTAGAAAGTGAAATGACCATTTCATGATATGAAACAACCATTTCACAAGTGAAACGATCATTTCATGATATGAAACGATCATTTCAAAAGTGAAGCAACCATTTCATGAAATGAAACAACCATTTCAATAATGAAATTACCAGTTCAATGGTCAATATGATTAGATCAAGGATTCATATTGACATCATGTTTTGCATTAATCGAATATTGAAAACCAATGTGACTGAAAATAGGAAAGCAAGTGAACCGACCGGTTCAAGTGTTGAACTAATCATTTCATGTGTAAATCGATTGACTCAGGTGTAAACTGATCATTTGATGGTTCATAGCTTCCATAACATTTATGAGAATCCATCTCTTTGACTCCTAGTTCATATGGAAACCCTAACCTTGGCCCTCCTATAAATAGAGGGGCAGTCAAGACTTTCAGAGATCATCCCAAAACATTCTCCTCTCTAGTTCTGGTAACCAGAGAGCCCAATCCAATCCTACCCATAAAATGGAGGGTATGTAAGGGAGAAACAACATAGGAGAGCAAATCAACTCTAGTATGTTGATGTTCGAAGGGACAACTCCTTGCCGTTGGCTTTGGTAGTGCAGCATGGAGTTCTCGCTGGTCTACATTTACTACATAGAGGTGTTGAGTCTGTTGCCACCCGCTAGGAGGACAACAACCACCGTTGTCCATGATGTTGCATCAGAAGGTCGCTGCCATAATTTGACTAAGTGTTGCTTGCAAAAGAAGCCCATTGTTGCAAGAGTTGTTGCTGGACTTTTTCTAGGACTCGATACATCTCTTGCTAATCTTCCTTGCTAGATACATCATTATTGATGTGATCTTTCTGGTTAGAGAATTGGGCCTTCGAATTTTTGTTTCCTCTACCTTATCGATTGCCCCGATTTCCCAATACTGGTGTCGGAGCCGCATCAATTTATGGTGTATTTGGATTTAAATCGATGTGATCAGATTTATGTTATTGAATGTGATGCAAATGTTAAAGGGTTAATGTGTATATCTGATTAAATACCATATACAATGCCACAATATATATAATTTATATGTGATGCCCTAAAATTGATTTTGATGGTAGATATTAGCGTGGTTAAGGCTAATAACCCCTAGATATTTATTCTTGGTTGAATGGTTTTATTATTATTTTATAAATTGCTTGTCATACCGATCCTCTTTCTCTTTTTCCATATGTAAAGTATTAAATGCCTTCCTTCCTATGCTCCCCTCAAATGTAACTTGTGGATTTCTTATTACAATTTAATAAGCTAAATAGGAATAGGATAGCCTTATTTCCTTTTATGGCAAAAGATGATGCTCTGCACCAGATGAACTGATTGGCTCAGACGAAAAACCCATCAGCCAGAGGACCAAGGAGGCCAAACGATAGGATGAACAGATTGACTGGTGGCCCAACCGATCGGCTGGATGAGTTCAAACATTGCTTGAACTAGAGACCAGATGACCATTTCAAGAGACCAACCAATCAACTAGGAGGCCAACTGATCGGTTCAAGAGTTGAATTGATCAACCAAGATTGGTTCCAACATAGATTTATGATGTACGGGTTGTACATATGATGTGGACCTTAGGTGGTAGCAATTTCTTATGGCTCTAAGAAATTACATTAGTATGGCCATAACCACCACTTATATTTATTATTGCATGTTTCATTTGTGGTTATAGCATGTATATGATACATACTATAAATATATGGTGATTGGATATGTGTATATATATTTATTTAAATATATAATCCCTCAATAAAATATCAGTCTTAGATGCTTTCCATAAGCAATACATACAAAAACCTTGACCGACTATGCATGGTCATGCCAATCATGGTTCACTGTCTATCTTGCAGAAGTGTGATGGTAGCCATGTGGGCCTGCCAAGAAGGGTGTATCACTATCGTTTTACTTTTGGGTCAGACTTAACTAGGTGATCTTATTGAGATTAAGTACCTAGAAACATACATATGACTATGGCAAAGAGTTTTGCATACCATCTATCCAAGAATTGCATGAGATGCAATTAGCAGAAGTTGCCTACCTTAATAATTGGTTATGGGCGATGGCTTTGAGAGTGTAGTAATTCAATTATTTTTGGATCTTGGCTCACCAGAAGGTTGTATGCTGCAATCTTTTGAATTGGTAGTGAGGGCTGTCAATTTGAGAAAAATAGCGGGAGCAATAATTAACTTAAAACCATATGAATATGATCAAACTTATCAAATCAAATCAAATCAAAAGTGTTTTCATAAGTTACATATATTTCTTTTATAGAATCTAATGGCAAACACAAATACGTTTTGTTTGCAATTGATCATTGAGAAGGACAAGTTGAATGGGAATAAGTTTCACAACTAGTTTAGGACATTGAGAATCATTCTCACTCAAGAACGCAATCTTTATGTCCTAGAGACACCAGATCTAGATGAACCCAGCTCCTAACACGCCTAAGAATGACAAGGATGCTTACTAGAAGCACTCTGAAGATGTTGTAGATGTCAAGTGTCTGATGTTGTGCTCAATGAACTATGAGTTGTTGAGACATCATGAAAACATGGATGCTATTGAGATGGTTACACATCTTAAGAACATGTACCAAGATTAGGGAAGAAAAGAGGGATATGAAGCCCCAAAGGCATTATTCAAGCACAATATTACTGAAGGAGATCCAGTAGGTCCTCACACTCTCAAGTAGATTGGGTATGTGGAGAACCTTACAAGACTAGGATTTCTCCTGGGTCAAGAGTTGGCCACATATGTGATTCTATAGTCGCTGCTAGAATCATACAACCAGTTTGTCATGAACTACAACATGAGTAACTTTGACAAGCCATTGTCAGAATCGCTTGGTATGTTGAGGATAGTTCAGGCATAGATGAAGGACAAACCCAAATATGTGATCATGATCAGCAGAGGGAAGTACAAGGGCAAAATTAAAACTAAGAATGGTTCTAAAGCTAGTAAAAAACCAAAGTATTATGCATTGAAAGCTAAGGGAGGAGTGAATAAGGAAGGAAAGTGCTACCATTGTCACCGACGTGGACACGGGAAAAGGAACTACCCTATTTACATAGAGGAAATTAGGAAGAAGGAGATAGAGATCTCCACTTCAGGACCCGAGAAGAAGTAATCAAGAACTATGCAGAGCAAGAGTTGTTTCCAAATACAGTTGAAATCTGTCATTCATGTAATGGGCATGTAATAGAATTAGTGAATTTCTAATATGTACCTACCATTAATGAAAAACATCACGTATCTTGTAAGGATAAGAATATTGTTAGTATATTGATGTTTCATTTTAAAAGATAAGATCTTATATGGCAATGCTATATGTCTCATAGCTTATATTTAATAGTTTTAGAAATAGTTATATAGATACCGAATGACTCAATGACTCAAACAATGAATACCTATGGCATTTCCATCTAGAGCACACAAATGAGAAATTTATTTCTAGAATCCATAATGATGGCTGTCTAGACACTTTTAGTTATTAAACAAATAGAGATATGCAAGTCTTATTTATTGAGAATTATGACAAAAGCATCTTCACTAGATGTAGTGGGAGAGCAACTATTCTATTAGGGATCATACATACTGATGTATATAAACATTTTAGAATAAATGCTAGAGGTGGTTACTAGTACCTCATTATATTTACTGATAATATCAGTAGACATGGTAGTTTGTATTTAATGAAATACATGTATGAATCTCTTGAAGTGTTCAAGGAGATCATGAATGAATTACATAACCAACTTGGTATAAGTGTTAAAACATTTCGATATGATCGATATGGAAAATATTTTGAACCAAGAGTTTGAGAACCTTCTAGAAGACCATGGTAGTATATCATTATGGACTCCACCTGAAACTTAATGACAATGTATCATGATAGTGCATCAAAAAGAATGAATCACCCATATTAGTCATTGCACTATCATCGATAAATCTAGCTAATCTTCCTATTTCCTTTTGGCATATGCTTTACACTAAACAATGTTTCGTATAAATTGGTTCAAAAAATACCATATGAGATATGGCATGGGAAGTGTCCCAATATGTCTTTTATAAGGATTAGGAATGAAAGATTATACAAGAAAATAGTTTCTTGAGATTTAACCATAATTACATAAATTTGATTTTGTTGAACAATACTTTATATTCCAATCCAAAAAAAATGTTTTGTTTCCAGGATGGTTGTATTCTCAAAGAGGTATTTAACTCCAAAGGAATAAGTGTGAGAAAAATCGAACTCAAAAAGTTTTGAGACAAATAAGGAAACATTGAACCTAAAAAGGTACAATGGGAACAAGGAGAACCACAAATTGTTGTGGAATCTCAAGTTCCTTATGTAACACACAAAACTCGTGGTTCTAGTAGAGCACACTTTGAGCTTGAAAGGTTATGATATCTTATGGATCAAGAGGTTGGTGATTTGGTCATATATGATGAGTCAACAACCTACATAGAAGCTATTGAAGTACCAAAGTCTAAGACAATGCTTGAGTCCATGAGATCTTGAATGGATTTCATGTACATCATTGAGTATGACCTTGGTGGAACCACCTAAAGGGGTAAAACCCATAGGCTACAATTGGGTCTTCAGAAAGAATACCAAAATGTAAGGGTAGATTGGTTGCAAAGAGTTTCAAACAAGTTCATGGTTTTAAACATGATGAAATCTTTTTATCATTTACTCTAGTTGAATCTATTGGGATCATGCTTGATTTAGAATCTTGTTATGACTATGAGATTTGGCATATGGATGTTAAAACCACATTCCTTAATAGGAACATTTATGAGGATGTGTGCATGACACAACCTAATGGTTTTATAAATCCAATAACACAAATAAAGTATGTAAGATACAAAGGTCGGCATGTGGATTGAAGAAAGCATCTCAGAGATGGAATCTTTGACTTGATAATATAGTAAAAGAGTTTGATTTAAGTTGAAATGAAGATGAAACATGTCATTACAAAAGATTTAGTGGGAGCATATTTATATTCCACATAACGATGGGGACTAATATCCTTATTAAACAAATATTAAAACATGAAAAGGGAAGTACCTTTTCTATGGAAGGAATTAGGTGAAGCATCTTATATGTTAGGAATCAAGATCTACAGAAATAGATCTACAAAGTTTCTTGACTCGAGGCAAAGAACATACATTGGCAAGATGTTGAAGGGGTTCAACATGCATGACTCAATAAGAGAAAATATGTCCATGTTCCATGGGATTAGTCTCTCAAGAGCCCAATGTCCCAATTCTTGTAAAGAGTGGAAAACATGAGTGAGATACCATATGCATTCACAATTGGATCTATCGTGTATGAAATATAATGTACTCACCCCGTTGTCTCGTATGTATCAAACACGATGAGTGGATATCTATCAAATCCTAGTGGAAGTCACTAGACTTCCATAAAGAACATCCTTAAGTACTTGAGAAGCACTAAAAGGATTTATTCCTTAGTTATGGTAATAAGGAAGAGTTGGGTGTAAAGGGTTACACCGATGCAATCTTCTAAAATGAAAAACAAAAGTAATGATCAAAATCTAAGTTAATGTTGGACCTAAAATGAGAACTGTAAGTTAGAAAAGTTTCGAGCAAGAGATGGTTGCATAATTCTACAATAGAAGTTGAGTACCTTGTTGTTTTGACAATAGTAGAGGATACTATATGGATCAAGAAGTTCTTATAGTTCAACTTGTAGGAGGTTCCAACCATTAATGACACAGTAGAAAAATTGTGACAACAATGGAGCATTGGATAGGTAAGGAATCTTAGATAGAATATGTTACAACCTCAATTGTACATGTATATTCATTATTGAAAGGTAATAACTTTATGAATATGGACTTGAATTGAGAAGGTTGTATGCTTTGTTCCAAAGGATGGATTTCTTTGCAAATCTCCCTTTTTATAGGAATTTCTTGATTCCTACTATTATGTTAATCCAATAATGGATATAAAAGAGGAGAAAAGAAGAAAATCCAAATATTAGAAAAAGATACAAGATAATGAATATTAAGCAAAGTATTTATGAGAAATACATAGAAATCTCTAGAAAGTGGCATTGATGGCCACAGTTGAGTAAATTTTATTTACATATGATTTCTAATGAAATAAATAGGAAAGAGGAAAAAGGAAATAAAAGATAAAGAGGAATCCTTGAAAAGAAATCTTTTAATAAAGAAATAAGTAAGATAATGAGAAATAATGGATGTAGATGCATCTAGAAGGATAATAAGTATCCTTCAAAAAGGATTTCGGAATCTTAGGATTTCTTAGGGTCCAAGGAGTCCCAACGGAGAGGAAGAAAGAGAAAATACAAATAATACAAAAGTCATAATATGTGAAAAATGTGCTATATAGATAATGACTTTTGGTGTTATAAAAAAGAGATACTAATTAATTTAAGGAAGTAAAATTTCGTTTCCAATGGATTAAAAGCCAAACACAAAGAAGATAAAAGAGATGAAACTCGGATTCCTTAATAACCAAGGATCATGGATAAACAAGGAATTATTTAATGAGAAAATTTATTCTTAATTAAGGAAAGTAGGTTTCCTAATGAGGAAAGGACTTGTTTTCTTTGTGGGCAAGCATGTTAGGGTGTGGCCACCCTCCCCTATATAAGGGTTGGACCCTTAGCCTCGAATCCAATAGGATCTTGGGCATCCCACCCTCTTCTCCACCTTGTTTTCACTCAAAACCCTAACATAGGGAGTAGTACAAACCCTGGAGCAATGAGGATCCATGTAGGGGTTGCGATGGAAGCACAATGCCCCACGTTGCCGGAGAGAAACTTGGCCATCGTGACCGTACCCTAGCCCATGCACAACAGTAGCAGCACGGCTGCAAGGCCGACCACGAATTGCAGACCCGACCAACATGAGCCAGCCGCTCTGGTTGCGAGCGGAGGGCATCCCTAGATGTGTGGAGGTGCGACGGAGGTAGGTGAACCTTCCCTGGTGGCCTTCGGGGTCGGGGAAGGGGAGGTGAAGCCGCACCAACCCCTGCGGTGGCGACAGCAGCATGCGTCGCAAGGTTGAAGACAACCTAAAAGGCGTTGGACGAAATTGCCCCTCCGATTTTGAAGAGGCAAGCGGCCGCGGTGGGGTATAAGTGTAATTTGGTTATGTTTCCAAATCAGCCAAGTTACACTGCATGGGATGGCTGACGTGTCAGCCTCTCATTGGTCCAAGTAAGTAAATCTTACAAAATTCGTATTTAATTAATGGTAGCTCAGATTGGTACATATAATATATGAAATTTGCTTAGAAAAATACAAGGAATCCATTAAAAATAGTACTAGTGCCTAATTACTCTTGAAATTCGAAAATTAATTAAAGTTTTCAACTTTAATGCATTAATGATTAAGAAACCCTAATATTGATGTTAATAAGACTGAGAAAGGTATTATGGGTGTTTTTAATCGATATTAACCTGTTGATTATAAAAGGACACATTAGATCCAAATGGATGATCTTTATGCATAGTTTGATTAATGTAGGGTTCCATGTACATGAATATGCTTTAATGGGCCTTGAAATCCTAATTTTGGTAATTATGACTCTTAATGGTTTTAATTGTTCAAATCCATGAATAAAGCTGAGATATGATGATTCTAAGCTATTATGAGTATAAAAGTTTCTAATTGTGGATAAATACCCTTAATTTGGTAATTAGGGTTTCCTAGTGGATAAATGTGGAATTAGTGAAAAACAGGGTTCATATGTGAATTGGACTATAATGAAATATGAGTTGTCAATTCGAAAGAAACCAAACATGATAATTGGGCTTAATGATCTTGACATGACTTAAAAGGATAAAGATGGTAGTGTTAGTGGAAAAGAGATATATTAGACTTAATTGACATTCAAGTATGCCTATGATGATGAAATTAGGATTTGTGAACTAAAAGAGCATTAAATGTGATAAAAGCATTATGGAGGCTAAAACCCTAATAAACCCTAAAGTTGGCCTAGAAATCTTAAGGTGGAATCCAAGTCAATCTTGAGGATGTTGACACATGGATGTTATGAATAAATTTCAAGATATTATGGATTGCTTGATTGAATGTTCTTGATTATTCTTGCTTGGACATCAAGTTGCTCTGAATTAGGTATGTGGTTATTTATGATTAACCGCTTTAGTTTCATGGGGTTTTCTCGGATGATTGATCGAATTGAATGCAACCTAACTATTGGATGTTCATATATGCAAATTCATAAAGTCAATATGATTATCACAGTTAATTTATAAGTGTGTATTCTTGCACCTACATGCCACCCTGATGTATGATGCAATGAGGTCAAGCCTAAGAGGGAAGACCAATGGGCACCATGAAGGGTGACCCCAGGCACCAAGCTCAGGATGGAGAAGGTGGCCTTATGATATTACATGACTAATGGGCACCATGAGAGGTGACCTCAGGCACCAAGCTCAGGTTGGAGAAGGTGGCCTTAAGTCTATTGCAAAAGAGAAACCCTAGAGAGGGTATTCCAGGGGTAGGGCAAAAGAGGTGGAGAATGTCACATTGAAGACGTAAATTGGATTGTTAATTAACTTGATTGTGATATTTAGGTTGTTAGAAATATATGTGAAATTTTGGTTGTCCCCACATACCAGCATATTCATTTATGCTGACTGACGTTTTGTTTGTCGGCGTTTTAGGTACAATATTGAAAAGGACAAACAGTAAAGTGACACATGCTGAAAATAAGAATTAAAGTGCAAGGAGGATTAGTTAGAGTAGATTTCAGTTGCAGATAGAAGTTAGATATCCAAGTTTTTGAAAAAGGTATGCAAAGTCTATTTTATTCTAGCTTTTCAGTATAGTTTTGGTAGAATTTAGTAATTATTATTGGTTATTTGTCGAACCATTGATCCGAAAAATTGGGATAACGACTCTGACTTTTTGGTCTCCCTTAATTGGGGGTTACCGGGAGGTGGGGTCATTACATTTGGTATCAGAGCATTGGTTCCTCATTTAGTTTCTAATAATTATTAAATTTTACAACCTCTTTAGAACCCAAGGGAGTTATTAGAGGATTTTCCGATGACAGAGGTGTCTAGAAAAGGATCACGGTCCAGGGGCTGGCAAGATTTTCCTCCGCCCCGCTAGTCAGTCACGAGGACTCTCGAATGCAGTGTGACTACCTGGCCAATGTCTGAGGTTCTGACTTGAAATAAGATACCTTTAGGACTCTCTCATCTGTTTTCGTCCCTTCTCAACCCTAATTCAATTAAGATTCTAAGGTTTAGGGTTTTCTCTCTCTCTTCCTAACCCTCTTGAGGTTAGGGTACGTATGATAAGGTTAAAGAATCCTCCACCAAATTAATGAAAAGCATGTAAATAAGATGTCATGGACATAAGCGTAATAGTTTAAGCATAGACTGAAGATTAGTTGCATGCTTAGGTTGTATGACATGTGTTGTCATACCCTCAGGAGAGACCTGAGGTTAGACCTTCTTGTCAGGAGGTTGAGTAGAGAGCTGGTCTTAGAGGTAGAGACCTCCATTAAAGGTAGAGATTTGGCACATCCTCTGAGGATGATGCTAACCCTAACCCTAAGTGGCGGTTAGAGAGAGATGGCATGATGAGTTAGATATCATGGTCAACCATGTGTGTGGGTTGACCTACTTTTAGTTTTGAATACCTATGGGAAGTATGAGCTATTTGAGGTTGGTTGACCTAGTGTCTTTTGGGAAACCCAACCTTAGAAAGGTTGTGCATGTTAGGGTGAAGGATCAGTCCTTCATTGATGAGGTTAGTGATGACCATATAGAAACCCTATGGGCTTATATGAGCATGGTAGTGTATGCACCTAGAGTACGTCAGCATTGCTAGAAGTAGGTTGAGACCTAGGCCAGAAGGGCATGCTAGTTAGCTTACGAGATATCATGCCAAGCTTTGGATAACCTTGATCGAACATAGGTTTGGATCATACATTTCACCCATGTAGGGTATGCATGAAATCTTGATCCACCTTCTTAGAGAAGAGCCTCTAGTGGTAAGGTCGGTTGTAGGGTTATCCCTAGAGAGAGAGCGAGACCCAAGAAAGAAGGTTGGAAGCTTAGACTCCGGGATATAAGGAACCCTGCGAAGTTGGGTATGTTGCGACCTAAGTGGATGGTTGCGGTTGCCTCGTGCATGATCCTTGGAGGCTTGTGGCATCTGGGTTGCCTTTAGAGGAACCAAACCTTAAAGAAGGAAAGAGACTTCTTGAAACGAGCTATGGATGTTGTAGGTGCCTACCTTACCTTCTAGGGATAGGAAGAGGAGTTCCTTAGACCCTGAGAAGGTATCGTGTCATGTTGTGAGGCCTCATACCTGGATGTTTGTCCTTGAGGAAGGCTCAACTCTGAGGTGTTGTGGAAGGATAATAGGACGTGCATGATGTACCTCGTACATGCTTGGTTCGTTGTTAGAATGTTGAGTATGCAAATGGATAACTTTTGTAGAAAAAGTGAACCTAGGGTTCCTAGACCTATAAGAGGGGAAGAAGTATTTCCTAGTGCACCTGATGCTCACACAGATGCTTGAGTTCTTATGCATGGGAGCATGGAACTGCTCATGTTTAGAGGAAAAGGAAACCCCTTAGACTAAGGTATATGTTTGATGAACCCCTCACATATAGGTTGGTGACATGGACATGTATGATAATGGTCCAATGTGAAGGAATAGAAACAAGTATGACCTATCAGGGAGACCTAGCATGGTTTAGTAGGAGGTCTCTTGTTAGCTACGTGCCTTAGTAGCTTGCTAGGGCTAAGCGTGCTCATGTTGATGTAAACCCTGGACAGAGGGACATTTGTGATCCTTACTTCTATCAGGATATAGTTTCCTCCCATCCTGGGAGAGGGACCCTTCTATAGGGTATGTACCAGCTTTTGTTGGGTTTGAGATAACCTAAAGAGGTCTCATAGGATCTTGAGAAGCTATGTGGAGAGCATATAGTAGGAGGATGAACCTACAGACCCATAGATAACCATCTCTAAGTGCATATGGATGTGTTACCATGAAGGTAACCAGTATGGGGCCTGACTGAGGTAGGTAGGTCGCCATGATCCCTATGAAAGAATGTAAGTCAGACCACGAATGCCAAGAGAGATGATGGATAATTGGGTAAGGTTTCAAGCTGGATATGTATTATGCTAGAATCCTAAGTCTATTCCAGGGTCAGGCAGGGATAAGACCCATGGGAGTAGGGAGTCGTCTAATTCCCTAGTTGCACAAGACCATAGGGTCGGGAGGTAACAACTATCATTGTCTGAGGACCATGGGTTGGGAGATTGATCACCTTCATGAACTCATGGGACCCAAAGGGCAGATGAGGAGGGCACTCTCTGGATGCATAAGGGAAGAGGGATGACCCCAAAAGTGCCGACACCCTACAGACCTAGGGGAGATGACTAAGGATTGTGTGACAACCCAAGTGTGTTGGAGACCGGTTTTCCACGAAAGTAACCCTGATGTCAAGATGTTCATGATGTGGAGACGTGTTGCACGTTTCAACTTAGATTGGAAGGTGTACCGACAATGTGGGATGCACCATCTCTACTCTTGGAACGGGAATAACTTTGTGTTTGGACGACCACCAAATGCTTATTTCCTCTTGTTATGGATGTGAGAGATAGGGCAGTATGCATGCCATACACCAAGGATAAAGATGATGTAAGTGGAAACGTTGCTATGATGTATGAGAATAGAGATAATAGCGTACCCTTGTGGAGTGTACGATGTGTGGATGGTTTACAAACACCAAGAGAACTAAGGTAGTCATCTTATAAGGACGTTCTTATCATGAGCTATATGGAATTTATGAGTGATATAAGTTTGAGTTTGATAACCAAGAAGATGAGATCTGAATTTTCTTGATGAAGATAGACCTAAAGTCTGATATGAGATGATAAGTGGAATACATGGAGGTCTATGTCTTCACTGTTACCTATCATATAAAGATGAAAGGTGGTAATGGCTGCTCCTGTTGAGACGCATCTGCCTAGTTTAGCTAGTGGAAAGGCTGGAAGAGATGGCTTGGTGAACCCTAAGTTGTGAGATATGTTTGGCTAACACTCAGATGTAACGAGATCGGTTGACCGAGTAAGTGGTTGCTTGGTTAGTCAACCAAGGGCTTGTTATGATAGGAGAATAGTTGTAGAATCTCAGATGCACTTCTCTGGAAAAGAAGGTGATGAAACCCACAACTAGAGTGTTTTAGGGTTTCTGAGGAATCAATCTTGAGGAATCATGACGTACAAGAGATCATGATACACCATGATACTACTGAGATAGTAAGTGGCAGTAGTACTTTGGATGCCTAAGATGAAGTTGCATGAGGATTGTTGCCATGCATGCCAGGAAGTGAAGGATGAACATCAGTAACCCAGTGAGTTGATACAGAGGGTAAAAAGTCCCCAAAGGGGAATGGGAGTTCATCACTATAGATGTTGTGGTAAGTCTCCCATAGACCAAGGGAGGTCAAGATGCAATATGGGTTATGGTAGATCACCTTACCTAGATGACATGTAAGAGAAAGAGAGAGTACTATCAGGAGACAAATCTGGTTGAACTACATGTAAAAGAGATTGTTCAACTAACCCATGATGCGAGTTCAAAGGTCCTTGAGTGTGATCTAAAGGTTCACTTCCATACGGTGGAAGTAGGTACATGAAGAACTTGATGTTAGTACAACTTATCACCCCTATCTGATGGTTAGCATGATCCAGACTAGAGGGTCTGATGAGAGCGTGTGTGCTCATTCAAGGTGATATAAGGGGATAGTTCTCATCCTATAAAAGTTGTGATGATAGCTACCATAGCCAGTATCGGGATGTAAGAAGCTCTGTAAGGGAGGTTGTGTCGGTCACCACTTCATGAAGATGATGTCAATGGAAAGACCTTGTGAAGGTCAGAGAGACTACAGTGAGTGCAGATGAAGTCGCTTTGATCATGCGATGGCTGAGAAAGCCCAGGGGCAACATGAGTCGTGAGCTGATGCGAAGCAGATTGACATGCAGTTCACTGTGGGGGAATATGTGATATGATGAGAAAGCTATAGATGAGAAAGCTGAGTCCTCGATACTTGGGTCCATTCGAGATGGATTGGTGGAGATGCTTGTGTGTAGCCTTACCCCTCAGGATAACGTGATGTATGATGTGTCCACACGTCTGATCTAGAGCACTATGTGAGATACCCGAGCCATGTGCTGAACCATGAACCTAAAAGCTTTGAGTGAGAGGCTGAAATGTCCTAAGTCACCTGTGAGGGTATGAGATACCAAGGTGAGAGAGAACTCAGATGTAAAATATAAGATGATGAAGGTTCTTGGGAAGCACCTTGGAGAGGGTAAAGCCAAATGGGAGCCATGATGGACATGAGGAAGTCTTATCCTACTTGTTTGTATGTTTGATGGAATTTTGAGGGAAAAATTCCTACAAGAGGGGAAGGATGTTACAACCTCAATTTTACATGTATTTTTATAATTGAAAGGTAATAACTTTATGAATATGGACTTGAATTGAGAAGGTTGTATGCTTTGCTCCAAAGGATGTATTTCTTTGCAAATCTCCTTTTTGATAGGAATTTCATGATTCCTACTATTATGCTAATCCAATAATGGATATAAAAGAGGAGAAAAGAAGAAAAGTCCAAATATTAGAAAAAGATTCAAGATAATGAATATTAAGAAAAGTATTTATGAGAAATACATAGAAATCTCAAGAAAGTGGCATTGATGGCCACAATTGAGTAAATTTCATTTACATATGATTTCTAATGAAAGAAATAGGAAAAGAGGAAAAAGGAAATAAAATATAAAGAGGAATCCTTGAAAAGAAATCTTTTAATAAAGAAATAAGTAAGATAATGAGAAATAATGGATGTAGATGCATCTAAAAGGATAATAAGTATCCTTCAAAAAGGATTTTGAAATCTTAGGATTTCTTGGGGTCCAAGGAGTCCCAACGGAGAGGAAGAAAGAGAAAACACAAATAATATAAAAGTCATAATATGTGAATAATGTGCTATATAGATAATGAATTTTGGTGTTATCAAAAAGAGATACTAATTGCTTTAAGGAAGTAAAATTTCGTGGCCAATGGATTAAAAGCAAAACACAAAGAAGATAAAAGAGATGAAATTTGGATTCCTTAATAACCAAGGATCATGGATAAACAAGGAATTATTTAATGAGAGAATTCATTCTTAATTAAGGAAAGTAGGTTTCCTAATGAGGAAAGGCCTTGTTTTCTTCATGGGCAAGCATGTTAGGGTGTGGCTACCCTCCCCTATATAAGGGTTGGACCCTTATCCTCAAATCCAATAGGATCTCGGGTATCCCACCCTCTTCTCCACCTTGTTTTCTCTTAAAACCCTAACATAGGGAGTAGTACAACCCTTGGAGCAATGAGGAGCCATGTAGGGGTTGCGATGGAAGCACAATTCCCCCACATTGCCGGAGAGACACTCGACCATCGTCACCGTGCCCTAGCCCATACACAACAGCAACAACACGACTGTAAGGCCGACCGCGAGTTGCAGACCCAGCCAGCATGAGCCAGCCACTCTGGTCATGAGCGGAGGGCATCCCTAGATGCATGGAGGTGCGACGGAGGTAGGTGAACCTTTCCTAGTGGCCGTCGGGGTCGGGGAAGGGGAGGCGAAGCCGCACCAACCCCTACGGTGGCGGAAGCAGCATGCGTCGCAAGGTTGAAGATAACCTAAAAGGCGTTGGATGAAAATGCCCCTCTGGGTTTTGAAGAGCCAAGAGGCCGCACAGGGGTATAAGTGTAATTTGGTTATGTTTCCAAATCGGCCGAGTTACGCTGCATGGGATGGCTGATGTGTCAGCCTCTCATTGGTCCAAGTAAGTGAATCTTGCAAAATTTGTATTTAATTAATGGTAGCTCGGATTGGTACATATGTTATATGAAATTTGCTCAGAAAAATACGAGAAATCCATTAAAATAGTTTTAGAGCCTAATTCCTTTTGCAATTCGAAAAGTAGTTAGAGTTGTTAACTTTAATGCATTAATGATTAAGAAACCCTAATATTGATGTTAATAAGATTGATAAAGGTATTATGGGTGTTTTTAATCGATATTAACTTGCTGATTATAAAAAGGACACATTAAATCCAATAGGATGATCTTGAAATATTCATAATGTTATTACCTTTCAATTATGACTTGCTTAAAGGATAAAAGATGGTATTTATTTTTGGATATTATTTTTTCTTAAAAGGATAAAGATGGTATTTTTGCTTATAAGGATGATCTTGACATATTCATAAAGTTATTACCTTTCAATTATGAATTTCTTAAAAGGATGATCTTGACATATTCATAAAGTTATTACCTTTCAATTTTGACTTGCTTAAAAGGATAAAAATTAGGGTTCACAAATCCTAATTTTTGGATATTGTTGATTGCCTGATTGAATGTTCTTGATTATTCTTGTTGGGACATCAAGTTGCTCTGAATCAGGTATGTGGTTATTTATGATTAACCGCTTTAGTTTCACGGGGTTTTCTCAGATGATTGATCGAATTGAATGCAACCGAACTGTTGGATGTTCATATATGCAAATTCATAAAGTCATTATGATTATCACAATTAATTTATAAGTGTGTATTATCGCACCTACACGCCACCCTGATGTATGATGCAATGAGGTCAAGCCCAAGAGGGAAGACCAATGGGCACCATGAAGGGTGACCCCAGTCACCAATCTCTGGATGGAGAAGGTGGCCTTATAATATTGCATGACTAATGGGAACCATGAGAGGTGACCCCAGGCACCAAGCTCAATGTGGAGAAGGTGGCCTTCAGTTTATTGCAAAAGAGAAACCCTAAAGAGGGTATTCTAGGGTTAGAGCAAAAAAAGTGGAGAATGTCACATTGAAGACGTAAATTGGATTGTTAATTAACTTGATTGTGATATTTAGGTTGTTAGCAATATATGTAAAATTTTGGTTGTCCCCACATACCGGCATATTCATTTATGCTGACCGACATTTTGTTTGTCAGCATTTTAGGTACAGTATTGAAAAGGAAAAACAGTAAAGTGACACATGGTGAAAATAAGAATTAAAGTGCAAGGAGGATTAGTTAGAGTAGACTCCAGTTGCGGATAGAAGTTAGATATCCAAATTTTTGAAAAAGGTATGCAAAGTCTATTTTATTCCAGATTTTTAGTATAGTTTTGGTAGAATTTAGTAATTATTATTGGTTATTTATCGAACCATTGATCCGGAAAATTGGGATAACGACTCTGACCTTTTGGTCTCCCTTAATTGGGGGTTATCGGGAGGTGGGGTCGTTACAGAATACCACAACAATACCATCTCATATGCGAATTTGTACAGTGAGGAGATGTGAAACTTGCAAAGTACCCACTCGAAAAAAAATGCTAACTCTCTACATAAGAACTTGTGCAGTAGAAACATGATAACCATGTTGAAGATCACTTGGAATAAGATTTGTAGGTGATTGTCTCTAAGTGCAAGTGGGAGTCTGTTAGTATGTATGCCTAGATATCCAATCATACGATGATCACAATGAGGCATTAAATACCTGATTTGATATTGATAAAGGTAATTCTGTCAATGATGTTTGTCTCAATCATGAGATGATGACACATACATAGTAGATGTCTAAAGAATGATGTTGCTCGATGACATACGTCTTCAGGTTGAGGACCTAAACAATGAGATTATATGTATGATATGAGTACATACATTCTTGTTATGTCCCTAGTTGGATATTACTGTAGAAGTTCCATAGACAAAAATAATACATAAGACTAGAGTGTGTGTTGGTTGATGACAAAATATAATTAGTCATGATATATGATATCAAACCAAACACATAGGTACATGTTAGAGAACAATGTATTAGACATACCCACCTTGAGAGTGATACATGGAGACCATGGAATGATAGTCAGAATCAACTCTCATAGTGATGGTGGTGATTGTGGTTTTTAGACCTGAATTTACTACACTCATCACATGTCATTCAATGTATTTTGACATCATCCAATATGAACTTGAATAAGGGTTTCCATAAAGGTGATGCTCGGGTACGTTGTGACACATAGGGATTGGGTGTGAGTGATGTAGATGGGATTTGTCCCTCCTACAAGATATTGTTATCCGTGCCACTTGATAAGAGAGACTGAGAAACATATGGCCATACTCATGCGACTCAATATGTGATATGTGAGCCCACATGCATCTCAAACAGTCTATTCTAGTTCAAGGGACATGGATTGAATGTTTAGAGGATGACGATTACATGCCTCGAGTTCAATCCGAATATCACAGGCAAAGGAACTATATGATCATGGTAACACTGATCATCGATTGTAGGTTGACGTTGTTCTCCAACTTTCTGATTACTTGAGTAGAAATGATGTGTTGCTAGATACTGCTGATTGCTTGTGATGTCATAAGTTGGTTATGGACATTCACTGTCAACATAATTTGGGACCTATAGGGTCACATGCATAGGTAGCATGTGACAAAGTGAGTTTTTATAATATTTTCTCTCTATTAAAATTTTTATTATCAAATTTGTTGACCAAAATACCCTCATATACTTCCCTCACTCAATTGGACAAATATGTGTCACAAATTGCAAAAATATGTGAACCCTAGTATGCTATTATGATAAAATACATATGTTAATGTATTTAGTAAATGAACACATCAAATATTCGAATTTAGATCTCAAATTTATATCATAGTAGCATAGTTACCTTATGAAGCTACCCTAAAATTTCATTAGAATTGGGTTTACCAATCAAGAGTTATGGCCAATTTAATTTTGAGTAAATAGATCACCTTTTTATGACCTAGGACTTAGGTTTGTGCTTTATAATGACCCTTTGATGTGTAACGTGACCCAATTGAGGCTGGGCGCAGATCAATTGGCAAAGGGCCAATCCTCAGTCGTTTGATCTGAGACCCTCGGCTTCCCGCCTTGATCCAACGAATAGGAACCCGTCTTCAACCTCCCGCAAAGAGTGGGGAAAACAGGGAACCCGATCCTCGTTCCTAGGCACCACATCCACCCCTCCCACAAAATATCCTCCGAAGGGATATCTCCATCTCGCCAAAACAAAGCCATCTAGCCTTATCTTGACCCCCATAGCCCTCGGAGCAGGAAGAACGAACTCCCCCATTTTTGCTGCTCTCTTCCCAGTGGCGGATGAGTTAGGGCTTCCTCGCCTAGCCTCTCTCATGCCTATATAAGGCCTCCACTAGCTCCGCCTCTCCCCCTTTAACCATCCTGCAACTTCATTTTCACCCAGGGAACCCCGAGCATACACTCCTTTCCACCTTCTTCAACCTCCAACCACCACCACCAAGCGAGTTCCACAGCATTCTATGCTCCCTTCTAACCTCCCCCGCACATTCATCTACACCCTGCGCATCCCCCCGTCACCACCACGAGGCATCCGATCACCTTCCACTTCATATCGATCTCGGCTCCGGCAACCTTGTCTGCCCACGTGGCGGCGACAAGCTACGTGGGGTCTTGCACCCTATTTTAACCCTTGCTGGCTTCGTACCGAGCCCCTGAGTCCTTTCCAACCATCTCTTATTCGTGGATATCAGCTGAGCACGAGAGAGCCCTCGCCGAAGTCTCCCCTCTCGCTGCTCGAGCAAGCAGCAAGCCCAAGAGGTGCTGCCCGCGTGAAGCCGACCAGCTGCTAGCTGGACAAATCCCAGGATGCCCAATCAACAAGCTAGCCCCACCTCTCACAATCGTGGGATCAATATGAGCCGTTGATCCAGTCGGATCCGGCCATTGATCAAGGTTATTCCTTTCTTTTTATTTAGTTATTCTTTTTATTACTCAAGAAAATACATTACCTTAGAAAAATCATAAAAGATGCTAGGAATATCAGATTGTCGTGAACCTATATACCATTTGGTCAGAAAAATACCCTCTATCCAAATAAAATGATATCAGGACCTAGATCTGTCTCCTATTTAAAAAATAGTTGCCTAAAGCCTTAATGACCCCCTTAATTATAATTAATTTTTGATAATAGTTTTCCTTGATGATATCTGACCTTCTAAGGTGTAATTAACCCTAGATAAAACCATGTTTCTAAATAACTCGAAATCCTATTCTAAGATGATTAATGATCAAAGGATTAGAAGAAACCCTAAATCTAGTTTTCTCTTTCTGCATGAAATTAAAGGTATATCTTTATAACAAAATCTGATATAACTAGATGAGGATTAGTGACCATGATTGGTCCTGAACCCTTAATCGAACCATGATGTGATGTATGATTAATATGTTTAGGGTTGCTTTCCCCTTTTTAGAAACCCTAGTTTATGGAAATCTTCTAATTGATTAATTAAATATTATCTTTTAATCAAAATAGTTTATGATGGATCAGACCTGATGCTATCTCTAAACCCAATTAAAATATGGAAAATCCCTGATCTAAATTAGATAACATAAAAGGAATAATAATGAAGAACATATCTTAGCCTTGGTCACTTGGACCAATAGTAATGTTGTACCCTTGCTTTCTGTGCAGGGTGACTTATTTCTTGTTGATTCTAAATTCTTAGACATCTGATTTGAACAAGCAGGTACGTGGTCTTATAAGTATAAGACTAGATTTCTGGTTGCCTATGATATGTAATACCTTGAATGCTCGTAATTGCATATGATTGCTTGGTTGAACTAGTATGAGTTATATTTTTCGCCAAACCTAACAGAACATAAATGATTATGATGGGTTGTAGCTACTAGAGCACATAGCCTGGTGTGGATGTATGTTGCCTAACATGGATGTATGATCCCTTGGCCCATGTTAGATGTATGATGATATTATTTTGCCCACACTAGATGTAAGACAAGTGCATTATGTGTAGTACAACCGCATCAAATTGATTGTAATGAAACAAATGTTTACCTGATTTTTGTCTTAAGAAATGGTTTTATCTCTCTTTTCTTCTTGTTCAAATATTTTTTCTTTATGCAACCTTATTAGTGTACCTCTTACCACGTATCAGCTTTGCTGATGTTTTGTTTCTCATATTTTCTAGTTACAAGGAACAATTGACAACCAAAATGTAACACATGCTCAAAGTACCTGAAGGCACAAATAATAAGCATGGAGGATATATTAGATGGAGATATTCCTCTTATATCATTTCTTTTAGATTCTAGTTTATTCTTTTTCTAGTTGATGTTGAGGATGACTGAGATCCTATGTAATAATGTTATCTTTTCCTAGAACGATATTTTCTCTCCTTATGTAATGACGTTATTTTATTTATATGAATGAATGTTCGTGTGGCAATTTATGATGATGTGGACTTGATCTTGGCTCAATCTCTGATTTTAGTTGATTACCTTAATCTTTTATATTTTCCCTTTTGACATCTATAGATATGAGTGCACACATATCTGTGAATGTCACTATGGAAAGTATATAGAAATTGGGGTCGTCACCGTTGGTATCAGAGCCAATGTTCACACATCAAGTCACATGAACTTCATTCACCCTATTTGAGTCTAATGTTGTGACGTACTTGGATTTTCTAAAGCTTAATCTGATGTGTGACGTCCAAATTGAAACCCTCACCTCAGAGAGAATCCCAATTTAAACACCCCACACCAGGCTAAGAAGAAGAAAATCAGAAGAAGTCAGAAGGAAACATAGTAGCACATGTACATGAACAATAATAAAACCATACACACATGTTCACCATTCAACATATAATTACAACATGAATTGTTACAACATTTGATATTACATATTGAACAACAAACTACTATATATACATGTGCTACGGCTAAACAACATGATCTTAAGACAATAGGTCCACCTGTACATTAGCTCGCTACACAACTCGCAACTATCCTGGATCTTCAAGAGAATAACCACAACTTAAACAAAAGATTACATGCGGTACACGTCAGCACAATATTTCATGAATATTGTACTGAGTACGCCTATGTGTCTTTTATTTACCTCTCATCATATCTTGGCAATAAGATAAAACTAATACTTGGCAGTTATAAAAAAATTTAAGAAAAGCATATACTTGCACAAAGATATTCATTAACAAAAGAGAACACATATTTTAAGCACATTTTCCATTATATATCCATGCATTTGCCACCTGAGGGAATAATGCATCATCTCTGCTACCAATGAGAATGAGATGTAAGGCCTTATGATCTACTACCAAAGAGTTAAATCATTGTACAATGTGATCTGCTACCAAAGAGAATGATCACTTTCCAGCACTATGCTACCAAAGAGAATTAGTGCTTTCATATAATGGAATAGATATATTATGTTTCAAGTGTTCATAGCCATAAGTATGGAAAATCAAGCAAGATATTATACAAGAACAATCATTTCATCCAATATCATATGCCAAGTATTTTACTATGCATATAGCACAAGCATATTGTATAATAAGCCAAGTAAGAGGTAATGGCGTACCTTCCAAAGAGACAACCTAATCACATATCACTGATGTCAACTATAAGCTTGGTCAAACCTGATCAAAACAAGACCATATACTATCATCACGTTCTCATCTTATTATATCTCATCTTAACCCTAATTATGTCCATTAGGGTTTCTCTTATCTCATTATGGTATATGTACTTTATTACTTGTCTTATCATCTTGTAATTAGGTTACTGATCTTATATTACATATTAAGATACATAATCTGATCATTATCTTCCATAGCATTTTTGTACACATTAATTAACCCTAGGTTACATCATTAACCTAGATTAGGGTTTAAAACCATGTATTAAGATTCATCTTCATATAACATGGATTATGTTCATCATTATGATCTCATAATTAAAACTGAGGTTCCCTATACTGATATAGGCCTACTCTGTGAATTTCATCATTTATTGAGCATGTATGTATTTAATACATTTTATTTAGGGTTATAATCCCTAAATAGACATATTAAGCAAATTACATGATTTCATACATCATCATGACCATAACTGACATCATATACATTATAAACATGAAATATGATTTACAAGTATTTTCTCATAATTTTAGGGAATCATTTGATATTTATTATCCATCATAAGAGAATTTCACATCTTCCATGATATAACTATTATTAATGCATCAAAAGACTGATATAAAGGTTCCGGGTTGTTCTACGCATTTTCTTGAGAATTTTGGTACCTTGTTTGTATTTTTCTGAGCATCGAGCTAATTTCTACGAATTTTACAAGATCTGGACATTATGAAGGAAATTACCTTTTCTGACCAATAGGCATGCGCCACGTGGAGCTGGGGGGGCACGGCGCAGGGCTTGGATGTGTCCCGGTTCAAGGCTGGCTCAGGCTGGGCCGGTCCGGTCTAACTCCTGGATTGGGCCGGTTCAGTTCCCTTCTTCTTTCTCTCGTGTCTGGGTCCCGAGCGGGACTCTGTTTCCCGTGCGTGAGCGACCGCCGCCGCGAGGTCCTTCTCCGGTGAGAAATCAGACGTCCTCCCTTGCTCCTCGTTGACTCCTAGGGCCTCAAACACCTTTGGAGACCCCTGCTAGACCACCACAGCTTCTCAGATTTGTTGTTCCGTCTCTAGGGCTCCAGATCGCTAAGACCTCCGGCCATGGCAGCCGCCATGGCGCCAGAAAAAGGGGGAAGTTACCCTTCACACGCCCAATCTTCACAGATTTGAGTCCAAAAGCTCCGCAAGATCATCTCAAACTCATCCACATCCTTTATTTGGTGTGGCGAGGTCTGAGAAGCCCTGGCGAGCTTGCTCCCTCTCCGCCAGCAAACTAGAGCTCGGTAGCCCACGGAACCACCATCTGGCTTCCGATCAGATCCTCTTCTGGATTCATCTGACTAAAGGGATCATTTTACACCTCTTAGATTCCTTCGATTGATCTCCATCCCTGTTCTTCACATTTTGGCCTTCACCTGAATAAAGCAGTGGAGAGGCGCTAAGAAACATGAGCTCGTTCTCCTTGTAGCAGCGTCCAAAAGCTATGATATCTGGGTCAAACTATTTCGTAATGGGAAGGAAAGTCCAACTACCGGTCTCTTTCTCACTCTTGAGCCACGACCAGAAACGTGGGGTGAGGTTAATGTTGGGTTTTAGGGGAGACAGAGAAGGCAGCGGAAACAAAAATTTTCTCCCCAACCCATACCGAGGAAACGCGTCAACGTCTATATAATAGGAAAGGATGGTTTGTGGAATCATACCTTGTCCCGAGGCTTGCTCGGCGAAAATACCTCGCGCAATGCGCGGTCTTCAACTCCGGTCTTAGACGGTGTCTGTGCAGCTCCTGGTCGCACCGGGACTGATGACTCCTCCTCCTACCGGACTGTCAGATGATAGTTGTCCTCCTGAGCGGCAGTGTCCTCCCACCTCTATAGTAGTCCACACGGACCACCTGATACTCCACTCTCCTTGTCCTACAAGGAAGTGGAAGGATTCACACCCTCCTGTTGACGTACTAGTCGCCAACACACTCTCCTGCTACCAGTTGCAACTGCAGTTGTCCTTCCCTTGCTGCACCTCCCTTTTGCGGGAAGCACTTGCTCGGGATCTCTCACGGTTACCAAAACCAGAGAGAACGACAACTTCGCAAAGCAACCGGCTTGCATTGAGTTGTACTCTGAGAAGCCCCCAATACCCCTATATATATAGGCGGGTCATGGGATAGGGTTCTCTGTGCCTGACAATATGGGACTAAAGAAGGAGTAGAAGGGTTCGAGATTTTCCACAAAAAGCAACCAACTCACAACCTGAACTGATCGGTTCACAAGTGAACCGGTCGGTTGGGGAACTGAACCGGTCAGTTGGAGCACCAACCGATCGGTTGGGACCCATGAGCCGATCAGTTCACTTTTGAACCGGTCGGTTCGTGGTCCTAATCAGTTCCCGATTGACTTTCCAACTTTCGTTTCTATCTGGTATCGAATACCAATCCTTGTTCCAATCAAATTGGGCAAGTGAAATGCAAGGAAAATTCTCACCGACCTGACTTTCCCAACTTGCTCGGTTGCACCAGTTGAACCGATCGGTTCAACACTTGAATCGCTCGTTTCACCCTGGGCTTGAGCCGATCGGTTCAGCAACCTCAGCCGACCGGTTCAACACTTGAACCGATCGGTTGGGAGTACAGGTTGTGCAGAATCAGTCAAATGCGATTTCAATCAATCCGATACTCC
Organism: Alisma plantago-aquatica; assembly: GCA_963693085.1. Taxonomy (NCBI): domain Eukaryota; kingdom Viridiplantae; phylum Streptophyta; class Magnoliopsida; order Alismatales; family Alismataceae; genus Alisma; species Alisma plantago-aquatica. The sequence goes on from OY856410.1 coordinate 403,353,339, forward strand.
AATCAATGCGTCCAACACCTTGAACCATATGATATTGAGCTATCAACTGATTGAGTGTTTAATTGAACTACTAAACTCCTTTAGTAATCAATCTAAACATTGCTTTGTGGACAAAACTCCTCTTCCAGGTTAAATCCTATGTGTGTGACCCTGCAGGTCCATTTCACGTTGGCAGTGAAAGTCCATAACACTTATGACTTCACAAGCAAAGAGCGGTGCCTAGTCACACATCAGTGCTACCCAAGTGAAAGTAGAAAGTTGGAGAACAACTTTCATCCTACAATCCGTGAATGGTGTTACAGTGAATGTATAATTCCTTTTTCACTGATATCCCGAATGAACTCAAGGCATGGAACAGTCATCCTGTCAACGTTCATTCACTTTCTTGATCTCAGAGTAGATTGAAGGAGATATGTATGACATCAATATCACATACTGATTCACACATGCGTGCGCACGCCTATCTCAATCCTACTCATCAAGTGGCCTTGGATATCAAACTCCCTAAGGAGGGACAAATCCCATATCTATCACTCACCCCTCAAAAGCCCCATGTGTCAAAGCCACCCAATCATCACCTTTATAACAACCCATGTTTCAGGACTGCGTTTGACGATGTCAAAGTGTGCCCAACGACATGTGTTGAGTGTAGTGATTTCAGGTCAAATAATCACACTCACCACCATCACTGTGAGTACTGACTGTGACTACCATCTCATGGTTCCATGTGTCAAACTCACGGTGGGTCTGTCCGGTACCTTGTTCTCTAACAAGTACCTATGTGTTTGGTTTGATATCTCTATATCATGACTAATGAGATTCTGTCATCAACCAACACCACAATCTAGTCTTGTGTGTCATTGCTGTCTATCTACCTTCCACAATGACATCCGACTAGGGACATAACAAGAATGTACAAACTCTTAGCATCCGTATGATCTCATCGTTCAGGTCATGAACTTGAAGGCATACGTCATTGAGTACTGTCATTCTCTAGACATTCAATCTGTTCTATCACTATCTCATATGACTGAACCAGAAAGAATTGGAAGCTTGCCTTTGATGTTTATCAAATCAATCTTAATGTATCCCACCAATCATCCCATGATTGGCTCTCAGGGCATACATACCAACAGTTAACGCTTCCCACTCACTGCCACCCATGATCTCCAGGTTGCCTAGAGGTAGGGGATAATGATCCGACCGTCCGAGGTGCATCCAACAGCTGCAAAGGACCCAGACTAAAACATGATCCGTGGCTCACTAAAGCAGCTGTCGCTACCACTAGATTGAAAACCTAGGGCTAGGATTCGACCATGCAGACTTAGCCCAACTGAGGGGTCCGTGACACTGATATAGATTAGCAACTTAGGTCCACAAATAATCAATTATGCACATTATTTCCCAAATTTCAAACCTCAATAACTTCATCTAGGGACATCCGATTTCCACCAAATTTTGACCATAGCTTCCTTACCTCTCGAGTTACCTTCTATTCAAATTTGGTGACAAAACTCATCTATTGGACCATTCAAATAAATTCCTCAAGAAGGCATCAAGTTAAAGATGATATTAACATCAATCAACAAACCTATTTTATCAAAATCTTATAACTCTCAATCTAACTGAAACATATGCTTTCACTTAAGTCATTGGAAATTTTAGGATTCCAAAAGTCCACTCCATCACATCCTACACACCTTAAAAGAAATTACGTCCTCGGAATCAAAGCAAAAACCACTTTGTCACATCATATACACCTTAAAAGAACTTTCGTCCTCGAAAGTAAACCATACTCATATTTCCAGGGAAAACCACCGTGTCTTCATCCACATGTAAGCACTATTCTATGTGTAACCTATCCGCAAAGGTTACTTAGTACCATGTATCCAAGCATTACTAGGAGGTTTCAAAAGCATCAAGGGTGAAACCTCACTCCATAAAAGGCTCAAACAAGGGTTTAGAAGCTTAGGTTATGTCATTACATATCTCATATATTAGGGTTGCATCCTCATCTTTATTCATGCATTATTATTCCACATCATATTACCATGTTCTAAAGGAGTTAACTAAGATTAACTCATGCAACAAGGTTTCATCAACATTTTATTGAGCTAATTATTAGAACATGTTCAACATTAACATATGCCCTCTAGGAGAGCATTAACTATAGTTAACCCACTTTATCCATCTAGGTCATATCAAGGTGTCATAATCGTTATATTGTGCTACCTGTCAAACTATATTTTTCATCTTTATTAAGCGTTAAGATTAACACCTCATGTAACTTGTTTCATACATATGATCTTATTTCATTGTTCATAATCAATTGCACTTTTACTAGCAATTTTATCACAAGATTAACCAACCATATAACATTATCATCTTTATTCATGTACATGGTTAACCATATGTACTCAGATATCTATTAAGACATTTCTAGATTTCCATCATATCATGTCCATATGTAAAATCTCAAGATTAGATCAAATATTACGATCAGATTCACATATATTATATCATGGTTGTGCTAACAAACTTATACAAGTGGCTCATGAAACATGTATCAAAACTTCATCTAGTGCAACTGAGGTTCTCCTGACCCATACCACGAGGGTAGTGTTGTGCTCATTCTCTCTGAGCTAACTCAACTTTGTGAGTATCTCATACGCATATACTTTATCTTTCCTCTCTTAGTCTAGGGTTCTCGAATTACTTCATTGGCACTAGTTGATTGCTTTACGAGCTCTAGCCACATAAGCACAAACCAAAGCATGGTATTCTATACTCTTCATAGGTTCTAACCATGAAACATCATACCCAAAGCTCTCTTATATACGCCACTAGATTCCTATGTGGGAAACCACCAACCCGAGCATGAGGCTTCTCAAAAACTAACATAGCTACCTCCTCCAGGGTCTTGGGCTCTCTCCCTCACCCAGATGGCAGGCAGTCATATTCATGTTCATATGCACATATAAAGAGCCTCTCTCTATTTCTAGGGTTTGGTCCTCCCAAGGACATCTAGGGTTCAAGAAAACTATAGGAATCATGCATAAAGCAACTCATCTCAATCACTCAGGAGTATTCTAGTTTAGGACATATCATATAGCATATTTCTCATAATTCTTATATCTTGGAGGCTAGGTTCTCTGGCCTTCTCCTTGTGGGTCTCGCTCTCTCTTGATCTAACCCTAAAACTGGTCCTAACACTAGAGGTCCTCCTTTGTAAAAGAGTTTGAGGCTCATGCTGACTCACAACTTAGTCTTAGCTTAACATATCTTATCTCATAAAAGCCTATTTACTTGCATCATCAAAACTTATCTCAAAACCTCAAAACTGAACTTAAGTCCTTGAAGACAAACATATATCATCATATATTATCTTATGTCATCTATATAAGACCTACATCATATCATCAAAACTTATTTCATCTATTCCATCTATCATATATTCCAAACAAGGCTCTAGACATCTAATCTAGAACTACTCTCTCTTCTAGACTGATGTCATTCTCTTTCACTTAGGTTGCATGATCACCTCCTACTCGTACATGTGTGGGGACACATTTTTGTAATACATATATATAATAAAATATTATATAGTTTTTCTCCGATAAATCAAGCGTCAGAGAAAACTATCGAGGTTCGATCCATTTGGAATCAAAAACCAAATCCAGAAATGAGTGTCCCACACATAGTAGAGAGTTCAGTGTCATGAAAACTAGTGAAAAGGGTGAGAACATAGTGTAGACTAGTGTAGCTACTCTAGACAACGTGCGCAATATGTCTAGGGTTTCTCTTCCTTTGATGCACGCCATTTCCAAATAGTGGAACGTCCCATACCGCTGCACTACAAGGAAAGAACGACATCTAAGGACTTGCTACTCAACAAGCACCAGTCTAGACCTAGTTCTTAGACATCTAGGTTCTAACCTAGAGGCTAGGTCAGATCTAGTCTCTAAAAGATGACTAATCTAACCCGAAAGATATTATTAAGTTCAAGGTTTTCTGGTTTTGAGTTTCATAGTGAGCAAATGTCAGGCTTTGCTATTGTTCATGCTCTGATACCACCTGTGACGTCCCCAGATTTTCTAAAGCTTAATCTGATGTGTGACGTCCAAATTGAAACCCTCACCTCAACGAGAATCCCAATTTAAACACCCCACACCAGGCTAAGAAGAAGAAAATCAGAAGAAGTCAGAAGGAAACACAGTAGCACATGTACATGAACAATAATAAAACCATACACACATGTTCACCATTCAACATATAATTACAACATGAATTGTTACAACATTTGATATTACATATTGAACAAAAAACTACTATATATACATGTGCTACAGCTAAACTACAAGATCTTAAGACAACAGGTCCACCTGTACATCAGCTCGCTACACAACTCGCAACTATCATGGATCTTCAAGAGCATAACCACAACCTAAACAAAAGATTACATGCGGTACACGTCAGCACAATATTTCATGAATATTGTACTGAGTACGCCTACGTGTCTTTTATTTACCTCTCATCATATCTTGGCAATAAGATAAAACTAATACTTGGCAGTTATAAAGAAATATAAGAAAAGCGTATACTTGCACAAAGATATTCATTAACAAAAGAGAACACATATTTTAAGCACATTTTCCATTATATATCCATGCATTTGCCACCTGAGGGAATAATGCATCATCTCTTCTACCAATGAGAATGAGATGTAAGGCCTTATGATCTACTACCAAAGAGTTAGATCATTGTACAATGTGATCTGCTACCAAAGAGAATTATCACTTTCCAGCACTATGCTACCAAAGAGAATTAGTGCTTTCATATAATGGAATAGATATATTATGTTTCAAGTGTTCATAGACATAAGTATGGAAAATCAAGCAAGATATTATACAAGAACAATCATTTCATCCAATATCATATGCCAAGTATTTTACTATGCATATAGCACAAGCATATTGTATAATAAGCCAAGTAAGAGGTAATGGCGTACCTTCCAAAGAGACAACCTAATCACATATCACTGATGTCAACTATAAGCTTGGTCAAACCTGATCAAAACAAGACCATATACTATCATCATGTTCTCATCTTATTATATCTCATCTTAACCCTAATTATGTCCATTAGGGTTTCTCTTATCTCATTATGGTATATGTACTTTATTACTTGTCTTATCATCTTGTAATTAGGTTACTGATCTTATATTACAGATTAAGATACATAATCTGATCATTATCTTCCATAGCATTTTTGTACACATTAATTAACCCTAGGTTACATCATTAACCTAGATTAGGGTTTAAAACCATGTATTAAGATTCATCTTCATATAACATGGATTGTGTTCATCATTATGATCTCATAATTAAAATTGAGGTTCCCTATACTGATATAGGCCTACTCTGTGAATTTCATCATTTATTGAGCATGTATGTATTTAATACATTTTATTTAGGGTTATAAGCCCTAAATAGACATATTAAGCAAATTACATGAATTCGTACATCATCATGACCATAACTGACATCATATGCATTATAAACATGAAATATGATTTACAGGTATTTTCTCATAATTTTAGGGAATCGTTTGATATTTATTATCCATCATAAGATCATTTCACATCTTCCATGATATCACTATTATTAATGCATCAAAAGACTAATATAAAGGATCCAGGTTGTTCTACGCATTTTCTTGAGAATTTTGGTACCTTGTTTGTATTTTTCTGAGCATCGAGCTAATTCCTATGAATTTTACAAGATCTGGACATTATGAAGGAAATTACCTTTTCTGAGCAATAGGCCTGCGCCACGTGGAGCTGGGGGGGGGGGGGGGCGCAGCTCAGGGCTTGGATGTGTCCTGGTTCAAGGCTGGCTCAGGCTAGGCCGGTCCGGTCTAACTCCTGGATTGGGCCGATTCAGTTCCCTTCTTCTTTCTCTCGTGTCTGGGTCCTGAGTGGGACTCTGTTTCCCGTGCGTGAGCGACCGCTGCCACGAGGTCCTTCTCCGGTGAGCAATCAGACGTCCTCCCTTGCTCCTCGTTGACTCCTAGGGCCTCCAACACCTTCGGCGACCCCTGCTAGACCGCCACAGCTTCTCAGATTTGCTGTTCCGTCTCTAGGGCTCCGGATCGCTAAGACCTCCGGCCATGGCAGCCGCCATGGCGCCAGAAAAAGGGGGAAGTTACCCTTCACACGCCCAATCTTCATGGATTTGAGTCCAAAAGCTCCGCAAGATCATCTCAAACTCATCTACAACCTTTATTTGGTGTGGCGAGGTCTGAGAAGCCCTGCCGAGCTTGCTCCCTCTCCGCCAGCAAACTAGAGCTCGGTAGCCCACGGAACCACCATCTGGCTTCCGATCAGATCCTCTTCTGGATTCGTGTGACTAAAGGGATCATTTTACACCTCTTAGATTCCTTCGATTGATCGGTCAAACTATTTCGTAATGGGAAGGCAAGTCCAACTACCGGTCTCTTTCTCACTCTTGAGCCACGACCAGAAATGTGGGGTGAGGTTAACGCTTCCCACTCGCTGCCACCCACGATCTCCAGGTTGCCTAGAGGTAGGGGATAATGATCCGACCGTCCGAGGTGCATCCAACAGCTGCAAAGGACCCAGACTAGAACATGATCCGTGGCTCACTAAAGCAGCTGTCGCTACCACTAGATTGAAAACCTAGGGCTAGGATTCGACCATGCAGACTTAGCCCAACTGAGGGGTGCGTGACACTGATATAGATTAGCAACTTAGGTCCTCAAATAATCAATTATGCACATTATTTCCCAAATTTCAAACCTCAATAACTTCATCTAGGGACATCCGATTTTCACCAAATTTTGACCATAGCTTCCTTACCTCTCGAGTTAACTTATATTCAAATTTGGTAACAAAACTCATCTATTGGACCATTCAAATAAATTCCTCAAGAAGGCATCAAGTTAAAGATGATATTAACATCAATCAACAAACCTATTTTGTCAAAATCTTGTAACTCTCAATCTAACTAAAACATATGCTTTCACTTAAGTCATTGGACATTTTAGGATTCCAAAAGTCCACTCCATCACAAGTGTAGTCCTTGAGTTAGGGATATGAAGGGTGGAGCTACCTAGGATAGCATCTGCCATGGGTCTGAGTAAAGTCTCCGAGCCACTTAGCTTGATAATCACGAGGCTACCTTTATGGTAGTATAAGTCTACCTGGTCGATACCCTAAGTGTCCCCTATTCTTGGGCGTACCTTAATTTAGGAACCTTCACATCTATAGATTTTCCCTCTCATCCCTTCTATAGGAAAATTTCCCCTCTCATCCATATTTTTAAAATAAATTTTCCCTCTTACCTCTGTTATAAGGTTAGGAAAGAGTCTTTCTATTTAGAAAGTCCTAAGGATCGACTGATAAGGATTTTAGGATATCCTCCATAAATCATAACATTAATAACATTAATAATTGATAAAGGAGAATAATGAATATCACGTGATAATAATAATAATAATAACGAGAATAATTGTTGAAATAATAAATCTAATACGTTCAAATTAATTTCAGGATGCCTCCAAAAACTCGCAACTCTAAGGCCTCGGAGGAATCATCCTCTAAGAAGAGAAAAGAGTCTGAAACCTCTGAAGTACCTGATCCTGATGCCGCGGCCAAGGAAAGGTGGGAGGAACAGAAGAAAATCCTCCTAGATTTTATGGAAACCCTCAACACAAAAGGAACCCCTGAACCTAGCTCCTCTAGGAAAAAAGAAGTGACGGTGATAAACTTCATTAAGCTCAACCCTGACAGCTTTTGGGGGGGGAGACCAACCCGAAGTCATGGACAAGGCTGAGGCCTGGGTCCTTTCCATAGAGAATGCCTTCCGTACCCTAGAAGTACCTGAAGATAAGAAGGTTAAATTCACCACCCATTTTCTTAAGGGAGGGGTGAAGATCTGTGGGAGAACTATGGTGGGAACCGGGGAGAGGAAGTAGACAACTTGGGGTGGGAAGCCTGCAAGACCCTCTTCACCGACCGTTTCATGCCCATAACTAAGAGGAAGAGGAAAGAGAAGATGTACATGGAGCTTAGGCAGGACAGTCTCTAAGTGGCCGATTATACCCGGAAGTTTAGGCTTCTGGAACACTATGCCCCTATCCAGACTGAGGACCGCCTCACTGAGCATTATGTAGATTGTATCTCCGCACACCTGAAAACCCTAGTTATAGCCTCTCGTCCCCGAAGCATTGATGAAGCCCTAGACATGGCCCTTAAGCAGGAAAGGGAGCAGGGATTGCAGAAGCCTTCTAGTATGGGATATTTAGGGTTGACCATAACTGAAGAAGAGAAGTTCAAAAAGTTCCACCCCGGCCATAATAAAGGATCAGGAAAAGGAGGAGGTTCAGGGAAGAAAGGACAGAATAATAGCAAGTTGATGGATTACTGTAACAAATGTAAGACTTGTGGATGAGGACATGATGGGCCTTGTCTCTACACCAAGCGGGTTTGCTACAACTGCAAGAAGGAGGGACATTTCCTTGCCAAGTGCCCCAATGCGTTTATCCTTGGCAAACCTCCAGCGGGTGCTCCACCCCCTCAGGGACACCGCAATGCCAGGGTGTTCGCAGTAACAACAGAGGAGGCTAGGGCAAATCCAAACCAGCTTGTCGAAGATAACCTTAAATCTTTTTCATATATCTAATATCTTGTTCAATGCCTTCAATTATTTAAAATGTAATTATCATGTGTAGGCATTGTTTTCTTAAATGGACATCCTGTTAAAGCATTGTTTGACTTTGGATCCACAAATACATTTATCTCTCAAAATCTGGCCTCAATGTTGCACTTACATATAAGGGATTTGGGATATATTCTGGATGTGTCAACTCCTAGTGGAAAAATATTCACTACATTACAGAAAACTGATGTCCTCCCTCTAAAATTCGAAAACCATGACATGCCCTTTGAATTCATCCTCTTATCCATGGAAGACTTTGATATTATTCTTGGCATGGATTGGCTATATGCATATCATGCTCACATTGACTATAGAAACAAGATGGTTGTTCTCTCTCAACCTCATTCCTCTCCTGTGGTGATCCCTTGGGGAAGCGGATTCTGTAATAATGTAATAATTTCATCTCTTAAAGCTAAAAAGCTCATATCTAAAGGATGTAAAGTCTTCCTCGCATTCGTCTCAGAGACCAGTCCTGACAACAAGCCTGTAGAAAGACTAGAGGTGGTACGTGATTTCCTTGATGTATTTCTGGAGGAGCTTCCTGGGCTGCCTCCAAACAGAGACATTGAGTTCTCCATAGATCTTCTTCCTGGAACCACTCTGATTTCTAGGGCACCGTATAGGATGGCACCTGCTGAGCTTATGGAGCTGAAGAAACAATTACAAGAACTTCTTGATAAGGGTTTTATCTGCCCTAGTGTTTCCCCTTGGGGTGCACCTGTCCTTTTTGTTAAAAAGAAAGATGGTTCAATGCGGATGTGTATTGACTATCGCATGTTGAACCAAGCTACCATTAAAAACAAGCATCCTCTTCCTTGTATTGATGACCTCTTTGATCAACTTCGTACTGCTAAAGTTTTCTCAAAAATTGATCTTCGTTCTAGATACCATCAACTTAAGGTCAAGGATACATACATATCTAAGACCGCTTTTTGAACTCGTTACGGGCACTACAAATTTCTGGTGATGCCGTTTGGGTTGACCAACGCACCTGGCGTATTCATGAACTTGATGAACAAAGTCTTCCAACCTTATCTCGATGAGTTTGTGGTTGTCTTCATTGATGATATTCTGATCTATTCTGATTCTATGGAGAAACATCAAGAGCATTTGAGGTCTATCCTTGAGATTCTACAAGCCCAGAAATTCTATGGCAAGCTTTCTAAATGTGAATTCTGGATTGACAAAGTTATGTTTGTTGGACATGTCATTTCTGGGGGTAACATTTTTTTTGATCCCGCTAAAGTATCTATTGTACTTGATTGGCAACCTCCTCGTAATCCTTCTGAAATCTGGAGTTTCTTAGGTCTGGCCGGATATTATCGTCGTTTTATTCTGAATTTCTCCAAAGTGGCACTTCCTCTCACTAAGCTTACTCGGAAGGACGAGCATTTCATCTGGTCAGCTGCTTGTGAGTCTAGCTTCCAAGAGCTTAAACAAAAGTTGACGTCAGCACCTGTCCTTGTTCTACCCTCTGGAAATGAAGGATTTGTAATATTCACCGATGCTTCCCGACATGGTCTAGGGTGTGTCCTACAGCAGAACGGGAAAGCAGTGGCCTTCGCTTCCAGACAACTGAAACCCAATGAGTTGAATTACCCTATGCATGATTTGGAGTTAGCTGCTATCATCCATGCTCTCACAATATGGAGGCACTACTTGTATGGGAAAACATTTGATATCTTCACTGACCACAAAAGCCTCAAGTATATTCTGACGCAAAAGGACTTGAATCTACGACAAAGATGATGGATCGAGTACTTGAAGGACTATGACTTCACTATTGGCTACCATCCAGGTAAGGCCAATGTAGTCGCAGATGCTCTTTATAGGAAAAGAGCCATTTGTGCATCCCTATATGTACTCGAATGAAGGAACATGGAGGACCTAGCAAGCTGGAGACCACAATTCGTGGCTGATCGTATGCATGTCAATAACATCTCTATCACTTCCAACCTGCATTCTGAACTTCTAGAGGCACAGAAAGCAAGCCTCGAGCTTGCAGAGCTCTCATCTCTCCTGTCAAAGCCTCAAACACATCTTTCTGTGGGTCTTGATGGTGGTCTTTGATATAAGAACCGTATGTGGGTTCCAGAGCAGTCAGATGAAAAGATAAAGATTCTTAGTGAGGCACATGGGTCAAAGTACACCGTCCATCTTGGCACAATGAAGATGTACAAAGACCTGTAATGTCAGTTTTGGTGGAGAAGTATGAAACGTGATATTGCATATTTCTTGTCCAGATGTCTGACATGCCAGAGAATCAAGGCCGAGCATCAAAGACCAGGTGGTCTATTGCAACCCCTCTAGATCCCGGAATAGAAATGGGAACATATCACTATGGACTTCGTAGTGGGATTACCCAGGACCAGGAAGGGGTATGACGCTGCATGGGTCATCGTGGATCGTCTCACCAAGTCAGCTCATTTTCTACCTGTGAAGAATACTGTGAAAGTTTCTGAGTTGGCCAACCTTTATATACGGGAGATTGTACGTCTGCATGGAGTTCCAGCGTCCATTGTCTCAGACCGGGACCCAAAGTTCACTTCAAAGCTATGGAAACAAGTTTAAGAAAAATTGGGCACCAAGTTGAGCTTCAGTACATCTTATCATCTGCAGATAGATGGACAGTCAGAACGAACAATGCAAATTCTGGAGAATCTTCTATGAGCTTGTGTGCTTGAATGGGAAGGCTTGTGGGACCATTACCTGCCTTTAGCTGAGTTAGCCTATAATAATAGTTATCAGGTGAGTATTGGGATGCCACCATATGAAGCTCTCTATGGCCGACCGTGCAGATCTCCATTACATTGGGACGGTGTCGGAGAACACACCTTGATGAAATCCGAGGAGATGCAACTGTATGCAGATAAAGTTGCACTGATCAGGTAGAGAATGAAGCAAGCACATGATAGGCAGAAATCATATGCAGATGCTCACCGACAGGAACGTCAGTTCAAGGAAGGTGATCATGTCTTTATGAAAATCCGACCTATTCGAGCTTTGGCCAAGAATAAGGGAAAGCTCAATCCTCGTTATGTGGGACCCTTCAAAATCCTTGAAAGGGTTGGAGAATGTGCCTATCGCCTTGCTTTGCCACCTCAGTATAGTGCTATGCATAATGTATTTCATGTATGTAATCTGAAGCCTTACGTAAAGGACCCCAGTCACATTCAGAATGATGAGCCTCTTGAGCTGAAAGATGATCTGACGTATGCTAAGTCACCAGTCAGAATTCTTGATTTCAAGACAAAGGAGCTTCACAGTAATAGGCATATAGATATGGTGAAAGTTCTCTGGAGCCACCATGATCAAACTGATGCCACATGGGAGCTCAAGTCCGAAGTCGAGCGGAAATATCCACATCTCTTTTAGGCTGCTTGAATTTTGAGGACAAAATTCTTAAAAGGAGGGGAGAATGTGACAAAGTGAGTTTTTATAATATTTTCTCTCTCTTAAAAGTTTTATTATCAAATTTGTTGACCAAAATACCCTCATATACTTCCCTCACTCAATTGGACAAATATGTGTCACAAATTGCAAAAATATGTGAACCTTAGTATGCTATTACGATAAAATACATATGTTAATGTATTTAGTAAATGAACACATCAAATATTCGAATTTGGATCTCAAATTTATATCATAGTAGAATAGTTACCTTATGAAGCTACCCCTAAAATTTCATTAGAATTAGGTTTACCAATCAAGAGTTATGTCCAATTTAATTTTGAGTAAATAGATCACCTTTTTATGACCTAGGACTTAGGTTTGGGCTTTATAATGACCCATTGATGTGTCACGTGACCCAATTAAGGCTGGGCGCGGATCAATTGGCGAAGGGCCAATCCTCAGTCATTTGATCTGAGGCCCTCGGCTTCCCACCTTGATCCAATGGATAGGAACCCGTCTTCAACCTCCCGTAAAGAGGGGGGAAGATAGGGAACCCGATCCTTGTTCCTAGGTGCCACATCCACCCCTTCCACAAAATGTCCTCCAAAGGGATATCTCCGTCTCGCTAAAACGAAGCCATCTAGCCTTATCTTGACCCCCATAGCCCTCGGAGCAGGAAGAACGAACTCCCCCATTTTCGCTGCTCTCTTCCCGGCGGTGGCTGAGTTAGGGCTTCCTCGCCTAGCCTCTCTCATGCCTATATAAGGCCTCCACTAGCTCTGCCTCTCCCCCTTTAACCATCCCGCAGCTTCATTTTCACCCAGGGCACCCCGAGCATACACTCCTTTCCACCTTCTTCAACCTCCAACCACCACCACCAAGTGAGCTCCACGCATTCTCTGCTCCCTTCTAACCTCCCCCGCACATTCGTCTAGACCCCGCGCATCCCCCCGTCACCACCACGAGGCCTCCGATCACCTTCCACTTCATATCGATCTCGGCTCCGGCAACCTTGCCTGCCCACGCGGCGGTGAGAAGATACACGGGGTCTTGCACCCTTTTTTAACCCTTGATGGCTTCGTACTGAGCCCCTGAGTCCTTTCCAACCATCTCTTGTTCGTGGATATCAGCTGAGCATGAGAGAGCCCTCGCCGAAGTCTCCCCTCTCACTTCTCGAGCAAGCAGCAAGCCAAAGAGGTGTTGCCCGCATGGAGCCAACCAGCTGCTAGCTGGACAAATCCCAAGACGCCCAATCAGCAAGCTAGCCCCACCTCTCGCAATCGTGGGATCAATATGAGCCGTTGATCCAGTCGGATCCGGCCATTGATCGAGGTTATTCCTTTCTTTTTATTTAGTTATTCTTTTTATTACTCAAGAAAATACATCACCTTATAAAAATCATAAAAGATGCTAGGAATATCGGATTGTAGCGAACCTATATACCATTTTGATCAGAAAAATACTCTCTATCGAAGTAAAATGATATCATGACCTAGATCCTTATCCTATTTCAAAAATAGTTGCCTAAATCCTTAATGACCCCCTTAATTATAATTAATTTTTGATAATAATTTTCCTTGATGATATGTGACCTTCTAAGGTGTAATTAACCCTAGATAAAACCTTGTTTCTAAATAACTCGAAATCCTATTCTAAGATGATTAATGATCAAAGGATTAGAAGAAACCCTAAATCTAGTTTTCTCTTTCTGCATGAAATTAAAGGTATATCTTTATAACAAAATCTGATATAACTAGATGAGGATTAGTGACCATGATTGGTCCTGAACCCTTAAACGAACCCTGATGTGATGTATGATTAATATGTTTAGGGTTGCTTAATTGATTAATTAAATATTATCTTTTAATCAAAATGGTTTATGATGGATCAGACCTGATGCTATCTCTAAACCCAATTAAAATATGGAAAATCCCTGATCTAAATTAGATAACATAAAAGGAATAATAATGAAGAACATATCTTAGCCTTGGTCACTTGGACCAATAGTAATGTTGTACCCTTGCTTTCTGTGCAGGGTGACTTATTTCTTATTGATTCTAAATTCTTGGACATCTGATTTGAACAAGCAGGTACGTGGTCTTATAAGTATAAGACTAGATTTCTGGTTGCCTATGATATGTAATACCTTGAATGCTCATAATTACATATGATTGCTTGGTTGAACTAGTATGAGTTATATTTTTTGCCAAACCTAATAGAACATAAACAATTATGATGGGTTGTAGCTACTAGAGCACATAGCCTGGTGTGGATGTATGTTGCCTAACATGGATGTATGATCCCTTGGCCCATGTTAGATGTATGATGATATTATTTTGCCCACACTAGATGTAAGACAAGTGCATTATGTGTAGTACAACCGCATCAAATTGATTGTAATGAAACGAATGTTTACCTAATTTTCATCTTAAGAAATGGTTTTATCTCTCTTTTCTTCTTGTTCAAATATTTTTTCTTTATGCAACCTTATTCGTGTACCTCTTACCATGTACCAGCTTTGCTGATGTTTTGTTTCTCGTATTTTCTAGGTACAAGGAACAATTGACAACCAAAATGTAACACATGCTCAAAGTACCTGAAGGCACAAATAATAAGCATGGAGGATATATTAGATGGAGCTATTCCTCTTATATCATTTCTTTTAGATGCTAGTTTATTCTTTTTCTAGTTGATGTTGAGGATGACTGAGATCCTATGTAATAATGTTATCTTTTCCTAGAACAATATTTTCTCTCCTTATGTAATGACATTATTTTATTTATATGAATGAATGTTCGTGTGGCAATTTATGATGATGTGGACTTGATCTTGGCTCAATCTCTGATTTTAGTTGATTACCTTAATCTCTTATATTTTCCCTTTTGACATCTATAGATATGATCACGCATATCTGTGAATGTCACTATGGAAAGTATATAGAAATTGGGGTCGTCACATAGCACTTGGAATAGGAGTTTACTCATGAATAAGGTTTAACTTGATTACTCAAAGTATTCAATTTAAACAACATTGGTTATATATAGGTTGAACAGGAAAATGAAACAGCCATTTCACATGTTAAATGATCATTTCATTATATAAAATGACTATTTCAAAATGAAATGACCAGTACATCATCTAGATTGCCCAGTTGAATGGTCAATACAACTGGATCAAGGATTAATGCTGACGTCATATTTTGCATTAATTGAATATTGAAAACCATTGTGACTGAAAGTAGGAAAGCAAGTGAACCAACCAATTCAAGTGTAGAACTGGTCAATTTAGATGTGAACCGACGTTTGATGATTTGTAACTTCTAGGAAATTTATGAGAATTCATCTCTTCGACTCCTAGTTGATACCCTAGCCTTCCCATAAATAGAGGGGCAGTCAAGGCTTTCAAAGATGATCCCAAACTGCTGTTCTCTCTGGTTTTGGTAACAAGAGAGCCCGAGCAAGTCCTACTCATAAAAGGGAGAGACAACAAGGGAGAAACAACAAGGGAGAGAAAATAAACTCTAGCAAGTTGACGTTCAAAAGGATGACTCCTTCCCGTTGTCTCTAGTAGCACAACATGGAGATCTCGTGGTCTGCGTGGACTACATAAAGGCATGGATGATGTTGATACCCTCTAGGAGAACAACAACCACCGCCGCCTGTGGTGTTGCACTACAAGGCTACCATCACCAATTGTTTGAGTGATACTTGTGAAAGATGCACGTTGCTACAATAGTTATAGTTGGACTTGCTCCAGGACTAGGTATATCTCTTGCTAACCTTCCTTCATGGATACATCATTGTTGATGTGATCTTGCTGGTTAGGGAATTGGGCATTAAAACTTTTGTTTCGACTACCTTATTTGTTGCCCCAATTTCCTAATAGTGGGGAGAAGTACAAAGAACCTAACCTCAAAGATATGAGAAATATGAGAAACATGTGATACAATATGTCCTAAACTATAATACTCCTTAGCAAATGGGCTGAGTTGCTTTATGCATTATTCATATAGATTTGTTGAACCCTAGATGTCCTGGGGAAGACCAAAACCTAGAGTTTGATATCTGGCTTCTTTGTACATGTGTATATGAATATGAGTACCTACCATATGAGTGAGGGAGAAAGTCCCAAGACCCTAGATGAGGTAACTATGTTAGTTCCTATAACGCCTCAAGATTGGGTTGGTGGTTACTTATTGGAATCTAGTGGATGTGCATATAAGGGAGATAGTTGGGAAATATCAGTTCATGGGTAGATATCTATGAAGATAATGTTATGTCATGTTTTTACTTGTGCGGATGTTACTAGAGTTTGTAAAGATATCAACTGATTCCAATGTGGTAGACTTGAGAACCCTAGACTAAAGAGGGAAGATAAAGATTGGTTGATGAGATACTCATAGAGTTGAGTGACTACCCGCAAGATATGAGTTATGAGGATCTTAGTGGGCTAGATAAAATTTTGAGATATGTTTGATAAGACACTCATATAAGTTTGTTTGAACAACCATGACATAGTATATGTATGAATCTAATCTAATTTTAAGGTGTAATACATGGATATTACATGATGGAAAACATGGAGATGGTTTAATAGATATCTATATATATGGTTAACCATATACATGAATAATGAGGACATAATATGGTGAGTGAATCTAGTGATGAAGACGCTTATAATGTTTATAACAAAATATGGAAGTGAAATGGTATCATATTAATGATATATGTCAATGATGTGTTAAAGTTGGTCTTACTATAAATGTTGAACATAGTTTAAATAATCATCACTATGAAATGGTGATGACACACATATATGATCTAGATGGATAAAGTAGGGTAATGATAATTAACATCTAAATAACATAAATGTACCAATTGAATCCTAATGTGGAAGATGGAATGACCCAACCTAAGCTTATAAACATATCTTTCAAGTTTTTGTGAACAGGTGGTTCACCTTCGCCTCTATGTAGTCCTCCTAGGAGTGTTACATAAAACTTCTAGAGATCCTATTCATGGGAATGTTGCACCTGGAGTGGTTTCCCAACATGTGTCTGAAGACTTTTGTATTTTATTAGAGTAACAAAATAGTTTAATTTCGAGGAGGGAATTTCTTTTAAGCTGTATATGATGTGATGGATTGGATTTTCGGCTTATTTTTTAGGAAGGAATTTATTCTAAGGTGTGTAGGATGTGACATGTTGATTATTTAGAATCCATAAATACTTAGTGAAATAAGTGAATTCATATGTGTGGGCTATATTGATAGATTCAATTGATTTACTAAAATATGGATGTCAGTTAATGTTTATATCTTGGTTATGATCCGTAAGTATATGACTATTTGAATTATTTGATTGATAAGTCAAACAATTGAGTATTGACACCAAACTTGAATAGAATGCATATTTAGTGATGATAAAGATATGGTCAAAATTTGTAACATTTATAAGTCCCTAAAAGGATATATCTAGATTGGAATATGGTGAAATAATTTGTGTTTGATGATAGATGGACTAAGGTTAACAAGTCTAGACTAAGTCATGATTTGCAGCCTTGTAGGACAAGGAGAATGAAGCACATGCCACCACTTTTATAGGTGGAGGAAGCGGCCACATAGCATTATCTAAGGAAGAGATCTTGGTCAACACCAGTAGATTCTAGTTTCTTTCTACATTTCTAACTTTACTGCATTATGTTTACATTCACATCCTCGAGGCTTATGGTTTAAGGGGTGTCTCCCCCATGGTTATTTCACACTTTAGAACACTCTATTTGCACCATCTAGATTTGGATGACTAGTGCATGAGGCTCTTTTTTGTTTAGCCTTTGCTTGGTCATCTTGATGTACCTTACATTACATGCAATTGTATATTTTTGGTTATCATATATATATATATAACTTCCATTAAAAAATAATTTGCAACCTTGTCACGTCCCTTTAGTTTTTGGATGGTTGTGTGGCCATATTATGGCTGTGGATATGTAATCTAAGGATGTGAGCCTTAAGAAGAAGAAGCCCCATATTCTGGTTGTGTAAGATTCATCTCATTCGTACATAACAAAGCAACAACTCAGATCATGTTTTCAATCTTGCGGTTACAACCTTGGATGCAGATGGTGACCATGCACATGGCATTACTCGTTGATCATGGGGTGAAGGTTGAAACCAACCATGGAGTTAGAATCCCTACTCATTACGGCCATTTTGACCCCTTATACCGTATGTGAGGCAGCACCGTAGGAAGAACGGGCCTCCATACCTCACAACTTCTCCAATGTAGAACACACACAAAGAGTAGAAGTAGATTGAGAATAGGAGTGAATGTACTCATGAAAGACTGCATGAAGGGTGAACCTAGACCTTGAAGGAGATAGTCTAATGCCTACTTCATGTCACGCCGGTGTCTAGATGGTTGATGAACTCAATCTTATGAAACATAGTAATGGAGTTACTCAAAGTAGAAGGAAGCAACATCAGAGAAAATCAAGAATTGGTATGAGTTTGCTGTGATTGGTAGAAGCTTCTAGGAGTATCAAGTTCGTGTTTGGAGGCAGTGTCTTCTCCTCCCCCTTTTTCTCTTTCATGGAAGAACCCTTGGCGGCGAGCTTGTGGACTGTAGGGCTTGGAGCCGTGATTGAGAAAATTTGAGTAGCTGTGTTGGTTTTAAATGATATTTCAAAAGTGATGGCTGTAGAAGAACTAGATAAAAGTAGGCATGGTGAAACCAATTTCCTCAATGGAGGAGAACCTCACGACAACATTGAGAACTGATGCACACAATGTCAGGTGGAGAACGAGCGAGGGGCATCAATCTCATGTTGAACTAGAGAAAGAGAGGAGAGGGTGGACCAACCTAGAATCAAGAAGGATTGGGTCTAGACCAGATGAGAACCAGTCAGCCCACCTCAACCTAAACAAGCAAAGAGGCACATCCCATAGTGGACATGTGGCCACACCAGATAGGCCAGATAAGGTAAATTCTTTAGAAATGTTCAGACCTTACAAAATCTTTAATAAATAGTAAAGTTGTTAGAAAATTATGAACAAACTGTCAAATTCTTAAAAAAGTGGTAGAATTACATGGAGATATGTAATCATTATTTTAAAGTTGTAATCATATGAATATCATATGATTTATAAATTTCTCATCTAATATATTGTAAATATTGAATGATGTTCACATATTATGAAATATCTAATTAACTCATAAATATTGTATAAAATCACATTGTATTATATATGGTGATGTTTATACATGTAATCATATAATATTCTTCATATTGATAACTAGAGCTAATGATCCTGCATAAAATGCAATAAATATATTTATGCTTTGTAAATGTAGAAATTTCAGAGTATGTTTAATAACAGTACATGAAACATGATGTGTAGCCAATGCATCCGTCTTATGATGACTCATAACATAGTTTGAGATCCTAATTGGATTAGTGTACATAAGCAACTATTAATATGTGCACAAAATGATACAGAATGATGTTGAAATGATGTATGTATCTTAATCTGAAACCCAAGACCAGTAACATAATACCAATATGACAAGATAAGTAATAATACACGAATCTTAACCCTAAAATGAATTTGATGATGGCACATGCGTACTTGTCCTTATAAGGAGTTGACCAAGGATAGAGTTTGTAAATTTTGATGATTAGGATATCTCATCTCAAGATACTCTTTACCTCTTATTTGGCCTACTATATAATATAGTTGTATTATATGTGTAAAAATATTTGGCATATAATATAGGATGAAATGATTGTTCTTGTATGTTGTCTCATTTGATTTTTTTTATACATATAGTTATGAACACATGAAACATAATATATATGTATATACATATGAACCATTATATTGTAGTACTATATCTCTTTGGTAATAATAGTGTTTGTGAGTTATCTATATCTTTTGTAAGCTGATCACCATGTACAATGATCTATCACTTTGGTAAAAAGATCATATGGCATTACTACATGTATCCCTTTGGTAGGCAATCACATGGATGATATAATGGAAAATGTTATCAAAATATGTGTCACCTTTTGTTAATAAACATCTTTTTTCAAGTATATTGTTAATTTTTTTCCACCAGGTATAGATTTATATTATTGCCAAGTCATAGTATTACAAATGTATATGAATCTTGTAGTTTACTCAATACAATACTTCATTATATTGTGCTGACGTGTACCACTTGTAATATCTTCTTCAGGTGATGTGGATATATGATCTCAAATACCTTGATATTTGGTATATGAATCTTGTAGTTTACTCAATACAATACTTCATTATATTGTGCTGACGTGTACCACTTGTAATATCTTCTTCAGGTGATGTGGATATATGATCTCAAAGACCTTGATATTTGATAGTTTGTGATTAGATGATGTACAGGTGGACGTATTGTCTAAAAAATCTTGTTGTAGATGTAGTATGTGCACATGTAAACGTTTTCTATTCAATATGTAATCTCAAAGGTTGTTATAATTCGTTGTGTAACTATACATTGAATGGTGGACTTGTGGTTATGATTTATTTTTGTTCATGTGCATGTGCTACTGTTGTTTCCATGTGACTCCCTTGATTTTTTTCTTCTTGGCCTAGTGTGAAGTGCTTAAATTGGGATTCTCTCAAGATGAGGGTTCCAATTTGGATGTGTCATGTGCGGTCAAGGTGTTGAAAATCTGGGGATGTCACATAAGAGGAGATGATATGTTGTGTAATGCTAGAATGTTGCCAATAGATAGGTAAATCCTTCCATAGAGGCTCTTGGATCGCAATGTGAAGTTCTCTATCATTTGCGTGGATGACATAGAGATGTAAACACTTTGGTGATGTGTTAGGAGATCGACTTCATTATCATCTTTATTCTCTATTCTTGTGAGCTCTGTCTCTGGGTCTACTCCATGAAAAAAGTATATACTCACAAACCTTCCTTCCCGCTATATTGTTGTTGACGAGATCCATGGGTGGATACATGAAGAGACAAATGTTTGTTTACAACTTCTGTTGTGCTTTTTTCTCTCTGTCTCTCTCTCCACATATTCCTACACATCAATACATGGGTTTGTATTATTCTTTTATGAGATCCCTTTGTTACTTCAGGTGTTAAGGTTGAAGAGGAAATAGTATCCTTCCATAAAGGAATTGCTTATGTATGTGAAACCTCTGTGCGCAACACCATCTTGATGCTATGTGTGGCATAGCAGTAGCATTAGAGATGACTTTTGAATATGTTCTCAATTTTAGTCAACCTTTGGCTTGTCGTTATATGTGTTGCATCCTTAGAACGATATGCCTCTAGTGCCCCTTTGACTCCACTTCTCAAGATAAATAATGGGATTTGTCCTATCATAGTTAATGAAATTTGGCGTCTCCTTGCTATCAAGGTTGCAGTAAATGATGTATTGTCAGATGTGGCCGCTTATCTTAGGGATGACCAATTTAGTGTTGGTATTTTTTATGGTACTGAAGCTCTTATACATGCCATCACCCACCTTTTTCATGACCAAAAACATGGTACCACCCTCATGACCCTATTTTACTTCAGTAATGAATTCAACATGGTTATTAGATCCAACATTTTCAAGAGGTTCATCTTTAATGCATCTATTACACATTGTGTTGAATCCTGTGATACCTCCCCAAATCCTCGCTATATGGATTAGAGTGAGCCTCTTCTCTCCAAATCTAGTGTCTAATAAGGTGATTCATGGGGACTACTCCTTTTTGGCTTGACTCTACACCTTCTTATTATGCATTTAAAAAATAAATGCACATCAACCTTCTTGATTTCTATCTTGATGATGGCACGCTCATTGGTGATACTTCCAAAGCATCCAAGACACTATCTATTATCTAAGCATGAGACACAAAATTTGCTCTTTATATCAAAATTTAGATGGAAATGTTTTGGAATTCAGATAAATCCTGGTGAGATGCAGAGTTTGGTATGTTCCCTATTAACATGTCTTGTCCTATACTTGGAGTGAAGATTTTATGAGGTCTTGTTCCATAGACCTATGTTCTACCATGGAGAATCTTAAGGAACATGTTATGAAAAATCTTGCAATGATCGACCACTTTGCAGTACTTCAGTTTCCATATAGTGAGTTTCTTATTCTTTGATCATGTGTTGGGATGCACAAGTTGTTGTTTATTTTTCATACTACACCTCTAACTTCTATCGACTTTGCATTGGATGATTTTGATCATGGACTTTTTCGATGTCTATCACACATTGTAGTTGGTGATGCACTAAGATTTGGCAATCTACAATGGCGCTTGGTTACACTTTCTATGTACCTTTAAGGTTTGGGCATCAAATATCTCAACATTGTCATAAACTCTTTTTATGTTTTCACTCAGATTCACACCCAAAAACTCCAAAACCATGTCATGCGAGATGTTATATATGTACCTAGAGAAGCCTCATTTGTTTTCGCACATGACACCATCTTGTCAATTTTTTTTTGGTCTTGGTTATCAAATATGCCTTCTCCACCCCAAATACCTAGTCTACTTTGATAGACACTTACTAAAAAGTTGTCCTTCAACAATTCATCACAAGTGGCCTCTCTTAGTGGAAACTATTTATCCTTGCTTCTATCCAATCCAACCCTGAACAAGTTTCATTGTTTCCATTCCCATTGATGGTCTTGATTTGCGCACGTCACATGTTGATATTGAGCTATCCTACAATATGGGATCATGATTCCTTAGTACTCTACTGATGAAAGTTGCCTACTTTGCAAAAGCACGAAACTCAATGCCTTCACTGATCACGTTGTGCATTTCTATACAAGATTTGCCTAAAAGTTTTGACATGAAGTAGTTTTTCTTATAGTCAGTTAACCTTATCTCTCGAGCAGGATTAAAGGTCTTAAAGGAAGCTCATGTTACCTTTCTTATCACACAACATGGTTGTCTTCGCTCGTAATATCTTGTTGACTTGTTATTTTATTGGACAGATGGAAAGCACACATGTGTTGACCTCACCTAAATCTCTCTACTAACAAACTCTCTTTCAAGTAACTCTAAAGTAGGAAGACAACTTGTGACATCACTCCATAAAAGGTACAAAAGCACAGACAACTTGTATGGAAATCACAAATACTTTTTGCTTGTTAATTTGATACCTTTAGAGTATCGTTGATGATGTGCATCTCTTATGTGGAACCCTCAACACCTCCATAATAGAACCTAATTCTATGTTTATCTCTATCTTATACTTTTAGTTTTAGATCTATAGACTTTACCCTCCAGAAAGGCTTGGCAGCCCCATTGGTTGCTAACGCTTATGTATGGATATTTTTGTAAAATTTTCATTTATATTATTTTTAATGTGATAAAGTAGAAAAAATTATAATGAAAAAGCTAGATAATAGTTTCCTAGTTGATTGATATGTCATGGGGCCTTAATACATTAAGTGGAATTTTGTTGTAGTAGTGTTTGTTTGCAAGATTGGAAACCTCCACATTGAGACACTTACAAACTAAAATCGGCTAGCTAGGTATGGAGTGATCGGTGGTTGCAACTTCAAAGCGGTTGCAACTTCAATAAAGGAGTACTTGTACATGCATCTTTGTATGAAGTCTCGATTTTATACTCTTTCATCTAGAAAATTACATATAAGCATATCTTCAATGTCCAAAAATCAAATTTACATTTTTTCACAACTTTAATGCCAAATTTGTCAAACTTTGAAAATATTGCCCCAAATGTCAATTTTTGAGACTACTACTTACCGACGCAGACGTTTGTCCCTTGAGGGACCAATGCATCTCGCTTAGGGATGCATTTCTTTGTCAAAGAGCAATACATGTCTGGTTAGCACACATTGGTCCCATAAGGGACAATGTGTCCTTAGTGGGGACACATTACTCTCAAATTGTTTTGTTATTATGATACAATGTCTCTAAATATTTTATTAAATTTATTAAAAAAATAACAACTTCAATAATTTGTAAAAAATCATATTTCATATAATTTCCTATATAGAATACTAGTAATAAAACTTAATAGTTTACTAATACATACTATTAACAACTATAGATAATAGTGTGTAAATTAATATATACTATACCTAAAATATAAATAGTGTATACATGTTTAATCAATATATATATATATATAAATCATGAAATTACAAATTAATAAAATATAAGAGATTTTATTGGAGATAGATAATACAATACACAAACATATACATATACGTATATATAATTATATACAATATTAAAAGTAAACTGGTAATTAACAATTGAAATTTTTCATATTATTGTATAAACTCTTCAGATCAATATAACAATATATATCTTGTGTTTTACAAACAAAAATATATATAAAAAGGATAAATCAAAATGACTTCAATATACATATGAAACATACAATTGAAAATAAATAAATTTGAGTGAGATTTTTTAATTAACAAAGATTATTTATTATATTTTTTATATATTTTGATATCTATATTGTTGTTTGTATGGAGCCTTACAAGGATACTATTGTCCTTCTCATATATATTTATATATACATAATATAATGATAAATATTTTCTTATATTATTAGGAGTGGTCTCAAAAATATCAAACCTTAATTGTTTATTATGATTGTTCTTTTTCTATATTTTCTATAGGTATACTTTTTTGTATGTATGATTTATTTTCAATTTGTATCTTTTATTATATATACATTCATATATATATATATATATATATATATATATATATATATAATATTATACTCCATTTTGTGTTTAGATATAATATCTATTATGTTTATACACTATTGTTCATATAAGTAAATTTTAATTATTAATGAACTACATTTTATAATGTTTTTCTGTATTTAGGTATTTAATAAATATACATATATTTCCTTATTATTACAACAATTTAGAAAATAAATAAATGCAGCATAAAAATTAGTGACTTGGTATCGTAATTGAAAAACAATTTAAGAGAAATGCATGCTAATGGAAACAAATGCGCCCTAATCGGTAACTCAATGCTATCAAAAGAGTAATATGTTTTTGGACAGAATACATTAGTCTGAGAGGAGGCAATCTGTCTCCCCAAAATTTTGAGTAGTGTTTCTTAGAACATGACAAATGGGTAATGAAAGTTGTGAATTATAAATGCTAACTTTTTGACTTTTAATTTTTTGTATAAGACATATTTTTATAGTAGAGATATATTTTGATCAAGAAGTATGTATGTATACAAAAAATAGCTAGGAGTTTTTAGATGTTGTATGAAAACTAATGTGAACGTATTTTTACTTATTCCAACAGGGCCACAAAATAGATATAAATGTTTTTCTACTAAAATTTTGAACTTTTACTATAGGAAAAATATCAATGTCATGTTTGAGACATTAGACCTTTCTATTGGCCATTGATCTTCCAGATATTGTTAGAGTAGTTATTAACTCGCGTATCACATTTTTTGTTACATCTAAAAGTTAATTGTTGGATTTTATGTGCATATACTTATATGGTATATATAGTATAATAGAAAGTGCATGCTACATTTTTGAATGTGTATATGTACGTACCAAAATTATTATATGTAAAACATATAGAAAAAATATAGACAGTATATATTTTTAATAAAATTCTATAATACAAAATCAAAAAAATGTATCACAATCACTAAATTTGTATATTTTATACATTTATATTATAACATATCTTATAAATATACAAATATAATCATTATTTGATGAATATAATGTTTGTTCGATACATGTAGTACAATATTGTACATATCAATTCAGGTCATATTTTATAACTTATTTCATGTATTATCATATCCGATTTTAAGTCTAAGTACAATAATACTATGCATATATTTTAGATATTATAATTATATACAAATATAAACATATAACAAAAATTTAAGTCCAAACATTTATATTTTTCCTATTTCGATCCAGTAAGTAATTAAATCTAAGTAGTATAGGTTAATCGAAACTAAATATGAATGGTTTCTAAGTATTTTATGTTTATATAAAGACTTGTTTAGATAAGTAAATATTCCGGTCAAAGGATGTATTTTCTTTTCTAGAACTTTAGCAAAAATATTGAGGTGTTATTTAGGATTTGTATATCTCTTAAATTATACACTTGATTAGTCCTTGACTTCCGACCATCAGGAACACCAAAGGAGCCACGCGGCCGTGTCTAGAGTTGACACCAGTCTTACTAGAATGATTTAAAAATTGTAGTTAGTAAGAAGATTTTGTTTATCCTCCCTTATGTGTTCTCTCTTTTTGCTCTTTTGTTTCCTCATGTAATTAATAATATAAAGATAAAAAAGAGAAAATTTGTTGCATAAATTACAAAAGCTGCAACTGACTAATCAGATCACTCCATTTCAAAATGGTGTCCTCTCCTTAACTCTTTCTTTTCTCTCTTTTTTTCAAAGAATTTCTTATTTTTCATTTTCCTTTGCTCCCATAATCTTCTCGCTTTTCTCTCATCCCATTAATAACCCTCCTTAACTCTCTCTTTCTCACGCGACGTGTGTTTCACCAATTGTTGTCACTCTTAATTGATTTTCTCTTTCTGTGATACTTTCAACACGTTTCACCTACAAAAACGGATCCTATTCCCCACTACCCCTCTTAGCCCCATTCGCTACCTCTAACTCCCGTCAGGATCTCAATTCTCCAGTGCCCTATCGTTTATCAAAAGTTTCACATAAATATTACTAGAGAACTTTCTAAACTAAGGGAAAAGTGGCGAGACCTGGAGATAACATAAATTGGAAAGAGATAGTACGATATTTTTTCGTAAAATAAATGGTTATCCAATAATTTGTTTATTTATTACAAAGATCTTTCTGATTTATCTCTCACGTCGTCTGCCTCTTAAGAAGGATAATAACAAATCAATGTAACCATGCTCACCCCTAATCTCTCCCCCATCAAACTAATAACAAGTCCCCACGATTGTTTCTTTTGGAATCTTTTTTTGATTCTTTCATTCTTTACTTGCTTGTCCCCCTTCTTTTTAAGTATCTTTTCCAAAATCTATATTACGATAAAGAGTATAAATTATATGAATAACTTACACACATCCTATATCATTTTATTTTTTCTATATAACAAGAAATGGGTTATGAGAATTGTAATACTTTGTGAGTATAATTACATAAATGCCTTAACAGAAGCACATGCAACAAATCACTTTGTCAATCCTTTCTGAATGGAGAAATATAATGATCTAAAAATAAAATTATTGGACGTAGAAGGAGAAATCACAAAATTCTTATTTAGTATATTTTGAAGGTGTTGAAGAAGTGAAATTGCATCATTAGCAAGTACCCCAAAGTCATAAAAAATAAAGGCTAAAAATGATGATGATTTGCTTCACATACTGCACCATGCTTGTGGACTTTTTGTACCGCAATGTTAGACCTATTTTGAAGCTGTTTGAAAGGATTCATGTCAGGGGAGAAACTCCAATGAGATCCACACATGTATATTTTCTATTTTTCCAACCAAATAATAAAATATCAACAGGACGTTGTGCATGGAGACCATCAACACGTGCGTCGAGGAAGATCACATGAGCTTCCTTCAGAACTTTTAACCCGCACGAGAGACAAAGTCAAAAAGAGCAGCATGAACAACATCATCACGGAACTTACATCCTGGCCGTGAGCGACAATGGACAACATGATCACCAAAGGTATCAAGCTTTGCAGTATTGTAAAATGGGCAACGTTCATCACCAGGATACAAGGGGATCATGAGCCAGTACCGAAGGATGGATCGATACTCATCAAGAAACATAGATAATCCAAACCCTTCAATAGGAATAATAAGAAAGAAAATCGTGTGCACGGTCTGCTTGTGGAGAACAGAGAATAGAATGTTGCCGTAGGGATAGACTTACAGAAAACTGTCAGATGATTGTCCTGTAGTAAGCGTCTGTCAAAATATATTGGATCTTTGGAGTGGCAGAGGGTGTACGTGACAACTTGGACCAACAAAAGGATGACAAAATATTTACATATGGAAGTATGTGTAGAGTCAAAAGAATTTCATGTAGGCACAAAGCCAACCTCTCATAAAATATGTTCTTGGATGTCTTGGGTGTGGATCCGGGAAGCAACATAAGGAAAATTGCAGACATCATGAGATGAATAGATGCCCAATCCCCAAGATGCATAGGAAGTGTGGCCAAGCACCACTGCAAATCACCAAATCTTGGGCCATCACCAACCACATTGCGTTCCAGACAATGACAAAGGACATAGTCAAAATCATCAAAAATAGATGTGATAGAAGTTGGCAGTGTCATTCTAAGACCAAACATCATCTTGGGCATCCCAACACAAGACCATAGAAGAAGAAACTCACATTGAGGGTCCTGAAGTAAGGCCAAGCGATCTATTATAGAAAGAGTTTTTGTCACACATTTCCTGAGAAGCTCTGTGAAAAAATATGTCTGTGGAAGTAGGATCGCCTAGAATCTTCATCCCGCACTCTGACTGAGAAATGTTAGTAGGAAATAATCTTGAATTAGGCTCTCCTCTTGGATAAATAGAAGGCCAAATTATTTTAGTCTTCTTAGTATTGAGATGAAAACCAAATATTAGGCTTCACTCTTAGATTATATGAAGAGCTTTAGAAACTTCCACAATGTCTCCAATAAGAGTTCCATCATCAAGATAGAAAGAAAGAAGGTCAAAGGTGACATTCATCCTTCACCTCTAAAATAAGAGAATGTAGTTCTAGAGAAAATTGAAGGGGTTACAACGAATCGCCTTGTTGGACATCGACTGTAGAAAAAAGAGTCTCCTTCTGATCTATGTAGAGGGGAGCTAGAGAAATATAGAACAATTCAACCCAAAGTGCAATAGAAGGACAGTGAAGATGAATCTCTCAGAAAATAGTGGATCTGTCAACTATATTGAAGGTTTTTCTAAAGTCAACAAGAGCCACAATGACAGTGGTCTGATGTTGTTGGTCATTGACTAGGTAGGTGACAACATGTTGAAGGGCCTCAACACCATCAAAAATACAAACACCAAACTGATGATCCCTAAGGTATGAGATTGCATCTAACAAGACACCTTTTGAACAATTTTAGAGACAAGACGATGCCAAATCATGCCCACATCTATAGGTCAGATATTGTTGTCCGGCTTGAGTAGAGGTGTTAAAGGAACACTGGCAATGTAGGGTGCTAGAGAGGCATGGCAGCGACCAGCCATCCAAAGATTGATTACAATAGAGATTGCATTTAAGAACTCATCGTTCACTTCACCATTTGCCCCACACATGGCGTCAATAAGATGTTGTGCTCAGAGGCCCTCATGAGCATAAGAAGTCCCTTTATTGAAGGACAACATGACATCTTCAACCATAGTACAAGAAGTGATAAGTACAGAGCAAGAGATGTTAGACGAAGGTTGCACAATAGGTGAGGGAAGATGGGGATGCTTAGCTTCAAGTCTATACAGATAGTAGCATAGCATTGGCGGGGGCAATGCCATTAGAGGAGAGAATCTGGATGGCAACCACAAATTGGCCGTATTTGACTTTTGACTTGGCACAAGAAATGTTTGGCTTCAATAGATTGTACGTTGTCGAAAGGATGTTGATGAGTCAAAATCTGAACAAGAACATTGATGGGTTATTAGGAGAGAGGAGGTTTGTTAATTATTTACCATTAAATAAGGATCTATTCAACAAATGGTTGTTAAAAAAAGGAAAATGATTCTTTCTCCATAAATAAAATGTATCTTCACGACCTCTCTCTAATTATCACCTTCCGTTTCCATATGAAACAATAACGTTACTTTGAAATTTCGACTATTTTTCAAATTCAAACAATAACTTACATGTGTCCCATTATGTTTGGTACCCTCTTACTATCTCATTCTTTGAATGGTTCCTCAACAGACTCAGCTCTCTCTATACTCTTTGAATAGCTCTCCCACACTCTTTCCATCTCTGGCCCATATCCCATCATCCTTTATTATCTAGCTGAAGTCATTGTCTCTCTCTCCCCCGAACAACAAACACTTCTCGCCCTGTACAAATTTATCTCAACAAGTTCACAACTCCCCGCCCCACTCTTACCATCTCTCAAATAGTGGGAGGAACGTGTTTGACAACTACGTCTAAATATCATCATCCCTACAAATTAATAGAAACCACCGTTCTGTCTCCTATCAACATTTTTCGTCTTCATCAATATAGCATATACACTCCTCTATGTTATTGCTAGACTCATATTTATTCATTTTTTTTCATTTCCACCAGTTTCTCTACAGAACATCTTAAGCCAGTGAAAAATAAAGGAAAGAGATGCAAATTCGGTCTCTTTGTCATATATGCCATATTGAACAAGGAGCAATAATGTCTTACTATTGTTGCCAAGATTTTCTTCATTTCCATAATATACGTCATCCAAGAAACTAGCTGTGATCATTCTCTTCGAATCTATTTCTCTGTCCTTCTTTCATGCATGTTGCTTCAAAGGAAGCAATTGGAAGGAGATAGACATCCATCAACATATTATAGAATTGTGGCTCAAGGTTCTATAAACTCTAGCATCTTGAATGTTCTTACTCTCCTCTTGGGCCCACAATAGTGGTTGCTTCCAGAGTCAGCAAGTGCAACCTATGAAGTCAATGTCGTATGTGTAATTTTTCAGAATGAAGATCTTGTGGTAAGTTTATACCTTCTAAATTTCCATGCTTATATATATTATTTTATTTTTCTTTGTACTTTCTCAAAGATTATATTTTTCTTCATCTATAATATATTCAAGTTGCCCTGAAATCTAGACCTGCAACCCATTTTCCATCTCCATTTCATATGAGGACACCTTCTTTCTCATGATGTAATGGTAGTGTCATGAATAGTGTAAAGTGAGACAGTGGCATCAACAACACCTAAGGAAATTGGTTACCTCCTTAATATCAGGAATCGTAGGATCCTAAAATGGTAGTAAGTTCTAACCTTATAACTCTCCTAAGTTGATCAGTCATACCGTTCTCAATTTTCAAGAATGATGATTGGTGAACACCCACTCCTACTATAGCAAATGATAGAATATTGCAGGACCATATTTTTATATAATATACCTCATTAAGAGGTCAATTTGTTTTGATTGAGATAACGATTGCAACTTAGTTAGTTTTTCCTACTTTGGTTGACATATTCATCCTATTAGATAATCTAAGCTATGAAGATATTTTTTTAGTCGTGTCTTTTCATGTGATCAACATTTGATGTGCATGGAGTTTGGAATTTTGTATTTTTTTCTATGTGGTTCTGTATTTCAAATAATTTTTTGGTTGATATACGAGGAAAGCTTGAGATTTGAGACCAATGTCAAGATACTTTCCCATGTGCTGGATGATTTCTGAATGTTTGTGTTCAAGTGAAAATAGTTTGCACTTGTCATGGATTTGTACACTGCTATCGTCTATTATGGAGGAAAGTTAATTTTTTCTTTCTCAATCCTATACATAGAGAATAAAATGGTCACATATTGTTAGGTTTTGCAAATAGCATGCATTTGTAATAGTACAATCACATAAAAAGCCATTCAGATATATTCTAGAGATGATATAAATTCAACGTTGTTTATTTTTGGACTTAATTGATTTCCAATTTTGTTCTTTTTTTTAATATGAACATCATTTACATATACATGCTTTATAAAAAAAATATGCTTACCAATTATCATTTTCTTCTTTTACCACACAATAATAAGGTTTAAGTAAAGTTTAATATAAAATTTCAAAGTCAATGTACAAAGTCATTTACTATGTATAATACTATATAAAATAATTTCCAATTAAAACTAAACATTTGGATGTTATTTGTGATGACTATCTTGCTTTACTTTTTTAACACATAAAATCTCAATATCAATAGTGATGATAGTCATGCAGCGTTTGACAAAGCGTTCGGTCAGTCATCGCTTCGGTGCGGTGAGATGGCTCACCATGTGACTTTCCCCCGGCAAAAAAATCGCACCCGCAAACACTGCCCATCACTACATGTAAAAAAGTACAAATCGCCTGATCAACCTGACATTTGGTAACAACGATTGCTAACTGACTACTCCTACCCGATCATATTTAATTGTTGCCCGAACAATCACCACCGTTTTGCCAAATGAAGCATCAAACAATTTATATCCTTCAACTATTTATAAATTGTGTGAAGATTTGATTATGAAAGTATTGGCTTTATATTTACAAAAGCAATTTACTATGTGTTTTAGTTTAAAGTTACACTTTTGATATTAATTTACAACATTATTTGGCATCATCAGATATTAATTAGTGCATTACATTTTTATGCAAAATAGAAGATAAATATATATGCGAGCATTAAAATTTGTTGTTTCGATCCACAATTTTCTTAGAGAAATATAAGCATTTGTTCATAACAAACATTTACTATATATTACTAAGAAAATCAATGCATTAGATGACAACACTATGAAACCAACTCTATACATATAGAAATCTAGTGAATGTAGTTGAAGAACTTTTAAGATACACTATATCTATCAATGCATTAATATTTTCTCTTCAATTAAATAATTTTGACCAAGACCTCAACTATGATTTACTATAAAATAAAATATATGCATTAGTTAAGAACATACTAAAAGAAATTCAATTTATGTAATTTCATTTTGTAGGTACCATCAACGCCTATAGCTATCCATTGTTTATACTGTTTTATTTGTCATCAAAAT
This sequence comes from Alisma plantago-aquatica, assembly GCA_963693085.1. Lineage (NCBI taxonomy): Eukaryota > Viridiplantae > Streptophyta > Magnoliopsida > Alismatales > Alismataceae > Alisma > Alisma plantago-aquatica. Next base: position 403,386,238 of record OY856410.1, read on the forward strand.
ACATGTAATTTTTCATAAAAATGCTCACCATGTTAACCTCCACTACCAAATACTTGTTAGATCCTATTTTAATGTGGTCTAAAATAGATAATTGGGATTGGTCTCCTCTCTAGGAAATCATCCATAACCAACATCCTTCTGTTGTGGAGTTCTTAAGAGAGAGAAACCGACTCCTGTCCTACGTACGCTACCATCATCGTTGTTGTCGCTGGCCCTATTGCCCACGCCATCATTGCTGTTAATCAACAGTGTTACCTTCGTCAATGGTGTTTCAACTCTTAAGAAGCAACATGGACATCAATCATAGAGACCCCCCAAAATCCCAGCATGTAAAATTCTACATTGGGGGCCCGTTCGGCCCCCGACTTTGCAAATCCCGGCCGTCCGCTGCATGTTAATCTTTAATTTTAGAGCATTCGCTGTGGTGAGTGGTGGAAGTCATATAGCACAGCAAAGCAAAGCAAAGCGGCACGGAGAATACGCTGATGCTGGGCTGGAAGCGGCCGTTTTCAATCCCGCCGTACATGACGCGATTGTGAATCTCACCGACGTATACGGATAAATACCGATCGAACTACAGTAAAAAAAGGCTACAGATCAAATTAACCATCCTTTTACGTATAAAATACCTGTAGTGATAATGTTGGCGGCCGAACGGCCCCGGATATCAGGAGCCATGTCTCGATGCAAACATCAACCTTTTATATTTGATTATTCGGCGAACGGACGGAATATAGAATCCGGTCGGTGCCTTAAAACTTTACTTTGCTTCCGCAAAGTTCCTACGTTGTATTCTATTGCCGGTATTTTCAACAGATTCAGAACCGTGAAATGGTGGTGAGAATCGAAAGTTTTTTTTAACATCTCCTGGACGGTCATATACGGAATGATTGATAATACCGTATGCATGAACCAGCCGCAAGAGTTTGACAAATTTTAGGGGATAAACGGTTTCCAATGGCCCTGAAATCCTTCTTGGAGTGTCATTGCCGAACATATAATGACACATACACCGTAGGATTAAGGTAGTATTCCATGTAATTCTGGTTTGTGCATTGGTGCTTTCCACTGAGGGCACGTTTGTTTTAATGGATGTAGATGTATTGGATTGTATTTAATCATCCAACAGCAAAGATTTTAAGTTTGTTTATCGGGAGACGAAAAAGATTATGAATCATGCACTTTCGAAGTATATAGTACATGCTGGATTCAAGTTTCCATTTCAAAATGACCGCCGCCATCCACCTTCCTTGTCCGCTGGCACCAGCTGCCTTCCTTGATTTGCGTTACTTTATTCACATTACCTTAGGCACCCCGCGGAATCAGCATGCCGTAATGCTGCTGCTGTGCGTAACTTTTTCTACCTTTCCATCGAACAGGTTCGTCCAGTTGGCCAAACATAAACTACAGCAGTTCCAAAATTTTGATATCCCTTGCAATCTTGATTTCTGGATTAACTAAATATAGGATACACCTTAATTCGTCTGAATCCTGTGAAGCAAACGTGCCCTGATTACAAAATCATCTGTCTCAGTTCAAACCGTAGCGTGTAATCTAGTCGGCAGAATGATTAAGATGCTTTTATACCATTGATAAGATAATGTGTTTCCGTCGAACCCGTTTACAAAAGGAACCTTTTTGTTACGTAAACTGGTTGGATAACACATTAATATATGTCGAGTTCTTCTCATGCTGAATTCTCTAGTAGTCTGGTATACGCTCGAGTAATTCAATAATATTTCGAACTAGTGTCCATATCTCCATGACTAAGATAGTTAAAAAGAAAATGGTCACGGTATAATATCTTTTCTCATCATAATAGTTGATAATTTTTCTTTTCCTGTTGTTTTATTTTTATTATTTGGATTTGGATCTCCAAAAAAAAAAGTATGTAGCGACATTTTTTTTTAGATTTGCATGGGCCGAAGCCCACCCCCTCTCCAAACAGATGCCAGAGTCCGGATGACCCAAGAGGTTGGTAAATACAGCTGGCCCGAGCGACATTTGATACTATGATGCATGGTATGGATTAACATTGTGTTAACAATATAATGTTGGTGAATATGATTTCTTGAACTCAACTCGATCGACGTGTTCCTGTAATGGCCATATGTTGTAGTTGAGGTTTTTTCTATAATGAAAATCAAACAAAACAAGGTTATGTTTAACGTGTTTGAATAGCACCCAAAGGTGCATCATTTTTAATGTTAAATTTAGTATAGCACTCGTCTTTGTAATGTGAAAATAACAACATTCCAAATCTGAATGAGTCAAACTTTAATGAATGGAAAGAAAATGTCATGTTTACATTAGGGTGTATGGACTTGGACTTATCTTTTTGAGTGAAAAACCACAACCACTGACAGAGTAAAGTAGTACTGCTGAAAAAGTCAATTATGATAAGTGAGAACATTCTAATAAGCTTAGTTTGTTGCTTATGCAAGAATATGTGGGAAAACATATTAAGCGGTGTATTCCTACTTCTGAATTGGCAAAATATTTTCTAAAAGCAGTGGATGAGCAATATGTGTCTTACAGTAAGTCTAGGGCCAACACCTCAATGGCCAAGTTGTGCTCTATAAAGTACAATGGTTCTTGTGGGATCTGTGAACACATCATGTAGATGAAATATATTTCCGTACAACTCAATGAGATGGAGTTTTGTGTATTTGATACCTTTCTTGTTCATTTCATTTTAACTTCCTTGCCTAGTCAGTATGAATTATTCAATGTCTCTTACAACACACAAAATGAAAAATGTCAATAAATGATTTATTGGCCATGTGTGTTCAAGAAGAAGAAAGACATAAGAATGAGGGAGTCCCTACTGCACATTTGAGAAACAATGACAAGCATAGTCGCAAGAGTAAAGGAAAAATAAAGAGAATTGCTCATATCTCAGGTGGAGTGTCCAAGTCAGGTGATGACATGGTTAGGGGAAGTAAGGCTAACATGAAATGCTTCTTCTGCCATAAAAAAGGACATGATAAAAAGGAGTGCTACAAGTACAAGAAATGATTGGAAAAGAAATGTATAATTTCTGAATGTCATCTTTCTAATGTTCTATTATATAATTGGTGGCTTGACTCTAGTGCCACCATGCACATTTCCAATGCATTACAGATATTTCTGAATCAAAGGAAACCAATAGAGCGTGAAAAAATCCTTTATTTAGAAAATAAATTGGGCTCTCACGTAAACGTCGTTGGCACATGCAGATTAATCCTTGACAATAGAAAGTTACCGAACTTAGAAAATAGTTTTTCTGTACCAAACTAGAGTAGAAATTTAGTCCCTGTTTCTAAATTAGACAAATTAAACTATGCTTCACTCTTCAAAGTGGACAATTATCATTGCATAAAAACCTAATTTAGTTGGCACTTGTATTTTAACATATATTCCATATTAAATTAAATTAAGCCCTCATTATGAGCAATCTTTTACAGTCCAACATAATATTATTGGTAATAAACACACATTATTAGATGGGAAATCATCACTTTGTCAGTACCAAAGGTTGGAACATATTTCCAAAAAAAGAATCCAAAGATTAGTAAAGGACAAAGTTTTAGGGCCCTTAGACTTTATTGATTTTAGAAGATGTGTTAAATGTATAAAGGCTAAGCAAACCAACTCTTCTAAAAAAGGATGTAAGAGGAGTAATAGAACATTACAAGTAATTCACACGGATATTAGTGGACTTATTTCACCTTATTTTGAAGGAGAAAAATATTTTACAACCTTTATCAATGACTATTCACGATATATATTCCTCTACTTATTAAATGACAAAAGTGAGGTTTTTTAAGTCTTTAAGGACTTTAAGATTGAAGTGTATAAACAATTTGATAAAGTCATTAAGATAGTCAGATTAGATAGGAGAGGTGAATATTATGGAAGGTTCATTGAGATGGGACAAAGAAAGGGACAATTTGCACATTTCCTTCAAGAAGAGGGTTGTAAAGAGTGGGACCCGATGGATATCCACTCAAATCGTACAATATAAAGAGCCTTATAATGATAAAGTAGAGAAAACAAAAATATTATAAAGTTACATGATAGTCTATTTATAATTTTTCCTCACCATAAAAAGGTAGTTTAAAAAATGTAAAAAGGGTACATATCTAGTAAATCTAATAATATGAACAACCCATTGCAGAGGGCAACCAGGCCATTACAAGCTATCCTTAGGTCCAATATCATGCATACACTCTTGTGCATCCCTATTTTCCAATACATCTACAACTAGGTGGAAGGGAACATCACTGAGAACATTGGAAACAAGGTATGGGTCAGCGAAAGCTGAGTATGTACATATAATAAATACTTTGGACATTATATGGATTAAAAGAGTAAAAGAGATGTTCCCAAAAAAAGGAGTTGTGTGCAATTAGGTGAGTTCAAGAGAATTGTAACAAAAGAAATAAGGCATATTAAAAATTCAGATTACAAGCATGAGAATAAAAGTGTCTTTCCATAACAGTCATTAACAATCTCAATATAAAAGAATACCTTTTGCATGCATAACAATGCAGACTAAATATACCTAAAAATAACACCATTGGATCATGGTCTAAAAAGAAATAAGGGTGGAAACGCACACGTTGGGCAGAATACGCACACCCTTTATAAGTATTGTTGTACATAAATACCACTATTCTAGATATTCTAGTCAAACATGTAGCATGCATAAATAGAGTAGCAAGATCAATATTATAGTCAAGTTCTCATAAAAAGACAATCATAGCAAGAGGGGTCCAAGAACCTATCATAAACAAGTTATCTCAACAACTAGAAGAATATATTAAATTAAGAACAAGAAATATAAATGTCCAAGCAATTTGAATTCCAATGGAATTAATAATTCAAGAGATTCCTCATTGAAAGAATGTATGTTTAGTCAGATATGCCCAAAATAAAATAGAGAATGTACATACCTAGTTTCATGACTAACTCTTTTTTTTAGGGGTCAATCACATAGTTCATCCTTGTTAACTTAAAAGTAGTTTATATACCTATTAGTCCACAATTGTCAAAGCATAAATGAGAGTATATTTAAACGCACTATTGGTTACTTGATGTGGATTTCGATTTTTTAAACATTAGAGATACCTATATATAGTGTGAAGGACCTGATAGGCTATTATTGATGATAATGCCCTTATAGAAAATGTCTAGGATACCTTTATATATTTTTATTGGTCATATACTCATACTCAAATCTTGTTATGTAAATGAATACATGCATATTCCACATAGTAATATAAAAATATAGTAGATTCATATATAGTACCACTAGAAAGTCATCTAGGGTCAATCTTGCCGACTATGTAGTCATGGTTTTTGCAAAACTAGGGTTACTTCTTATTGATTTCGATCCCTAGTATGGGCAAAAAGATTTGAAACCATCTCTTAGGCATTACAGTTCAACCAAGTTGGTTGCATAACTGAAGAGAAAGCATGTCCAGACCTAAGTACTTATTTTTCTTTTAAATCTACAATCGAATTGAGATTCCTAGGTATATACTAGAGCATCTCTATACTACCCTCCTGCAATACTTTATACCTTCTAAGGTAGGATGTGAATCTAGAAGGGGTGTCATTTGATTTGGTGAGATAGTCCACTACCTGCTTAGAGTCAGTAAGAATAAGATAGTTGTGATAGTCTTGTTTATTACAAAGTTGGGAAGCTTTGACGATAGCCTGCATCTCAACCTCCATGCTTGAGGATGCTTTAGAAGGAAGACCTACGAACATTTTGTATCTGCCCTGACTATGACAAATGAAAATGCCAAGGATTGAGCATTTGGAATGGATATGGTATGCTGCATCTCTGAACACAAGGACCTCAATGTCGTGGGTAATTGAATGGCACCCCGATTGCCTGTTCTTTAGAGAAGTGGTGATGCAAGATTTTTGGATTGAGAGGAAATGTTCAAGAATGAACTTTGCTCTATTGTTCAGTGGGATGGTGTTGTGTTCATGGACGTATTCATTTCTTAAAGTCTAGTTATGCTAGCATGTGACAACACATATCACTGCCTTAGAGTTGTTGTCATTGTTTGGTGTCAAATAGAAATTTATCCATTCATTCTTCATGAAGTTGAAGTGGGAAGTGTCATGAAGTACCTCTCTCCATGTCTTCTTGCTGTCAGGGCAGTCCCTAAGGGCATGGATGAGCATTTCATTTTCATTTTTATAGATAGGGTAAAGAGGATTAACATCCATGTGCCTGTGATTTTTTTAGTGTTGGTGAGCAAGGATTTCTACTGCATCAACCATAGGAAAAACCATATTCTCTCAGGAATATCAGCTTACCATATGTGCTTCCAGTATCCTAGATTTTGGGTCTCAGTCGAGGACTGAAGCCATCTGTAGGCTGATCGACTACTCAATTCCCTTGAGATCTCAAGGGGCAAGACCCATTGATCGTCCCCACCTTTACGAATGGGTAGAGGTATGTTGTCAATCAAGGTCCACACTTCATTGGGTAGAAAAATGCTAATGAACTCCCAGTCCCATTCTCCATTATCCAACACCATCGATTCCACTAAGAGTGACTCTAAGGATGGATGTATACTGATGGCAGGAGAAATTCCCTTCACCGAAAGATTGTTAATCCACTTATCGTACCAGATATTGGTGGAATAGACATTGTCAACGACCCTCCCACAATTTTTTTGATGCCTTTGATATTACGCTTGATGAACCCCATGCAGACAAGCAAGGCTTATTAAGAAGCCTATTGCTTGAGGTATATTTCTCCTTGAAGATTTTAACCCATACCTTATTTGGCTCATTAAGAAAGGACCACACATTCTTGAGCATAAGAGAAATACTTCGATCAAGAGAATCATTTATTCCAAGGCCTCCCCTATCCTTAGAGGTGGTGACTTTCCTCCAAGCCACTAGGGACAATCTTTGGACACCTGAGCCTGACCAGATAAAAGAGCGGATGTGCTTGTTGATATCATCATAGAGAGATGGAGAGATCCTTACAATCTGCATTGTGTAAGTTGGCAAAGCATGTAGAGTGCTCTTAGCTAGAGTAATGCGCCCTACTGAAGATAGATGACACAAGGCTCAACCATTGAGACGGTCTTTGATAAGGGAGGTGATATGACCATGAGTTTTCTTGTTGATTCTGTGGTGCAAAATTGGTATCCCAAGGTCATTAGTCCTTGGGTAACCAAGCTTCCTTCTTACCAAGTGACACTCAACGTTTGTGATATTACAAGAGAAGAATCATTTGAATTTCACTTTGGAGACAATATGCCTTGACACCTTAGAAAAGTTATTGAGGGTGTTGTTGGTATTGGTGGCATGTGTAGTGGATGCTTCAGCTAAGAGGAGGATGTCATCCACGAAGCATACATGGATTAGTGGAGTACCACCTCAAGTGAGGACTATTGTCTTCCATGAACCTGCTCTGATAGATTCTGTAATGGCTTGTGAAATATGTTCCATACAAAGTACAAAAAGATGTGGACTAATCAGATCGCCTTGACACACCCCTTGCATATCTTTGAAGGGTTCTAGAGGTGTTCCACCCCAGAGGATGGAGGTTTCACCAACAATGATGATTTGAATGATGAGCTTTTGAGGCAGATCGGTCTTCTGGAGTGTATCTTTGACGAAGTCCCGATTCATTCTATCGAATGCTTTAGATAGGTCTAGCTATGTTTTGTGGCCATGTGTGAAATTGGACTGGTGAGACGATATCTAGGCATTCAGGTAAGGCTTGATACGTTCAAAGATGATTTTAAAGAGCAATTTGAAGCAACCATGGTTAAGTGATATGGGTCACAGGTCACCACATCGAATGGGGGCTTTGATTTTCAGAATTAGTACCATGTAAGAATCTGTTGTGGTGCTATCCACAATGCAATGGGTGAAAGTATCCCTGGTCGTCTTGACCATGGAGGGACCAACTTTCTCCCAATTTCTCTCAATAAACTCGTTATACACCCCATCAAGGCCGGGTGCCTTTGATGGTGTCATCATAAACATGACGTCATGAATTTCCTAAGGAGAGGGACTCAATTGGATGCGAGTAGATTCCATCCCAGTAAGTTTATTGAACGAACCTGGGTAGCTAATAACATTCCCAACTTCAAGTTGGAACGAACTCGTCATGAGGCCTGCGAAAAAATCTCTAATGTGCTTATTGATGGCTCCAAGATCAGTAGTCCACTCGCCAGCATCATTTTTTTAGTTCGGTAATCTTGTTATGATGTATCCTTGCTTTAACAAAGGATTGAAAAAACTTCATATTGACATCGCCATAACGATACCATTCGACATGTGCGCATTTCTTCCAATTAGCCTCCTCCCAGAGAAGGATCTGATTGTATTTTTCCTACAATTCAATTTCCAATAAGTCGTTAGAATTATCAGGGTTTGTTCAGCATCTACCTGGAGGCGTTGGATGCGAGACAATAAAGCCGCCTTCTCTTTGTGCTGTGAACGTATTTGGTTATGGCCCCATTTCATGGCTGCCTTCCGAAAATAACCAAGTGAATCTTGGAATGAGGACGTTGAGTCCCAATTGTCCATCACCAATGAACAGAACTCAAGAGTCAGGTTCCAACTTGCTTTCATCTTGAAGAAGGCACGTCAAGGCTTTCGTGGAGTAGAGATGCTTAGTAGGAGCAGGTGATGATCTGAGAATAGCCTAGGCAAGGCAGTGACAGTGGCCTCACCGAAAGAGTTCAACTACTCATTGTTAGCAACATCACAGTCTAATCTCTTAAGGAGCCTACTACACTTGAAGGTGAAAGGGCTGCCCTGTGTCCGCAGTTCTAAAAGTCCTATATTGAGTAGGACTTCACTGAACTGAGCACATGATTTCTTGTCAATGTATTTACCCCTTCTTTTCTCAGAGGTGTGAAACATGGTGTAAAAGTCATCCATAACTACCCAACTAGTATGGATACTAGTTGTCGATTCCTCCATACGATCCCAGAGGTACCTGCATAGGATACGATTAGAACTACCATAAACAATGGTTAGGAGCCAACTATTATTGATGAATCTTTAGAGGAATGGATGGTGATTGAGAAGAATGTTAGTGTTACACTTAGCTCTATCCTACATTAGCCAAATACCACCAAAAAATCCGGTGGCTTCAAGTCTGTGCAACGAAGAAAAGCCAAGTTGTCAAACAATGTTTGCTACAATAGAACCACTACAACGAGGTCCAATAATTGCTAGTGTCTAGATTTTGTAAGAAACTTTCATCTCTTTAATGAGGAAAAGTTTCCTATCTTGGTAGGCACCTTGTATGTTACAACAACAAATAATTGTGATTGGGTTAGAAGGGAGGTGGTTGCACTAAATTGCAGTGAGCAATCTGTCTGATTCCCATCTGGATCATATGCCATGTAAGAATCATCCTTTTTAGAGCGCGGCTTATCTTCAAACTCCAAGGATTTCTTTGCACTGTGTTCACCACTGCATGTATCTTCTACCTCATCAAAAGGTTCCTCCCCCATGTGATTAGTTTTACCCTTCTTCTGGTCTTGATCAGGGCTAAGGATTGTTTGGTAGACAACCTTTCTATTTCTTAAGATGAGAAACCCATTTCCATTCTCTTTTCCCGACTTTTTAAACGGCTTAGGGAGTTATGACCCAGTGGGATGGATGACAATTAGAACTGAAAGCTCTATCCATCATCCTCAAGACAAGTCCTGACGGTGCTTGTTTCATTTCCAGTCAGGCTCACAACAATATCATCCACTGCTTTAGAACTATTAGGCTTAGGAAATGGAGGATTGGTATATGTTCCCCAGTCTTCTTGTTCTTCTTTTTGTGTTTCTTACTATTGAACTTGGTGAACCCGTCCTCATCTACCTCAACTTCAAAGTCTTAAACTAGAACTAGTTTCATCTTCTTTGATGAGGAGGTTTTTTTGGGCCCTGGTTTTCTTAGTATTGGCTTCCCTGGCTTAGGCCATTTTGCATGTATCGCCATGGTATAAGTAACACTAGGTAAAGGAATTGTTGCTGAAGATGAGGCCACTTCTCGGGACTCCACACGTGTATCATGTTTGCAGTCTGCCTTTGCATGGCCAAGCGGACCGCATTTCATGCAGACCATTGGCAGGTTATCATATTCAAGCCTGAAATGCTCGCCATTGATTAAGATGGAGGGTGGTAAGGGCTTCGACATATCCACCTCAATAGTGATAAGGGTGAATTCCCCCCTGTGCCCTTACAGGGTGTGTGCATCCACCTTGATTGTCTTCCCGATCGTGTTTTCGATGCTACTCAAGATCTGGGTTTGAAATAGAAACATAGGGAGGTCCAGAACTCACACCTAGACAACAATATTTCTTGGGATGGGATTAGATGGTCGAAAAGAAGGCAACCAGGACTGAACAAAAAGATAATTTCCAAAGATTGTCTAAGGTCCCCCCGTCATGGCATTAACATAGTCATCATGGCCAACGAACTGGATGATATAATATCCATTTTCTAGGTCAATCACCCTAAATTCATTTTGTGGTTCCCAGATGGAGTAGATCTTATTGACCAGAGCCTTAAACCCTAGATTGATTGTGATCGCCTTCACGATGACAACAAACTTCCATGGATCAAGAAGTGTCTCCAATGCTTCATGACGGACAAAGAATGACGGCAGAACACCGCTCAGGTCGACGCTGATGTCTTTGTCCTTCAAGATGTTAGGCAAGATCAGATTCTCGTATGTTAATGAGCCAACAGCTTTCCCACTGACGATCTCCGCATACGATGACCGAGGACCATCATTACTTCCTTGAACCATCTCAGTATCCATCTCTGTTGGTGCCATGATAGACGTCGTAGCATCTTTGGAGGATCGTGGTTGTCCTTGTACTGAAGTTTCATCTTCAACTTTGCCCAAGCATTGATATGGATGACGATCCTAGTTCCCTCATCCCCTCCCTCCTCCATTTGCCCCCCCCTCAAGCGGCCATCGCCATGAGAAAACCCTAGGTGCGGCATCCTTCTTGACTATGTAGTCATCTACATATATGTTTTTCTTTCTTCTATCATTTAGCTCATAACTCGAACAACATGGTTTGATATACTCCCTAGATTCATTTCTAACTAACATCAATTTTATAAATACATGTTCGTGAATATTGGGTTTTAAATTCATGAAACAAATCACATTGATATATTTAGATATGCTCACTAGTACTTATTGGAATTCTGAATAGGCTAGATTAGTTAATCAATATTGATGCCATTGATTGAATGACTTGGGTTGATACTTTTACAATGTTTTACTAATAAAAATTTCTATTCATTATATATCTCTAAACTAATGTATCTTTAATAATTGATAATATGAAATCAATGGTTACACATTTCTTACTTACTGGTTAATAGTAACCCAATATGCATATACTATATGATAGGTATATAGACATGATCACATAGATCACATATTTAGGCGATGTTCATTTTAAAATAGTACAATGTATTCATAGCTATATATAGTTGTTCTAAGGATAAAAAACTAGATTAGTTAATCAATATTGATGCCATTGATCGAATGATTTGGTTTGATACTTTTACAATGTTTTACTAATAAAAATTTCTATTCATTATATATCTCTAAACTAATGTATCTTTAAGAATTGATAATATAAATCAATGGTTACACATTTCTTACTTACTAGTTAATAGTAACCCAATATGCATATACTATATGATAGGTATATATACATGATCATGTAGATCACATATTTAGGCGATGTTCATTTTAACATAGTACAATGTATTCATAGCTATATATAGTTGTTCTAAGGATAAAAAACTATTATCCTATATAGAAAATTTAGATTATCAATTCTAATGTTAACCTTAATCATGTTATTTGCATTTGATTGATTAACTAGAATTATAAAACAAACAACAACAAGTAATGATTGGTTGACTTACATTTTCATCAATGTGGGATGGCCTTTAGTGGTTATCTATAGACCAAACTCCTCTTAATGTTAATAAGAACCAGATGGAAGTTCATGATGGTGTCAATCAAACTCAGCTGTAAGCAAATTTTGTGTTCAGCTCCTGGTGGATTCAAAGGTGGCATGGTGACCATGAAGGAAGGATGAGATTGTAGGTGGGAGGAGGATGAAGATGTCATCTTCTAAATCTAGGTGGAGAGGTGAGAAGAGCAAGGTATGAACTTTTGCCTATTGAATTTCTTCCATAGAGCTTGTAGTGTGTTAAAGTGGTCGGCATGGTGGTTGTAGGTTTGTGTTTCACCAAGCTTTTGATGCAGTTTGGCACTAATTCATGGTGATGTTGGTGAGAAGATGAGGAAGTAGGTCTCAATGTGGTGGTGGGAGTGAACTACTATGAGGGATGTGGTGTAAAGAGGAGGCATAGTGGGGAATCTAACACTATTTTCAGACCATAACATGCTAGGTATCCTATGTTGTAGGTTGCTTAGTTGTTGTTGTAGGCTCATCATGAGGACTACGATGTTAGTAGGGAGGGTACCACGTCTAGATAAGGTCCTAGATGTGGTGGTGTAGGAAGAGGAAGAAGATAATCTATACTACTATAAAAAGAAGGAGTTTGATGCTGCGCTCTCCTTGATTCACTCTGTTCTCTCCTTTTTTCAAGGAATTTTACTCCTACAAATATTTATTCTCACACTCTCCTATTAACTTTTATTATATTTAATTCCGTATTTCTCTCTCCATCCCACGGAAACGGTTCCTTGATTCTCTCTTTTCAAATTACCAACACAAATATCTTTTACCGTAGGGACTCTTTCACGGATGAGTCCTCTCCCCGCACATTTCCAACAAATTTTATATGTCACATGCATGTGCATGTGTGCGTTCACTAGTAGATGAAGACAAGTTGGTGATGGTTGCTGGAGCTGGCTGTGACCATGACAGTAGGTGGTGTGACAACTTCTTGGCATCATGATTGTAGGGCATAGGGGAGAGGGAAGAAGGAGAGGGTCGGTGATGGTAGAATCCACGTGAAGTGGTGGTGGTGGAAGGAAGGTGAAGAACAGAAAAAACCTTTTCTGCTATGGGTGCTAGTAGGGTCTTTGCCTATCGGGAGATTGATGGTACAAGTGTCGTGAAGATGGTCTATCATGGTGTCACATCAGTTGTCTTTGCTGGGAAGGAGGCAGGAGACAATCTTGGTGATGGAGTAGTAAATTAGGGCAAGTGGTGATAAGAGACTCTGTACATGGTGACGTCATTACCCCTAACTATGATATAAAGGAAGGTGTCGAGGTGAGCACTAGGAATTTAGTGGAGGCAGTAGTGTTGTGGGCATGTTGGTTGCTTGATACGATGTGGCAATACAAAAAGATGGTAGTCTGGTTGTTGTCGTGACTGTAGGTGGAAGAGAGGATAAGGTAAGGATGAATAGGGATCTATTGGGGATGAGTATATGAGGAAGGAAGGAGGTTATGGTGAGGTTTTGAGGGTTAATGGGGAGGAGAAGAATGACATGAGGCAAGGAAGAAAGATTGTGCCTCTCTGTGAGTGTTGGCTACAGTTGCAGATAAGAAAGGAGGTGGTGAGGAGAAGGGTATGGCTAGGGTTATTATAGTGTGGGTATGGAGAGGAAAATGAGATAAGGAAGATGAGGAGGAGGAGGAAAGAAAGGGTCTTCAATTTCTAGGCTTCTAGCCATTGCAGCCGCTAGGTCAGCCCGAGAGCACGGCTAGAGAAGGAAGACTACATGCTACATTATGTGGTTGGGGAGAAAAAATCAATGAATTGTAGGGATATCAAAGTGACACTTTATTAATATCATTAAACGAAGATAATTGATGTCATTCTTCGTTATTTTGATTGAGCAAGCAAATGGTACCGTAGTGATATGAAATTTTGTGGGCAGGCTTATTAAGACATGAGGAATTAAATTTTAACATAAATTTTGCCTTTTGGAAGTGTTTGATTTCACATTTTTTTCTACTTGTATTTTACATACTCACTAAGTGATTTATTAAATTTCTTACTTACTATTTATATAATATTTCATACATCTTAATTTCTCTTCATCCCCTTATCCTATGAAAGTTCTAGAGTCCAAAAACATAGTCAAAATTTATTTAATGGTTGATTAATATATTTAAGCCCAATGAATGACTTATTTACTTAATTGATGTTAAAACCTCATGCAGAAGGACATTTATCATCTTATTATGATTTTTTATTCTAAATTCTTCTAATTAAATCTAAATCAAGAAAAGGAACCTTAATATTAGTCATATTAAGAATGGGGCCTAGAAAAAGGAAGAGCTAAGCTATGCACCTACATTTGGGTATGTTACAACACTCCACCCCTTAAAGAGGATTTTGTCCCTAAAATCCATCCGTCGCTAGCCATGAAAACAAGTAATACTCCTAAGCTAACCAGAGGGTTTTTATTTTCTTTTCCACTACAATGGATCATATCATACATCTGATCTTACTTTGGTTAGGTGGTAGCTACATACCTATGACGTTAATACTAGATATATCTCATGTATTACTTATTACATCCACTATCTAATGTATATAATTCCAAGTCAAGTTAATTTTCTAAAGGATAAAATATCATTACTCCAACCCTTAAAAGGATATATATATATCATAACTAACTATCTACAAAGGCGACAAGAGTAGATCAACTAGGTTATCTACATCAAGAGCTTCATCGTTGTATTCTCCGCACAACACTTAGGCCTAGGGTCTATTACTGATCATGCCAGTCATGTTTTCATAAATAAAGGGTTTCTATATGACTCAAACTTCCTCGTGGTGGTTGACTTGGTTTCAAAACCGTCGATAAAATCTAAAATCTTTTCTTTTATACATATAGTTTAATAATAGGAAGTAAGTTTGGCGATAAACAAAAAATTTATGACAAAAATCCAAAAGTGGCACCAAAATCGATCTGAGAACCAAGTCATCCATAACTCCACCACTCTAACCATAATATAATACTCTATCACCACTTCATTCAAACAAGAGATATCAAATTTTCACACCAGAAGGACATGTCAAAAGAATCTCTTTTTTAACTGAAGGTAGGGGAAAAGGTTTCCTATTACACCTAGTCAACTTCAATAATATTCTAATGCATCCATCATTCCTCAAATTATAAACTGCACACATCATCTCGAGGGCTAGGTAAGTCATATGATCTTCCAACGTCAATGAAAGTATTCGTGTTTTCCCATCACTAGTTGGTTTGAAACCATGATGACCGCATTAGATAAGGTAACCCACATAGTCAAGATACTCATTATCTTAAACACTGGGTGAACCAAATACACTATTGGAGATGAGAGAGGTGAACCCTTAAGGATGTCTAATAAGGCTTATAGATTTCATCAACCAATTCTCATGATTGAGGCAAAATAAGATCAATGAGAATGGTATTCTTTGGGTAAAGAATGTCAAGATAACTCCATGATGGAGGCAAGGCATGCCTAGCCATAATGGAGTTGGCTTAGGTTATCATTTAGTATCTAGGAAATCATCTCCATTCTAAAACATACACTAGGGTTTTCCATTTTCATCCATGCATGATCACTACCCAAGGAATAAGTATGTGAATCATGCTAGAACTAAACAACAAAAGAAAGGGGTCTAAGTTGAGAACTATGGTTAAGTATAGAAATGGGTTTCCAAGTCAACCTATACTTCATAGTGTTCAAGCTTATCTCCTTGGTAAAAAGAGATAGGAAACAAACACTACAAGAGTCAACTCCTGTTGTAGTGACATTTATGCCTCCATAAACCCATAAGTGATCAAGGTGAGTAGAATCTAAGTCTCAACCACATAAGTAGTTTGAGAGTGGTAGTGACCAAAATAGCCATGGATTTAAACCTTAATTTCTATTCTAAGACTCAGGGATGCACATATCAACAACCTATAAAGGGTTACTTAACTACCTAAATTAAGGAAGAATCTGGGATAACTTGACAAAGTCCAATCACCGACTTCTTAGGCTCTGATACCATTTTGTAAAGAGTGGGACCCGATGGGGATCCACTCAAATGGTACAATACAAAGAGCTTTATAATTATAAAGTAGCAGAAACAAAACTATTAGAAAGTTACATGATGGATCATTTACAATTGTTCCTCACCATAAAAGGTGGTTTTTAAAAAAAAGTAAAAAAGGTACACATCTAGTAAATATAATAACATGCACGGCCCATTATATAGGGAAACCAAGCCATTCCAAGCTATTGTTAGGTCCAATATCATGTATACACTCTTGTACATCATTTTCTTCTAATGTACCAACAACTGGGTGGAAGGGGACATCACCTAGAACATTGGAAACAAGGTATAGGTCCACAAAAGCTGAGTATGCACATATAATAAATACTTTGAGCATTATATTGAATTAAAAGTGTAAAAGAGATGTTCTCACAAGAAAAGGGACTGTGTGCAATTAGGTGAGTTCAAGAGAATTGTAACAAAAGAAATGAGACATATTAAAAATTCAGATTAAAAGCATGCGAATAAAAGTGTCATGCCATAACAGTCATTAAAAATCTCAATATAGAAGAATAACTTCTGCATGCATAACAATGTAGACTTAATATACCTAAAATAGGGCCATAACACCATAGGATCATGGCCTTAAAAGAAATAAGTGTGGAAACACACACCCTAGGCAGAATACACATGCCCTTTATAAATATGGTTGTACATAAGTACCACTATTATAGATATTCTAGTCAAACATGTAGCATGCATAAATAGAGTGGCAAGATCAATATTATAGTCAATTTCTCATAAAAAGATAATCATAACAAGAGGGGTACAAGAACCTATCATAAACAAGTTATCTCAACAACCAAAAGAATATACCAAATTAAGAACACAAAATATAAATGTCCAAGCAATTTGAATTCTAATGGAATTAAGAATTCAAGAGATGCCTTATTGAAAGAATGCAAGTTTAGTCAAATAATGCCCCCAAAAAATAGAGAATGTACATACCTAATTTCATAAATAACTCTTTTTTCTAGGGCTCAATTACATAGTTCATCCTTGTCAGCCTAAAAGTGGTTTATATACCTATTAGTCCACAATTGTCAAAGCATAGATGAGAGTATATTCAAACGCACTATTGGTTACTTGATGTGGATTTAAAATTTATAAATATTAGATATACCCATATACCACCTGAAGGACCTGATAGGCTATTATTTATGACAATAACCTTATAGAAATGTCTAGCATTTAATACAACATGCCTTTATATATTTATATTGGTCATATACTCATACTCAAATCTTGTGATGTATATGAATACATGTATATTCCACATGGTAATGTAAAATACATTAGATTCACATAGAGTATCACTAGAAAGTCATCCAGGGTCAATCTTGTCTACTATGTAGTCATCTATATATATGTTTTTCTTTCTTTTATCAGATAGCTCATAGCTCAGCTAACATGGTTAGATATACTCCCTAGATTCATTTCTAACTACCATCAATTGTATAAATACATGTTCATGAATCTAGGATTTTAAATTCATGAAACAAATTGCATTGATATATTTGGATATGATCACTAGTAATTATTGAATTTTTGAATAGGCTAGATCATTTAATTAATATTGATGTCATTTATAGAATGAATTGGGTTAACACTTTTACAATGTTTACTAATATAATTTTCTATTCGTTACATAGGTCTAAACCAATGTATCTTTACAAATTGATAATATTAAATCAATGACTACAAATTTTGTACTTAATGTTAATAGTAACCCAACATGCATATACCATATATAGGTATGTAAACATGATCACGTATTTAGGTGATGTTCATTTTAACATACTACAATATATTCATTGCTATATATAGTTGTTTTAAGTATGAACGATTAAGTAACCTATATAGAAAATTTAGGTTATTGATTCTAATGTTAACCTTAATCATCTTATTTGCATTTGACTGATTAACTAGAATTCTGAAACAAACAACTACAAGTAATGATTGGTTGACTTACATGTTCGTCAATGTAGGCTGTACTTTGGTTGTTGTCTATAGATTAGACTCCTCTTCATGTTAATAAGAACCAGATCAAAGTTTGTTTTGATGGTGGAAATCGAACTCAGTAGTCAACAAATCTGGTGTTTAGCTCCGAGTGGATTCAAAGGTGACATGGTCACCTTGAATGAAGGAGGAGACTACAGGTGGGAGGAGGATGAAGATGTCATCTTCTAAATCTAGATGGAGAGGTAAGAAGAGCAAGGTATGGACTTTTACTTACTGAATTTCACCGATAGAGCTTGTAGTGTGTTGTGTTGAAGTGGTTGGTATGGTGGTTGTAGATCTATGTTTCTATTATAACCCACATCTAGTTTAGTCATTAAATACCTCGATTAGCGTGAAGTACCTTATTAGTGCTAAGTACCTTGTTAAACATCATGGTTAATCAAGATAAACCAAGATGTGAATCAATAGTCAAGATTGATTCATCTGAGGTAATTAATGTTAACTGCAGTGTTAATTGTTAAGTTAATTACCTAATATAATTAAACCTAGATAAGATGGTCTATTTGTTGTGTTTTTATGCCTTGAGGTTGTAGTGGATCTCGTGCTTGAAACTTTGCAAAAATAATCACTCGATTCGGACATCCGAGGCAAAAGATACAACATTTTCTAGTTCTTTGGACTTGGTTGCAATGTTTCCAATCATAACAACTTATTAACCCCTTTCTCCTTTCTTCCTTATCTCTTCTTCACCCGATCGTTTCCCAAGAACCTCCTAAGCGGCGTCCTGCTTCCCAACCAATAGAGGAGGGGCATGAATGATTAGGGCTCCTAGAGCCGTGCTGCCTTGGCGCCACCTTTCCTCTCTTCTTCTTCTACATTTCTTCCTCTTCTACCTCGCCCTAGTGGCGCCCACCACAGCCCTAACCTGCTAGGGCGGCACCCCAGCAAGAAGCACCAGTACAGTAGTCGCAGCAGTGGCCAGGGAGCCGCCTTGGGCACAACTAGCACCACCAAACAGCCGCCTCGGCTCTGACTTGGAGGTCTATGCTTGATTCCGTAGCTCCCAGCTATGTTTAGCACCTAGTCGACCTCTCCCTTCCACCTGTGCGTGAGAAAGCGCCTTCTGCTTGTAGCAGGTCCGAACCAGAGCCTTTGGGCATAGCCAGCACCATGACAATGCCACCCCGACTCCATCCTTGAGGTCCCTGCTCGAATTCACAGTCAATAGCCATAGCTAGTACCTAGCCCAACCCCCTCTTCAACCTGTGCGTGAAGCAGATCCAAATCCAGGACTGTTCGAAGGTTGAAGACGACCCGGTGACGCCCGAAAATAGGCTCTGGATGGATTTTTGGTTGATTTTTTGTCACCTCGACCCACGATGAGTAGAATCTCACTCCCAAACACAAGTATAACTCAAATAATCGGACATTTCGATTGCAATTGGTGTTATTCGCGGATGTCAGCGGGTACCCAGGTGTCGAGCAGTGCTGACACACTTTTTATGTGCGTAGAAATGCAAGTGTACGCGTCAATGTAATATAGGCCTTTGTGAGGCCCGAGTCGAACTCAGGGACACTGAATTATCGGAGACTACTACTAACTACTCGCAATCAGTTAGACCAATTTAAAAGTTGGAGGTTGTTGTAAAATTCAAAGAAAATAAAATAAAACAAAACAAAGCAATCGATTAAATATTTGGTTTAATCAATTTAAAATAAGATCTTTAGGATTGCGGTTTCACCGCGGGTTTTTGTTGTATGAAATTCTATATAGTCACTCAGATTTATCTCTCTATCCGGGTAGTGGCCTGAAATCAGAATTGCCCACTGTCATGGTACAATTCACTACCTATGTTTAGGTCGGTTCCACCGTCGTAGTAACCTATACCCTAAACTAGGTGCATTAAAATCGATCTCTCGGTATCCACCATTAACCTTACACCACCTTGTTCAAGGGATTTGTCAATTAACATGAATTTCGTCTCTTTTCAACCATTAATTCTTCTTTCAAAGTAATTAAGGGCATTAGATTATTATTATGGTGATCAAGCATAACAATATAATTGAGAAAACAAAATTATACCACAGATTTAAGAGATAAAAGATGAATTACTATGATAAAATTGCCATACAACGATTTCCCGGGCTACTCCCGGTCCTAAAGACAAAGGGGATTAGCCCCGCATGTTCATCTCAAAGCAAAACATGGTAGAGAAAAGGGGAAACATGAGAAAAACGTGATTGAGTGGTGAAACCCTTGAACGGAGAAGATCTAAGCGCTCCTTGGCGTAGAATACGCGTTCTCCCGCCTTTCGGTGGTGAAAATCGTCTTCTTCGGTGTCCGGAACGGTTGGGACGTGCTTCTGGGCTCCGTTCTTCTCTCCAAACCTTCTCGGGACATGTGCAGCGGCTAATGATGTGATAGCTTCCTCTTGGCTGCCGTCATTAGGTATAATTACCGAGTTAGGTCGTCAAATAATCACAGCCGTCAGATTTAGATCGATCTGAAGCAAACTTGTATCTGACGGTGTCGATACCATCGACGCGGGTCGATGGTATCGACCTTGCGCGGTATCAGATGATCTTCTTTTCTTTTGTTGCTGCGCCTGATGCCATCTCGATACCATCGACGTGGGTCGATGGTATCGACAAACCTGTAGCGACAGTTTGGTCTTTTTGTGTCAATGTAGCTCCACCAGTCGATAGTATCGACATATGCGTCGATAGTATCGACTCACTTCTCGCCAGCAACCTGATGGTAAATCGATACCATCGACTCATCTGTCGCTAGTATCAACTTTCTTCTGCTCCTTGCGGCTGGCAACCTATGGTCCGGTCGATGGTATCGACCACTGTCGATGGTATCGACAGAAGTAGATACTTGTTTTTCCTGAAATTTCAACACGAAACCACATAATCCGAAACAAAACATATTCTTGTAATAATTTATGCTCAAAATACTTTAATAAGGGGGATTTGACATAGAGAAGGATCATAGACCAAAGTAGATGAATTATGCAATATTAACCACCAAAATGACTAATAAATGCATAAAACACAAATAAAACAAGTCTATAAATGCGACTCAAAATCATCGCATCAAACTCCCCTAAGCTTGAACATTGCTCGCCCTCGAGCAACTAAACCTTATAATAGAATTGCCAGAGTCAACTAAAGAACAAAACATCACAACAACCATCACCATATGACCCCCACCGGACATTCACATTCCGGCCCTCACTAACCACGGAATGATAATTACCCTAAAGGCGAAAATAATCATCCATAAAAGATATCTACCTCAAAACTGAAGAACACTATCATATAAGGCAGTTAGCATAATAAAATTCGTCGGTCCAGACTCAGTGCATCTTGTGATCTCCTATACTACATTGCTCGCCCTAACTACCATCTACATGGAAGCAGTTCTCCTGATATTCACAAGTGAGGAGAAAATCACGGTGGCCTACCAGTCCGAGCAACGGGTGGATGAAATGGGTGGCTCATGGAAGAAGTGGAAGCATTATATGGTTTCAACATGCATAAAACAAAAATGCCCTAAATGATGCATTTGCACATGAACATGCCCTAATGACTGAGATTGGGTGGAATGATGCATGCCCTAACATCCCGTCTCAAAATGAGATGGAATATCTAACTGAGCTACATCATGTACTTACTCATCTTAAAATGTAGGTGAGACTATGTTCCTTTCTCCCTCTTATTCTACTTGCTTCTCAATACTTTTTTTTCTTTCATTTTTCATTTTTTATTTTTTTTCTTAATCACAAATGACAATGAATAATTTGTTGGGCTTACTTTTTCTACATAGCTTAAATATTTGAATTATTTAGAAGGTATGGAACATGTTAATCACCGTTAAAGAAGAAATAAGATACATGATGTACTCTATGCATAAAAATTATGAATGCAGCTAAATGACACGCACCTAAGGATACTGTGCATGTATAACTATTCTAATTTTTTTATTTTCATGCAAAACATGTGAAAGTGGTTGCAATGCAAGACCTATCTACATGAGATACAATCAAAAAGATTCAAACCATAATGTACTTCCAATTCTTATGGTGGATTGTGAAAAACAAAGAGATGGAAAGATCACAAGACTAATTGACTGAACCTTTGAAAATTATTATGTATCCCTCCCTACTGACCTGTGTAGTAGTTAAGAGGTTTCTCTCTCTTACTTAAAATTAGAGTCTCATTATCATTTGGTCAGTTTAGGCTCACACAACCAAATCCGTCCACTTTTCATGAATCATTAGGAATGTACAATTGTGATATTCTGTTTTAGAGTTGACAATACCAATCATTTTCTTAAGTTATGTGCTCAAAGTTGAACAACACAAGCTTGCAAACACTCAAAATTTTTTTAATTTTCCCTTAATTCCCATGTACAGGAAAATGAGATGACACATGACTTAAGACATCCACAATTACACTAGATAGAATGTGGATCCTACAAACAAACTAAGATTGCAAGAAATAAATGACAAGAAACAAAAATAATAAAACTAAAAACTGAGAAAATAAAAGATAGAGCTGTTCCAACTCCCCCCCTAAGCTTGAATTCGACTATGACTTCATAGTCAAAAACAATCTTAAAGGTTGGAACAGAGATACCGATTTACTCTTCTGGCGGAGGCGGGTACTGTGGGGCTGTGGGGTCCCAGGATGGGTACTCCCCGTGAAAGTTCGGATCAAACTAAGGCATAGGTGGAGGTTGTGGATACCCCCCAAAGTAGTTCTGGCTCCAGTAGTGATCATAGAAAGGCTGTTGTTGCATCTCCATCCTATGCAACCTGTCATGAATCTGTTATTGGTTGCCAAGGAGGAGGCGCTCATTCTCGAAGATCGCCCTCTGATTGTCAAGTAACCGGTTCGTAGTCTCCTAAATACCGGTATACACCGTGGTGTGATGCTGCTACGTCTGCTGTATGTCCTGCAACATATCATACATGCCTTGCATCAAATAGACATCCTCACTTTGCTGTGAGGGCGGTGGTGGTGGTGGAGGCTATGAAGATGAAGACGCACCCAGATGCATGCGGGGATGCTTCTAGGTGCTACTCGTGCCCGAAGAGGAGTGTAGGCCTCCTCTTCCTCTTCAGCCTCGTCGTCATTATTGTTGTCATCGTCGTTGCCGCCGTCTTCATCGGAGTCAGCAATGGCTATAATTGGACATCAGAAATGTTGATCCCCTTCGATGTGGAAGACAGGATTGGGATGCGAACATTCTTGGTATGCATGGTTACATGGCAATGAGCATATGGTAAACCATCTCGGAGCAGGATCAAGTTGGATCGGTGAAGATGCTGCAGATTAACCTTGCTTCTGTTGGAGAGAGGAGTCAAGGCTGAGAAGTTCAACCCCAGATAGTGGGCCAGTGGTGTGATGAGTCCTCCAAAATGAATTGGAGCCTTCCACGTACTTCGCTTTACCACCAACACCCGCTGCAGAAAGAATGCTCCCCAGTTGCACTCTTGGCGCTTCAGTAGTTTGTAAAAGAAAAATAGGTCCGTCTCCTGGAATTTGCTAAGAGACAGATCACCCCTAGCAAAAAGGGTGGAACACAGCATCCGATGAAGAATCCGCACGAACGGATGCTCGAAGTCTGCTACTGCTGCTTTGTGGTAGCTCACTGACTTGCCCGATGGTACCATCACGAGCTCGACGAAGATCGTGTCGTAGTCGGTCCGGATGTCTGGCCGCCGGTAGTCAGTCCGCGAATGATTCCAGTTGTAGATCTCATTGAACTGGCGGAGTGTGAGATTGTAATCATTGTTGTATAGCCGGAAAGACACACGACCCTTGATCCACTCGCGATCCGTGGTGATAATGTCGTTTGGTACGACACAGACATCCAACGATGCCATGAATTCCGCCACCAGCTCCTTGTAAGTAGGCCATTCACCAAAGAATGGCTGGCCATCGGCATGAAACTCCATCTCGTCAGGCGTTCTGCCCGTGTGGTGCGCCTGCCCTTTTAGCACGTAGGCTAGATTTGCATCAAACCCCAAGTTGCGGATCATATCCCGCTCAACATAGCGGGTCGACTCAATTTTCCTTTTCATGATCTCCTCGTAGATTTTCTTGACCTCTGTGGATGGATGGACAATCCGCGGTCGTGGAATCGATGCATTCGGTGGAGGCACAAACTCCGGGATGTCCATCGGGTTGGCGCGTGAAGAAGACGCACCAACAACATGCACCATGGTTGCGGAAGAAGGAGAAGTAGAGAAAGAGCTCGGGGAAGATCAGAGAAGGAAATCTCCGCTCGATGAAGAACGTGCTCCTGGATGCTCGTCGTCGGGCTCATATTGCTCTGGAATACGCTCGGTACAGGTGGAGAAGGATTGATCTGGAGTGGTGACGTCATATAATGACAATCCTTCTCATATATAGCTGTGGCCGGCGCTGCTGTATGCCCGTCGATACCATTGACGCGGGTCGATGGTATCGACACGCATAGCACAATCCGTACTGCCACTGGTATCGACAGTCGTCGATGGCTAGATTTGCGGGGCCCGGATTGCTGACGTGTCGATACTATCGACAGGAGTCGATGGTATCGACCCATCCCCCGGATCAACTTTCTGGTTGCAGCGATCGCCGTTGATCTCCTCTCGGGGATCGGTGACGTGTCGCGTCGATACTATCGATGCAAGTCGATAGTATCGACTTCCATATATGGCACACCCTCGCGAGGCCCGGCCGCTGCCTTCTGCCTGCAACTGTGTCAATACCATCGACAGGACCGTCGATGGTATCGACTTTACTGAGACGATTTCTTCTGAATATCTCTAGAGATCTCGCTAGTATCGACACCCATGTCGATACTATCGACCTCTGCTTACAATCAGCCTGTTGGTATGTCGATACCATCGACGAGGCTGTCGATGGTATCTACGCAGTGCGATTTCTACCGTCGCCAACCTGTACCCCTGTCGATACCATCGACACAAGGGTCGATGGTATCGACTCTGCCTTAGTCCTACATAATGAGCAAACGATCACTGTATCTTTTTTACACTAAAAACAAAGTCAAAACAAGTCAAACTACGAATGTGAAAGAAACTAAACTAAAGTACCGATGGCTGGGTTTCCTCCCAACAAGCACCCTTATTTAACGTCTTAGGCTAGACAACATGAAACTCCTCCTCAACTTGGAACTTTAGAGAGTGTGCCCAAGGGATCATGCAACAGTTTGAACTCCACTCGATCTTGACCAATCCCCAAGGTCAATGTACCTCTCCCAATGGCAGTGACAACATCGGCCGTTTCTTGAAACGGCCTACCCAATAGCATCTCGCAACTTTTAAGTTGTGGCATGTCCATGATAGCAAAATCCACCAGAAAGATTAATCCGTCCACCTTGACGAGTACATCCTCGCACACTCCGTATGGTTTTACAATGGACCCATCCGCTAACTCAATCGTTGTTGCCGACTTCTTCATCTCCTTCAACCCAAGCTTTTGAAATGTGGACAGTGGAATAAGATTAATGCTCGTGCCTGAATCACACTGTGCTCGTGGAAAATGATGATCACCTATAGAGCATGGAATATAGAAGCTTCCTGGGTCATTCCTCTTCTGTGGCAAACTCCCATGGATGATTGAGCTCACCATCTCATTTACCCGACAAATATATGTGTCTTTAATCTGTCTCTTCTTATTGATGATTTTTTTGATAAACCTCCTGTAGGCGGGAATCTTCTCTATCATCTCCACTAACGGAATATTGACATGGAGTTTTCTAAACATCTCCAAGAATTTCCTATAGCGCCGATGCTCTTTCTTCGGCCTCGGGCTGTCCGGACTTGACACAACTACCTCATTTAAACGCTTATGAGGTGGCACATATGAGCTTTTCGGGGCAAGCTCCCCTAGGCTTGTTTCAATGACTCTCTCTGGCATAGACTTTGGTGGATCATCTTCAACAGGTGTAATTTGCGGTGGCACCTCTCTCACAGTGGACGTATCTTGACCTTGACAAATGGCCTTCACCTGCTCCTCTTGCCTAGGTGTGGGCGTGACCATCATGGGCTCTTGGTGGGCTTTTCTGAATGGAGTGTATCCGCCTGGTAGTCCATAATGACTGCGAGGATATGGTATTTCCAGGATAGCCTCCGTATCAAACATCATTTTGCTTTTGTCCTGGACCTCTACCAATGGGGGTTCTACCTCATTAATCACAGACATATATTTTACTTGATGATTTGCGTGAACCACATCTGCATTTCCAGCCTGTCTCTGCTGATTAGCATGCTTTATGGCCGCCACTTCATTTGAAATTTGAGTCACGGTCGTCTCTAGAGCCCTCATTTGTGCTCCATGGATTTGCAGTGTTTGCCCAAACTTGGTCAAAATGTCACCCTGGGACTGCAGCTGCTTGCTAAACATGCTCATCATCTCTTGATTTTGCTGCACCATTTGACTAACTCGGTGCTTTTATCTTTGGCTCTTGGTTGTGGCTTTGCATCTGAGTCTTGTAGGAAGTTATTTGGATCTTTCCATGAGAATTTCTTGTCCCTCCTCCAAGCATAATCATTATTTCTATAGCCCTATTGTTGCATAAATTTAACCTGGGCCTCCTCTGCATCTTCTTTGGCAAGCAATTTCTTGGCTAGAAGATCTAATTTATCATTCAACTCCTTGATTGCCTTTGGCTCCCCTGCTACTCGAATGTTCTCTACATCATCCCTATCTCCCCAAGATTGCTTTTTGGCCATATTTTTCAGGATTTCCCAACATCTTGTGTCTGTGTTGTTCAAAAAGAATCCTGAACCTGCGGAATCTAAGTTACTTCTATCATGCTCGGAGAGAGAAAAATAGAAGATCTTGACCTGTGTCTCCTTGTCAAGCCCGTGATGCGGGCACCGCCTAAGCATGATCTGAAACCTTTCCCAGGTCTCAGAGTAGGTCTCTCCTGCCTTCTGAGTGATGTTGTGTATCTTCCTGATCATGTCATTGGTCTTCTCAGGCGGGAAGAACCTTTCAAAGAAAACCTCCACCATGTGGTTCCAGGATTCCACATATTCGTCGTCGAGATTATTCAGCCATTCACGTGCGTTTCCCGCCAGAGAGCTCGGAAACAGCTTTAGGTAGAGCGCATCCTGCGGGAACCTGTCAATTTTGACCATGTCACAGTTTTCCACAAATTGGCTTATATGCGTGACTGGGTCTTCATTCTTGAGCCCATGGAATGCGTTTGACTTGACCAAATTAATTAATGCAGGATCAATTCTATATGTTGGAATGTTGATCGCCTGCTTCTTGATTGGCCCTTTCGACGCAGATGAAGAAGAAGCCTTGATCTTCTCCCATATCGTCTGTTCTTCCGCCATCTCTTCTTATTCAGATCCAGAATCTATTTCCTCCAGATGGTCTTGATTGTAATCCTCCTCGTCTTCCAGTCCCGGCAATGAAACCTCTGGTGCCTCTCGCGTGTAGTCAGTGCTACGCGTCTGCACCATGCACAGTACCTGCAAAGTGAAAATTCAAGTTTAGTACCATGCTTGACGATTACAAAAATTAGAAAATAGACTATAAATTTTTAAAATGATAGAAAAAATAAAAATGTGGCCTAGAGTGGCCACTTGCAGCACTCATAGTGTCGACAACTGCCGTGTCCCCGACAACAGTGCCAAAAACTTGACACTCTTTTTACCTGCGTAGAAACGCAAGTGTACGCGTCACTGTAATATAAGCCTTTGTGAGGCCCGAGTCGAACTCAGGGACACTGAACTATTAGAGACTACTATTAACTACTCGCAATCAGCTAGACAGATTTAAAAGTTGGAGATTGTTGTAAAATTCAAAGAAAATAAAATAAAACAAAACAAAGCAATCGATTAAATGTTTGGTTTAATCAATTTAAGATAAGATCTTTAGGATTGCGGTTTCACCGTGGGTTTTCGTTGTATGAAATTCTATATAGTCACTCAGATTTATCTCTCTATCCGGATAGTGGCCTGAAATCAGAATTGCCCACTGTCGTGGTACAATTCACTACCTATGTTTAGGTCGGTTCCACCGTCGCAGTAACCTATACCCTAAACTAGGTGCATTAAAACCGATCTCTCGGTATCCACCATTAACCGTACACCACCTTGTTCAAGGGATTTGTCAATTAATGTGAAATTTGTCTCTTTTCAACCATTAATTCTTCTTTCAAAGTAATTAAGGGGATTAAATTATTATTATTATGGTGATCAAGCATAACAATATAATTGAGAAAACGAAATTATACCACGTATTTAAGAGATAAAAGATGAATTCCTATGATAAAATTGTCATACAACGATTTCCCGGGCTACTCCCGGTCCTAAAGACAAAGGGGATTAGCCTCGCATGTTCATCTCAAAGCAAAACATGGTAGAGAAAAGGGGAAACATGAGAAAAACGTGATTGAGTGGTGAAACCCCAGAATGGAGAAGATCTAAGCGCTCCTTGGCGTAGAATATGCGTTCTCCCGCCATTCGATGATGAAAATCGTCTTCTTCGGTGTCCGGAACGGCTGGGGCGTGCTTCTGGGCTCCGTTCTTCTCTCCACACCATCTCGGGACGTGTGTAGTGGCTAATGACGTGATAGCTTCCTCTTGGCCGCCGTCATTAGGTATAATTACCGAGTTAGGTCATCAAATAATCACAACCGTCAGATTTAGATCGATCTGAAGCAAACTTGTATCTGACGGTGTCGATACCATCGACGCGGGTCGATGGTATCGACCTTGCACGGTATCAGCTGATCTTCTTTTCTTTTGTTGCTGCGCCTGATGCCATCTCGATACCATCGACATGGGTCGATGGTATCGACAAACCTGTAGCGACGGTTTTGTCTTTTTGTGTCGCTGTAGCTCCACCAGTCGATAGTATCGACATATGCGTCGATAGTATCGACTCACTTCTCGCCAGCAACCTGATGGTAAATCGATACCATCGACTCATCTGTCGCTAGTGTCAACTTTATTCTGCTCCTTGCGGCTGGCAACCTGTGGTCCGGTCGATGGTATCGACCACTGTCGATGGTATCGACAGAAGCATATACTTGTTTTTCCTAAAATTTCAACACGAAACCACATAAGCCGAAACAAAACATATTCTTGTAATAATTTATGCTCAAAATACTGTAATAAGGGAGATTTGACATAGAGAAGGATCATAGACCAAAGTAGATGAATTATTCAATATTAACCACCAAAATGACTAATAAATGCATAAAACACAAATAAAACAAGTCTATAAATGCAACTCAAAATCATCGCATCAAGTGCCGACATCACTTAATTTCTAAATTGCACGAATTTCTTATTTACGCTTGCATGACACTATTAGTTGATTGATAAGTGTGATTTAGATGAGTGAAATTACACGATTGATCGAAACCTAAATTGCTCAGTTTAAATGTTGAACTCAGTAGCACATGAGCAGTAACGGTACAGTTTGGTTATAAACCCAGGATGTACGTTTTAAGTAAGTTAATAGATGTTTGATTTCAAGGAAATGACTGACATGAAATGGTTCAATAGAAACCTAGTTGCACACTCCCGGTCATATTTAATGTGAGTTTATTAATAATTATATGAATCGACATGCTTCTCAAGGATATCATAAGAAATTCTCAGTTATTATCAATAATTTATGTCATGATAAGTAATTAACTCTTAATTGGGTTAAGTGATGCACAACTCAGGATTAGGGTTGATGTGCACGTTTTTCTAGGAATTTCAGATAGTTTACAAGTGCTACTGATGATTTCTCATATGTTGAGTAATCAACCCTTATCAGTATATTAAGATGTTTAATTGCATGATTTCAGTATGTATGTGCCAAGTTGACAAGTATTCTATTTATTTAAATTTTCCTGCAAGTACAATATGTTGATTTCACAGTAAATTATAGTGTTTGAGCATATTGCACTGCCACGTTAGAAATGATATCCATGTTATATTTATAAGTTTTAAATAAATAGACTCAGTACCATAGAGATACCAAAGCCAAGAATAAGTAAGAGAGAGATTCAATGTAGTAAGAGCTTTTCTAGAATAATAAAATAATAGACATAGGTGCCCTGAACACCGTAGATTCCCTACAAATGTCTACCCTGTAGGGAGGAAACGATCCACCCTGGCAACGACCAGTATACGGGGATTGGAACGCACCCACAGAGCATGCAAGGAGACGAAGCCCTTGAGAAAGTCTCCTAAGAGAAG
Source organism: Alisma plantago-aquatica (assembly GCA_963693085.1). Taxonomy (NCBI): domain Eukaryota; kingdom Viridiplantae; phylum Streptophyta; class Magnoliopsida; order Alismatales; family Alismataceae; genus Alisma; species Alisma plantago-aquatica. Next base: position 403,416,463 of record OY856410.1, read on the forward strand.
ATAGGTTACCCAACATGAACTGGAGATCCCGGTGGTAACCCAGAGGTACCCACAGAGCGTACCAAGTTGAGGCCCACAGAGCGTCTCTGATCCTCCTCATGTGTACTCATCCTAGAGGAGAGGTCCAGTTAAAGGCCAGCTGTTTAGCCGCCTTAGTCAGATGTGACAGTTTGAGTCAAGCAAGCCCGGATTCAGTTCTAGGCTTAGCTTCCCGGGTTTTAAGCTAAGACTTGTAGAGTTGGATCTTAGTTTGCTACGAGTCTTCATATGAATAGTAAACTGCATAGATTGGGGCATAAGATAAAATATGTTCATATAGGTTCATAGAGTTTCTTATAAGTTAAAGAGTTAAGAAATATTTGAGTTAGTTTCACAATAGTTGTCCTTTAAATGAAATTTTAGTATTCTCTGTTATTTAATCATATCTACATCTTTGCAGCAGTTGTTATCTTAATGAAATGTTGACATCTTCTATTGTTTAAATTATATTGTTTAGATCTGCTCAGTATAGTATTATCTGGTATTTTATTCCAATTAATAAACATAAAATGAGTTATCTGCGATGGTTGGGTGAAATTCTATTCACTGAGCCAGTAGCTCACCAACCTACTAAAACATTTTTTCAAGTCAGCGTCAGCATGAGGAACCTGAAGGATCGTATCACCCAAGTTCTTAGAAGGTATTCGTAGTTAGATAGAGGTCTCTTAGTCCTTTCCCGTTGGTCCTTGGGCATGTGGTGTGGTAGTGAGAGAATGTAGTGTAATATGTAGTATAGATTTTCAGTTATTTGTTTTGTTTTGTATTCCGCATGAACAATGTAATATGTCGTGTAAGTTTGTTTTTCTTCCAAGGTCAATGGTAAGTTGTTTCCGCAGTTAATATGATTCAGTGTTATTCAAGTTTATAGACTTTCTTTCAAGTTAATTTTAAGTGATTAAGAAAAGAAAAAGTTAAGGGTGATCCTTGTAGTACGTTAAATCTTCTTGTCATGCCCTAATCTCATGATTAGTGGTAATTGTGAGATTGGGGTGTGGCAGTTTCACCAAGGGTTTGATGTAGGTTGGCACTGATTCATAATGGTATTGGCGAGAAGATGAGGAAGTAGGTCTCAGTGTGGTGGTGGGAGTGAATCTCTGTGAGGGAGGTGGTGTAAAAAGGAGGCATAATGGGGAATTTGACACGGGACCCCATGGTCCAGATCGTCATTGAGGCGCTACCAATGCAACCAGAGACTGGGAACAGGTTCCCCAAGGTCTCACGGTCACATGGATCTATTGGACGAGATCTCGCGTGCCCAAATACACCAAAACAAGTCTTGACAAGGCCAGAGCAGGGGAGCAAACCTGGGATCCAAACCAAGAACATGAGCCAAAGCTCGAGAAGCCAAAGATCATAAAGTGTTCACTGATGAAGTACGAGTGGAAAGAAGGTGTCAGTGAGGGAGGAAGAGCACAGAAGTCAACAAACCCCTGGCGCCAGAGAAGCTTCACAGTGATCTATAGGCCTACATGTTTGGGGGAACAACGGGCCAAAAAGACAAAGGTGAAGCGAAGAACAGAGACCAATGGTGCTCACCATGAAACCAATTGGACCCGAAGTGGAGGAGAAGGTGGCGCTATTTGTGGAGCTATCCAGAGAGGAAAGTGAGAAGGGCAGGGAGTTTTGGGGTGATTGAGGTCTAATTGAAAGGAGAGGAGGGTATCTTAGGGATCAAAGGTACTTCTAGTGGCCTTATATAGGCGTGGGGAGGACTCTAAGCCCCTCTGTAAATCCACGATGGAGAAGAGGAGAAGGCCCTGATTAGGCGTTTCATCTAGGGACTATGGGAGCAGATGAGCTATGGCTCGTTCGGTTCATTTGGGAGATATAGAGCCGGTGGAAGAAAAATCGATTGAAATGGTGAAGGGGAGAGAGAGAACGGAACTGAGGAGCCGAGGCATCCCAACTGCCCAAGCAGCTAGAGGAAGAAGACAAGGTTCTGACCGTCGGATCTTTAGTTGATTAGATCAAGGATGTCGAAAGAGCACCCACGATGGACCTGAGGCGCATGACACCAGAAATCAAGGGACTATAGCATTACACATTAAATTAATGAAATCGACATTAAACCATAGTTACACTTTACTCCAAATTTGTAAAATCATTTTGGGTTGTCAAACATGGTCCAAATGACCCCAAATTTAAACCATCTCATTTTAATGTCTAAAGAAATGCTACATAATTATATCCTTGTTTCACCCAAGATTTGCCCTTAATCATTATATTGGTCATTAATATATATTAATGTAATAAAAGGGTGAATTAGTGTGAAAGGAATTTTCTAATTAAACCTTAGGTGAATATTCGAGATTGGCAACATATATTAATTTCAATAGCAATATCTCACCATAATATTATTTTTTCATGTATTATTGCCACATTAGAGGAGAGAGAAAGAAAAGGGGGTTAGTCTCGCATTAATTAACTCAATTACACATAATAGCTCATTTCTTATCCCAAAAAGATATAAAAGCTCTAAATTAACATTATCTACTAATTATCTCTCATTAATGGTCATTTTGCATTATTAGACTCCAATTAACACATTAGTTGTTATATTTGTGCAAAAACCCATTCATTGACATGAATGTGGGCAAATATAGGTCACGTCATCACATAAAGCTCAAATTCAATATTGAGGCCAAAAAGGATACCAAAGATAGGGAAATTTAGGGGAAAAGCCCAAAACGACATAAAGGAAATAAAAACTTGAAAATGGGTAAATTGCAATTCAGTCTGTTACAACATGCTTTGATATATATAATTGTTTGGTCAGGAGGTGGAGACACTTATAGCCTTTGTGTTGTGAGCTATAGCCCATGTAAACACAAGCCAGGGAGTGAGGATCCAATTTGTCGTTGGTGTAGTCACAAAGGCATAGGTAGCATAGTGTTCCAAATGTTCTGAGGTGAGAATAAGATGGCTTCTTGTTAAATAAAACTTCAAATGGAGACTTCATATCTAGCAGAAGAGTGGGGAGACAATTTATTAGGTATACTGCTATACATAAGGCTTCAGTCCAGCAGGGTTTGGGAACCTGGACTTCAAACATCATTGCCAGTCCAATATCAGTGACATGATGATGTTTCCTTTCAATAACCCCATTCTGAGATGGGTCATGTGGGCAGGAGAGTTGGTGTAAGATTCCTGAATCAGTAAGGAAAGTTCTTAGAGGATGATTTAAAAACTCACCACCGCCATCACTGTGGAGTTTCTTCACTGTTAGATTGAATTGAGCTAAGACAATTTTGCAGAAAGCAATAAATTTAGAGCAGAATTCATGCTTGTGTTTCATCGGAAAAATCCAACTGAATCAAGATAAGTCATTTGTAAGCATAACATAGTAGAGATAATTATGATAAGAAGGAACTAGAGCTTTCCCCCAAACATCACAGTGAAGTAGTTCAAATATAAATTTAGCCTTGATATGGCCATGATGTAATGGTATACTTAGTTCACAGCTATTACATAAATCGGTAAAATGTGAGGAACTAGAAATCTACTTGTGCTGAGATAAGTGATGAAGAATAGTTCTATTTGGATGTCCCAATCGTTTGTTCCAGATATCTCCTGTGGTTTTGACAAAGTGGTTGGCGAAGAGAGCCTTTAGGCGTTGAAGCAGGAAGATAGTAGAGACCATTACGGTTGGATTAAGGGCTCTAAGGGGGGTGAATAGAGCTTCAAAATTCTCACAAGATTAGTTAGACCTTAAAATTATATCAACCAAAACTAATATCTTAAGGGAAATTTGAAGTCCTAACTAAACAAGCATAGCAAGGATGAGAGAAATTGAAACAAGCACTTGGATAAGGTGGTTTAGAGTGCTTCCATTCTCCAAATCGAGGAGAGAGTCAATCCACTACATAGAGAGATCAACCTCTAGGACTTTGCAATCCGTGTATACTTATATTCCATTCATAAGAGATACAAGGAGACCACCAACATCCAAGGACCTATTGAAGACAAGAGTCTTCCACCTACATAAGGACTTACCCACTTGATCAAGATGTTTTCAGCCTTCAACAAGGACTTACTCATACTTGCATCAAGTCTTTGGCCTTGAAGGAATTTGCCCACTCATTTTTGAATCTTGTCCTTGCCCTTCTCCTTCACTTGAAGAAGATCTTCATCTCTTCTTCAACCTTGAAGAAGAACAACAACAACTTCACCTTCACTGGGAGTAGCATGCTTCACCTTTGCTTCTTTGAGAAAAGGGGTAGGGAAGATGGAATGGAATGAGAGCTTTACAAGAACAAGGAAGTAGCTCTCTTACAACTAGCCTAACTCACTCATAATCACAAAACACTTTGTAAATGAGAGATAAGGGGCTCAAGGAGTTGCAACACACTCAACTATAGCAAGTACTTAGAATAACATGAATGAGTAAACTTGGAATGAACTCCAAGGGGTCCTATTTATAGCTGGGGGTGTTCCCTTGAGTGTGGGATCACTTAAGGACAAAATATAGCCATTTTAAAACTTGCAACGGATCTATTTTTTCTCACAACAACTCACCAATGGTTATAACCACTTTTTCTAAGTTTTCCATACAATACATTCGATCGATTTTTAATAAAGATAACTCGACCCATCCACTAAGTGACAAAGCCAATTTTCAAACTATTGGTCGAGTTTGTTCTGGAAAACTCGACCGATGAGTTAAAATTAATTTTTATGAGTTGATCAATTGGTTGAGCTCTGTGAGTGTGCAACTTGACTGATTGGTCTTTCCAGAAAATCCATCAATGGGTCGGTCGAGTTTCCAACTCGGCCGATAAACAACATGTGAAAAATTTTCTAAATTGACATTTGAGTGATCAAACATTGAAATTAAGTATCCTTGATTTTTTCTCATCTTAGTTACCAATTATATCATCAACACAAGTGATTACAAAAACCATCTAAGGTTGTTTGGAGTGATTTCCCAAATTGCACACTTGCATTGCTTTTGACTTGATCTTGAACAAGCTAGGGCTTGTGTAAATTGATCCTTTTCATGTACCTAAGGCCTGAAATCAGTCTTGGACAATCATATTAGATACATAAGAATGGAATGGTTAAGTCATTATCAAAATATGGGCATTGTATAACTCTCAAGTCAACATTCTCCCCCTTTTTGACAATGAGAAACCATTCCTCAATCATATTGAAAATGATATGTCAAGTTATACCTTTTTCTTGTGAATTGCAAGGGGATTCATGATTTGAACAATGTGAATTTCTCCCCCTTAATATATGCTTATTCTTACCTGCATAGTTAGTCTATCTACACAAAGCAACATAACATATATATACTATATGGTCCTTTAGCAAGTCACATGATAAAACATATAATGAATATGAAAAGGATCACATAGGAAATAAAAGTAATATGGTTGAGCTTCAAGACATTGAAATTCTCTCCCCCTTTTGACAGTATCAAAAAGGAAGGGGGTATAAGAGCACAAAAATGGGTCTTCTCCAAGCACAACCAAACATACATTCACAACATGCAATCTTAAAGCATACACTAAACAGAGACGAGAGAAACAAACAATCTAAGTCATAATCAAAATATGGTAGACATGGCACCAACTCATTAGATATAGTAAATCAAAGAGTAAGTGTACAAAAAATTAAGATTACAACCCAGAAAGCATGTTCTAAAAAATAACTACAAGCCAAAATGATGAAAACATGATGATAAAATAGTACAACTCAGAAAATGTGCCCAGATGTTTTTAATACAAAATAGCCTAGAAAGATATATATGATCAACATCTATACTAAAAACTAGAAAATCTAAACATCTAGGTCATCTATATCCACATCATCAACATCGTCATCATAAACTTCTGGCTCATAGTAATCATCTCCGTCTGAAGGTGTAGCAGAGACAACAACATCACCTTCATCACCACAAGAACCAACAGAGCCACCAGAACCATCATCAACCTCATCGTCTTTAGAAGCCTCCTCATCAGTAGTAGCAAAAACCTCCTCATCATCCTGGTCTGGCATCTCCTCATCAATAAGAGAACCAAAACTATGACCGGGCCATCGGGCATTTTGTTCAATCCAAGACATGCCAAGAGCATGAAGCTCATTGGCCTGTGGGAAGGAAGGAGCATACTACCAAGACTAACAACCAGAGTGGCCAAGGGGCCAGCTATCATAGGCAGCACTATAGGGGTAGATCCACTAGCAACATAGGGTGTAGCAGCAGAAGCAACAGGTGGAGGGGCTGGGTAAAAGTGATCATATGCATAGGATGGATAGTCACCTCCTGGGTAGGACTAGTTGGAAGGATAAGGGTGTGCACATGGCAGGTTCATGTTTGACATGATGGAACATAGGTCCTGATGCAGGTGGTCTTGAACCTGAAGGTTTCCTGTTGATGCATCATGTAGCCCATAAGGGTTTTATTTGATACATGGAACGAGGCGTGGGCAAGTCGGGTAGGTTGAGGTGGTGGAGGTGCACGGGTGGAGGTAGAGGTAGAGGCACCAAGTGTGGTAGAGTATGGGATAGACACAGGCTTCTGAAGTTTGGTCTCACTGATGCAAACTCCTTTCTGAGCAGGTTTGTAGTGCAAATTATGGAAAAGAGATTTGCCAGTGGCAAGATGGAAAAGACCACATATCAAGGTTAGATAGGGTGGGTGGGTGACACAGGTGCTCTTTCCTGAGTCAAAGCAGGTCATATGGTGGAGATCGTATCTTGCCCACTTGACTCCTATTTTATTCAAGAGACAATACATAATTACCGTAGTGTTTTATGTAATTTCAGTCTGATTTTTGTTGGGATGAATATTGCAGTTAACAACTAAGACAAGTATGTGGTTCTTGAGATCTAAGGTGGAGGGGGAAGGGTACGCTTATTCTTATATGGGAATTGAGACTTCTTCAAATATTTATGAATATCAGGGAGAGTAAGATCATATTTCTTATAGAAGGCCTCAGTCTCGACTAGGTCAAAATACTCGAGGTAGTCCTTTCGCCAGGTATCAATCACTTCAGTACCGGAAAAGAAAATGTTTAGGGTATCCTCAGTGACTTGGAATTTCTTCCCAAAAATTATGGAAGTTAGGACTACTTGAGTATTGGGTGGTGGTACGAGTGTATCATAATTCCATTGCAAGTTAGCATAGAATTCATGAACGGCTTTTGTGCTAGTTATGGAATTGTTGTAGCACAAGCGTTCAACGCAAAAGGCAGAGAGATGGTGGTTGTAAAGCAACTTGGCCACTTGATCAATGACCCTTTGTCTACGTGGGGTTGGATAAAAAAGGGCACAAAAAGGAAAAGAATTCCTAGGAAAGAGGTCCTTGTACCTATTAAGAGCCTAATTAGAGACAAAGAAGGTGTCATCGAAGGGAATGAGACACCAGTTGGTAGATGATGATGGTGCACTAGCTGGGGCGTCCCTCTTTCTACTGTTGGATGCCATGGAGACGAAATGGAGAGAATGGAGAGAGAAAAAGCAAGAGAAACACTGCCAAAACTCGTCCACAGACCTAGGGTTGATAGGAAAGAGGTCAAGGGAGGTCGATCTAGGTTGAACTAGGGCTAGGGAGAGGAAGGTCAGGGATAGGGTTGAGAGCTTGAGGGAGCTAGAGGTTGGATATGTTCATTTTTCTCTAGTTGAGAGGGAGAAAATTCGGCCAAACCTAACTTATGTTTTCTCCAGCCCGACCATTGGTTGAGTTTTGTGACTCAGAAACTCGACCCATAGGCTCTTTAAAAAAGTTCTCGGCCTCTGATCCGATGATCTAATTGAACCAACATTAGAAATTCTAATTTCTAGCCACATGAGTGCTAATTAAATTTATTTTTCAAGTTCATTTTGCACTTTAACTATACTTACTAACATATCACTCATCATTGGGTACTTTGTAATGATAAAACAAGCATTTGTAGAAAATACCCAAAAACAAGAAAAAAATAAATCAAAAGGAACATGAAAATTAATTTCTAGCATATTAGCAAGCAATGGTGATCAAATAGGCAAAGCATATATGATAGATGACAAATAGATAGAGGGCATATCAAATGCATTTAAAGAAGTTATGAGCAGTTTAGATCTAGTTAAGTTAAATTGCTCTCTAGCTAGAAGTTTAGTGAAAATGTCCGCCAACTGATATTCTGTGTCTACATGCTTGATATAGATATCCTTTTAGGCAACGTGATCACGAAGAAAATGATGGTGAACCTCTATATGCTTAGCTCTTCTATGCAAGATAGGATTATATGCCAAGTTAATTGCACTAGTGTTATCATAATAGATAGGAGAAGCATAAAAAAGAATGTTAAAGTCATCGAGCATTTGCTTCATCCATAGGACCTGGGCACAACAACTCCTGGCTGTAATGTATTCAGCCTCGCTGGTTGATAATGCCACTATGCTATGTTTCTTGGAGAACTAAGACACCAAGCATGGTCCTAGGAGAAAGCAAGTGCCACTTGTGAACTCTTTATCAATCAAGCAGCCTGTGTAATCCGTGCCACTATAAGTTGTAAGAGTAAAGTCCCTTGACTTGGGATACCACAGACCAAAATTGGAAGTTTTGGGTAAGTACCTTAAAATCCTCTTAATAGATATAATATATGATTTCTTAGGATTTGATTGAAAGTGAGCACACAAGCCAACACTAAACATTATAACCGGTTTAGAGGCAGTTATGTAAAGTAAACTTCCAATCATACCTTTATAGAGCTTCTCATCTAACTTCTCACCTTCTTCATCTTTGTCTTCTTCTTGAGTGATCACCTCTTTTCCCTTTTGGGTGATGTTGAGTTCTTTTAGAATAGGAATTTTCTCTCCTGCAACATCATTATTTGGAACAATATCTTTGGGAACAAATGGGTTAGTCTCAATAAACTTAACATTTACATATTCTTCTACTTTAGTAAGATCAATATTAAACACTCTATAAGCCTTGCTAGTAGTGCTATATCCAACAAAGAAAGCCTTGTAAGATTTTGGATCAACATTTTTGAGAGAATCTTTCATATTCAAATAAACAAGGACATCCTAAAACATGGAAATACTCAATAGAAGGCTTTCTACCATGCCATAGCTCATAGGGGGTTCTCTTTAAGGAAGGATGTGTAAAAACTTAGTTTTGCACAAAACATGAAGTACTGACGACTTTAGCCCAAAACTTCTATAGAGTATCATACTCTAAAGGCATGGTCCTAGCCATCTCCTGTAAAAACATGTTCTTCCTCTCTACAATCGATTTTGTTGAGGTGTTTGAGGTGAAGAAAAGTTATGTGCATAGCCAGATTTTTGACAAAAACATTCAAAAAGATCATTTTCAAATTCTCCTCCATGATCACTACGGATGAAAATGATCTGACAAGAAGCTTCATTCTCAACTTGTTTATAATAACTCGAGAAAACATCAGACGTATCACTCTTAGAAATAAGAAAGAAGGTCCAAGGATATCTAGAGAAATCATTGACAATAACAAGGCAATACTTGAAACCTCGAAGCAATTGAGTTCTCATTGGTCCAAATAGGTCAACGTGAATAAGTTCAAGAGCTCTCTTGGTAATAAGGACTCCTTTGGATTTGAAGGAGGACTTGGTTTTTCCTTGGGTACAAGGTTGACATTCCTCATCCTTTTCAAAATCCAATTTGGGAAGTCCCTTGACCAAGACCTTTTTGCTCAACTTCTTCAATTGATGCATATTTACATGACCAAGCCAACGATGCCAAAGAGAAATATCATTTGAGTTGACTACTAGGCATCTACCAACAACAGGCTTAATTGAGTTAAGCACAATTACATAAAGATTACCACTTCTATTTCCCTTATATATGACTTAATAGGTGAGGGAATTTAGAATTAAGCATTCAAAAGAAGTAAATAGCACAAGGGAACAATTGTCACATAATTGACTTACACTAATTAAATTGTGATGTAGGCCTACCACAAAAGGAACATTCTTGATACACAAGGATTCACCTACATCACCCTCACCTTTGACCTTACCTTTCTTGTTATCCTCAAAGGCAAATGATGCTCTTTCCCTTATCTATGTTGTCTTGCACGGATTTCTCAACTCCTCCATTAGTAGGTTTCTCTACACCTTCCTCGATAGGATCACCCACTTCTTTCTCTGTGTCTTCTTCAGTAGGCTTATCAGCACCCTCCTTAGTAGATTCACCTACATGTTTCTTTGTCTGGTTTTCCTCAGTGTTGTTATTTTTGTGATGGACTTCAACCCGTGTCGTATTCGGCTTCTCCTTTTGAGCTTCCTTCCTTTATTATTATGCAAGGGACAATCCTCCTCAACATGTCTAAAGACCTTGCCATCGAGGCACTTCTTTGAGATATATTGATATTGCATCTCTACAAGGATCATGTCCTTCTTAGGTAGATTGACCCAAATCTCCTTAGGAGGTTCATGTGTCACATGAAGTTCAACCAGTGCCTTCACTTCACCCAGATATTCCTAGTGGATAGATCTTAGATCCACCCTCAAAAGATTCCTAACTTCTGAGGCCACAATCCCCAATGCTCTTTTTGACCAATTCCTCCCCATACTGGGGATCTTTATCCAAACTGGTATTGAACTAAATTGGTCTTTCTTCAGATAATCATCCTCCGTTCTTTTTAGTGAAGATGTTGAGATGTCTTACATCACATGTCATATGCTTAGTGCAACCACTATCAACAATCCATCTACCTTTTTCCTGCAAGAAAGGAGAGTGTCGGTTCCCAAGTCAAACTTTGGGATCCAGAGTTAGCTTGGGGACCCATTTCATCTTTGGATTGGTCCACTTAGGCTTGTAAGGACAATAAGTAGAGTAATGATCATCACACTTGCAATGAGAACCAACCATAGGGTTCTTAGTGCCGGAGGACTCTCCAATGAAAAAGGAGTTCTCCTTGCTCTGTTTCTTACCTTTGGCTTTGTTCTTGCCCTTAGGTGCTTCCCCTTCAAATCCCAAACCACTAGTACTACTTTGTTTGGTAGAATGGTCAATGATTTCATTAAGGGAGTTTTTTCCTTTGAGTAATTTCTACAGATAGACTCTAAGTCAATGATTATCATCATTAAGAGATATGATAGTAGAAGACAAACTAGAAATATCATCTCTAGCATGAACAAGGTTGACCCCTAAACAGAGGGCTTTAGTCAAATAAGAATCTTTTACAAGAGAAGTAGAGGCAATATCATTACTAGGCAAGATAAGTCTAGAAGATAAATCATTAACTTGACCAAGCAACCTAGCATTTTTATATTTAAACACTTGAATTTCCTTAAGATAAACATACCTCTCATCTCTATGAGCATCAACAAGAAGCTTAAATTCAGCAGTTCCAATTTTAAGAGTTTCAAGCTCCTTTAGGCACTTTTGGTTGTCTTCCTTAAGAGTTTCAATATTCTTAAGGTAAACATCATTCTCTACTTCAATTCCATTGTATTGGAGCTTAAGATCAAGACATTATCGTTGCAAGTTATCAATGCACTCAAGATGAGTTTTCTCATTCAGCTCAAGAATTTCAAGTTTAGCATACAAATCATCAATACTTTTCTCACCTTTTTCTTTTAGATTTACATTTAGCAAAAGAAGAACAGGTAGAAATACGCATATCAATAAGAGTTTCCTTAGATAATGCATATAATCTTACCTCACTTACCTCATCAATTTCTTCACTAGTAGAGGCCATGAGTGCAAGGTGGCACTCTCCATCTTCTTTGGAGCTAGATCCACTTGAGGATGATTCCTCCCAAGTTGCATTCTTGTGTCTTTTCTCCTTCTTATCTTTCCTCTTGTACTTGCTCTCCTTCTTGTACTCTTCATCCTTCTTGGAGTTTCCCTTGTGTTGTGACTTTCTTGACTTGGGACATTCACTCTTGTAGTGTCCCTTTTGTCCACACTTGTAGCATCTATCAGTAGAGGAGGAGGATTGCTTTCCCTTGAAGTGCTTGCCCTTGGTGTAGTTGTCTTCATGCTCACTAGGGCCATCATCACTTACTTGAGGAGGAGTGAGATGTCCGGAAAGTGAGTTGTTGTTGAAGGATGACAACCTCCATTTGTGCTTTGAAAGCACTATCTTTAATCTTCTTGGCTTCCTTCTCTTCTTGCTTGGCTTCTTCTTCTTGCTTGTCAAGCCTTGGCTCATGAGCTTGTAGGTTGCCTATGAGATCTTTGGTTTGGATGTCACTAAGGCTTCTCACTTCTTCAATGGAGGTCAACTTTCACTCCCATCTCTTTGGTAGCGTCCTCAAGATCTTGGAGTTGATTACACCTCTATCCAAAGTGTTGCCCAAAGCAGCTAGGCCATTGATGATCACATTAATCCTAGAGTACATCTCCACAATCCCTTCTTTCTTGCTCATCTTGAAGTTCTCTAGAAGGTTGTTCAACATGTAGATCTTAACCTCCTTGACTTGCTTTATGCCCTATAGATGATGCACAATTTATCCCAAATCTCATAGGTGGTGTGCCAAGATAAGATGCGGTTGAACTCCTGTAACACCCTTCCTAGGTACACACATGTATGTAGCGGAAGCAACACCGATTTATCCATAACTCGTGTACTCAAGGGGGCATTACATAAAACTGGCATTCATAACAACAATATATTCAATCACATAAAGTGAAAATATTAAAGCATTCTCATAATTGTTCTTATAAAAGGAACATAATGGCTATCACATGGAAAACTAAGTTAACATCTTTAGACATAGCCTCTACTTTAAAGTTCTAAACTTTAAAACATATAGTTGAGTCTATAAACCTGAGGATCATCTTATAATTGGCACTCCACTAGATCTTATCATTCTCTATCCTTGTGCTCTAAGTCTCTGGGATCTACTCTGTCCCTGCTCATCACCTGCGGACATCTCATCCCTAGCCATGCATTGGAAAAATGGTTGTTAGCGTAAGTGGCATGAGTGTTCTAACATATACATTGCTTGATAAAAAAGATACTTTAAAATATTCTTAAACATTATATATTGAGAACTAACATTAAAAACTTGACAAATATGAAACATAAATATCTCTTATTACTTTAACTTAGTTCTATGGTGCCACACACCCTCTGTTGGCACAACGTGCCCTCTGTTGACACCAAAGTGTCCTATATGGTGCAACACACCACCTATTGGCACAATGTGTCCTCTATTGACATCTAAGTATCCTGTATGGTGCAGCACACCCTCTGTTGGCACAACGTGCCCTCTAAAATGGAGTAAACACTCCTGAATTGGCAATAGATTCCTCAGAATTGTCCTAAGATTATCTGAATAAGGACTTATCATATAATGTATTATGTGAAGGTTCTTAATTAATTATCTTAAGTATAAGCTTACTAAATTATGAATCTGGACTTGTCTGAAATTGAATATTGAGTACTGAGCATATACTAAGTTTTGAATCTGAATCTCTTCTCTTAAATTCTAAATTTGATCTACATACGAATATGAATCTCAATTACTACATAACTGTGATTGGGTTTGAAACCCTTATCATGTATCTATATTTAATATTTGGCTACTCACATAATGAGTAACCTAAGTCTGAATCTAAATCTGATATTCTCATTATCTGGATAAACCTTAATCTAACACTCTGATTTAATAGAATTATTAACTTTTTACTATTAGTTGTATGGCAAATGAGTCTAAAGGATTAGGAAAAAGGATCTGAACTGAGCATGGAAATACTAAGTATATGAGAGTACGTGAGTGTCAAATTTCTCAAAATGTGATTTCTGACAAAAAGAATCAATTTCTATAAAATATCATTGAGTCTGATCCTAATGCTTTCATATGAGCTTAAATCTTAAGATATGGATCTTATAGAATGCCATCTTGAAACTTAATCATAACATAAGTCATCATAATCTTATAATATAATCATCCATTCAAGTTACAATATATTCTGGTCCCGATAATACCTTCATCTCAAAAATTGGACCATGACCTAATATGTTCGAAACTCATATTCTCACATTGTTTTTAGCTTTTAGATATTAATCATTCAAATGAATCCAAATGACTTCCTAGTTCTTAGATCTCTGCATATATAAGAAATCTTGATAACATGTTTTTACTTGGAATCTTAATACCTGGTGACATCTATGTATATGAGAATATCTAATAACACATTTGTACTTAGAATATTTATAGATGATTATTTCACATAACCACTAATTATGGCAGTCTTTCTTTCCTTTCTTATCTTTTAGCCTTGGGCATTTACATGAAACATTATAGACATATATCCTTCTATCCTTCTTTAACTCATGAACATTAAGCATACCATGACACATATCGAATTAAGGCATTTAGTATATGAAATGGCATGATCATAAAGAACTAGAAAATCTTGCTTATATATCTTGATTAGAACATTGGACATGAAGGTCTTATTTAAGAAGCATTTATATGCACTAGATTGGCATGAACCACGTACTTGTGTCAGAGAGGATAAAAACCTTCATCTTGGATTCCTCTAGTCGAGTCTAAATCCTTTAAAACTTATGGTGTAACCCTTCTTTGAAGTTCAATGGCGAGGTTCACACCTATCACATTGATTCAACAAAGCATCAACACATACAATCATATACATATTTCCATCAACATAATTACCTTACCTATAACTTTTCAGATTCTATAAAATTCTTCAAGGTTTTCTCTGTAACTCAAGCTTTCCAATGAGCTCTTAAGCACCCAATTTTGACAACTAGATCAATCTCTATGAATCACTAAAGTTTATAACAAATAAAACTCAAATCATACTTATTACCTTGTTTTCCTATTTGTTTCAGCCTAATTGGGCCTCAGACTAGCGGCCCAACAAGGAGGGACCCAGACCCCTCCCTCTACTTCACACATAGTGGTGCAAATATGGGACCGCGTAACCCTATTTTTCTGTGAAACAGGGTGCCAACTCCCCCGCCTCCTCTCCAGTGAAATACGACATCCATGACCAATCCGACGATAATATCAGGCCATATCACTGCTATGACTCCCCCTCGGTGTGACTCCATTGGGTTCTCCTCTTCTCAGCTTAACTAACATCCCCCCGATGCTTTGCTTGACAGAGTCGTGCCTCTGCCACCATTGGGGTAGTTTCTGATGAGCCTGATCTCATTGTGGAGTTTGTCGTCATGCAAGCCTAGACCACCAACCACTTCGTCTGGGCCCTGCTAACTTGGGAGGCACTATGGCCATGGCTCCAATGATCATAATCAAAGATCCCTAAATCCTCCTCCATAGACAGCACCGCCCAAGCTGCTATGTGACTCTTCAGACTTATTCTTGTGCCTTTCACACTAAAACCCTACTTGACTACGCCCCTTTTGATCTAATCATCCTAGGTTTGATTGTCTCTAAGTTCTTGTTTTGAAATAAAAGGGGGTCACGAGACCCTTTTGATTCTTTGCAATGCAAGTTTTCTTCTCAGATTTGACCCGACTTAAATGAACTAGTAGGTTGGCATGAAGCAACGGTTCCAACTTTCTTTTGTTAGGTTCATTATTCAAAAATCTCTTAAATACTCTATTCCTTCTAGTTTCTTATACAAACCCAGTAGGCTACTCCTTACTCTGGACTGGCCCCAAAATTTGACCAAGAACTCATATACATGTTATATTCTCAAGAAAAATCCTCATGACCTAAATCATTACCCAGAATACTCTAGTATAGTGAATATAGTTTCACTTGTACCATGACCTATATCAAAAAATTGAACAACAAAAACCTTATCACCTCCTATATGTCATTGAGAACATCTAATCGGTCCTAAATTTCACCACCACATACATTTGAGAGCCTAATTTAGCAAAAGAGTAAGGTACTCCTAAGTATGTTATGTAATCCATTAATAATTAGAATGCCCTCAAACTCTAGAAAAACCTTATTATCATCATATTAATCAACCTTAAATTTTCATATGATCTTTCTAGTATCCTACGATGATCAATTCACCAAAAAGTCCTTGGGCTCTAGATACACATAACGGGACTATAATACGTGATAAAACATGTAAAACTTGACCCACTTGTATTGATCTCACATAACTAGGGTTTTATTAGTAATACTTTCATTCACAATAATACTCAACAAAAAATTTTGGGTGTGACAATACTACCCACCTTATTGGGAATTCATCCTTGAAATTCAATTAGTCTACCCACCTTAGGGTTTTACATATTATACATACAATTATCTCTAATATTTTCTAACTGGCTCATTAGCTTGTACATGGTGAAAATTTCTCATGGTTATCATTATCAAGAGTACATGTGCATGTACTACTAATGAATTTTGAGATCTAAACAATACATTCACCATCTATCATGGAAAGGACTCTATATTTCCTCTACTGTGTGGCTGGGTTAGGATTTTGGTTCACTTAAAACTAACTCACTTATCTATGCCAAAATATTTACCCTTCATATACATGTTCGGTTTTACTATGTGTATGGTTAGGTTTAGGTGACTATATGTCTCAAACTTTTAATGGCAACACTTGTTTTCTTTGTCACCTTTGGATACATGTTGTCCGATCATAAATTCAGAGGTGACATGTCAGATCACACTTATCTTAGAAATTCCTTGTGCACATGCCCCATACCACATGCACTTGAAAGGACAAGACAAGCATGATTATGCACATAACATTCTCTCTACAAAACCCCATAAGCTTGTGTCCCATGCCACAAACATATGGGAAAAAGAGAGAGAATGCTATATACAACTATAGTGTTAACATAAAAAGTGTAAAACATCTAGGCACATAGCCCTAATCCTTATCTAAACTTTTGTCTCCTATTTAAAGCTCTACTTATATTTCTAATATCTTAATATCTTTCACTTACCTCTTCTATACATAGGTCTACTAGTTATCTTCCTAAATTGGTACTCTACTCTAACTTAAGTTCTTATAGGGTGATCTTAAGTGAGAACATGAGAACTCATCTGGTGGTCAACTATAATGTTGCTCTGATACCATTTTGTAACACCCTTCCTAGGAACACACATTTATGTAGCGGAAGCAACACCGAGTTATCCATAACTCGTGTACTCAATGGGGCATTACATAAAATTGACATTCATAACAACAGTATAATCAATCACACAAAGTGAAAATATTAAAACGTTCTCATAATTGTTCTTACAAAAGGAACATAATGGCTATCACATAGAAACTAACTTAACATCTTTAGACATAGCCTCTACTTTAAAGTTCTTAACATTTAAACATATAGTTGAGTCTATAAACTTGAGGATCATCTTATAATTGGCACCCCACCAAATCTTATCATGCTCTATCCTTGTTCTCTGAGTCTTTGGGATCTACTATGTCCCTGTTCATCACCTGCAGACATCTCGTCCCCAACCCTTCATTGGAAACATGGTTGTTAGCGTAAGTGGCATGAGTATTCTAACATATACATTGCTTGATAAAAAAGATACTACAAAATATTCTTAAGCATTATATACTGAGAACTAATATTAAAAACTTCACAAATCTAAAACATAAATATCTCTTCTTACTTTAACTCAGTTCTTATTTCTTTACTTATCTTTCTTTGGAGACATGTACTCTGGTACCTGGGTCTCATGACCTCCACTAAGGTGACTGGGTCACATAACTTGCACTCTGGGCCTGGGTTATGTCTCTGAATTGGCCTGCACTCTGGTGCTTGGGCAACATGACTTGCACAAAGGGCATGAGTCATATCTCTCTTATCTCATTATACTTATGAATGAGATTATGTACATTCTTTGAGATAAGGCATCTTTTATTTACAACTTTTACTTGACTGTGGCCATTATTATACAATAAGTCCTCCTCTATTGACACCGAACTGTCCTCTATGGTGCAACTCACCCTCTTTTGGCACAATGTGCCCTCTGTTGAAACCTAAGTGTCCTCTATGGTGCAACACACCCTCTTTTGGCACAATGTGCTTTCTGCTGAAACCAAAGTGTGCTCTATGGTGCAACACACTCTCTGTTGGCACAACATGCCCTCTGAAATGGAGTAAACACTCCTAAATTGGCAACAGATGCCTCTAAATTGTCCCAAGACTCTCTGAATGATGACTTATCATATAACATAATATGTGAAGGTTCTTAATTAATAATCTTAAGTCCAATCTTACTAAATTATGAATCTGGACTTATCTAAAATTGAATACTAAGTATTGAACATGTACTAAGTTCTAAATCTAAATCTAAATCTCTGCTCTTAAATTCTAAATTGGATCTACATTTGAATATGAATCTCAATTACTATATAACTGTGATTGGGTTTAAAACCCTTATCATGTATTATCTGTCTACTCACACAATGAGTAACCTAAGTCTAAATCTAAACCTGATATTCTCATTATCTAGCTAAACCTTAATCCAACACTCAAATTTAATAGAATGACTTACCTTTTTACTATTAGTTGTATGGGAATTGAGTCTAAAGGCTTAGGATAAAGGATCTGAACTAAGTATGGAATACTAAGTATATGAGAGTACTTGAGTGTCGAATTTCTCAAAATGTTATTTCTAACAAAGTGACTCAATTTCTATAAAATATCATTAAGTCTGATCCCAATGCATTCATATGAGCTTAAACCTTAAAATATGGATCTTGTAGAATGTCATCTTGAAACTTAATTATAACATAAAGCATCATAATCTTATAATATCATCCTCCATTCAAGTTACAATATATTCTGGTCCCAATAATACCTTCATCTAAAAAACTGTACCATGACCTAATATGTTCAAAACTCATATTCTCACATTGTTTTTAGTTTTTAGCTTTTAGATATTAATCATTCTAAGGAATCCAAATGACTTCCTAGTTATTAGATCTCTACATATATAAGAAATCTTGATAACATGTTTTTACTTGGAATCTTAATACATGGTGACATCTATGTATATGAAAATTCCTAATAACATATATGCACTTAGAATCTTAATACATGGTTATATCACATAACCATGGAAGTATGGCAGTCTTGCTTGCCTTTCTTATCTTGTAGCCTTGGGCATTTACATGAAATGTTACTATGAAACATGATAGATATATATCCTTTTATCCTTCTTTAACTCATGAACATTAAGCATCCCATGACACATCTCTAATTAAGGCATTTAGTATATGAAATGACATGATCATAAAGAATTAGAAAATATTTCTTATATATCTTTATTAGAAAATTGGACATGAAGGTCTTATTTA